>CAJZLR020000025.1:0-38548 GCA_916050605.2 Platycheirus albimanus | reverse complement strand
ACACATACACATACACATACACATACACATACACATACACATACACATACACATACACATACACATACACATACACATACACATACACATACACATACACATACACATACACATACACATACACATACACATACACATACACATACACATACACATACACATACACATACACATACACATACACATACACATACACATACACATACACATACACATACACATACACATACACATACACATACACATACACATACACATACACATACACATACACATACACATACACATACACATACACATACACATACACATACACATACACATACACATACACATACACATACACATACACATACACATACACATACACATACACATACACATACACATACACATACACATACACATACACATACACATACACATACACATACACATACACATACACATACACATACACATACACATACACATACACATACACATACACATACACATACACATACACATACACATACACATACACATACACATACACATACACATACACATACACATACACATACACATACACATACACATACACATACACATACACATACACATACACATACACATACACATACACATACACATACACATACACATACACATACACATACACATACACACATACACATACACATACACATACACATACACATACACATACACATACACATACACATACACATACACATACACATACACATACACATACACATACACATACACATACACATACACATACACATACACATACACATACACATACACATACACATACACATACACATACACATACACATACACATACACATACACATACACATACACATACACATACACATACACATACACATACACATACACATACACATACACATACACATACACATACACATACACATACACATACACATACACATACACATACACATACACATACACATACACATACACATACACATACACATACACATACACATACACATACACATACACATACACATACACATACACATACACATACACATACACATACACATACACATACACATACACATACACATACACATACACATACACATACACATACACATACACATACACATACACATACACATACACATACACATACACATACACATACACATACACATACACATACACATACACATACACATACACATACACATACACATACACATACACATACACATACACATACACATACACATACACATACACATACACATACACATACACATACACATACACATACACATACACATACACATACACATACACATACACATACACATACACATACACATACACATACACATACACATACACATACACATACACATACACATACACATACACATACACATACACATACACATACACATACACATACACATACACATACACATACACATACACATACACATACACATACACATACACATACACATACACATACACATACACATACACATACACATACACATACACATACACATACACATACACATACACATACACATACACATACACATACACATACACATACACATACACATACACATACACATACACATACACATACACATACACATACACATACACATACACATACACATACACATACACATACACATACACATACACATACACATACACATACACATACACATACACATACACATACACATACACATACACATACACATACACATACACATACACATACACATACACATACACATACACATACACATACACATACACATACACATACACATACACATACACATACACATACACATACACATACACATACACATACACATACACATACACATACACATACACATACACATACACATACACATACACATACACATACACATACACATACACATACACATACACATACACATACACATACACATACACATACACATACACATACACATACACATACACATACACATACACATACACATACACATACACATACACATACACATACACATACACATACACATACACATACACATACACATACACATACACATACACATACACATACACATACACATACACATACACATACACATACACATACACATACACATACACATACACATACACATACACATACACATACACATACACATACACATACACATACACATACACATACACATACACATACACATACACATACACATACACATACACATACACATACACATACACATACACATACACATACACATACACATACACATACACATACACATACACATACACATACACATACACATACACATACACATACACATACACATACACATACACATACACATACACATACACATACACATACACATACACATACACATACACATACACATACACATACACATACACATACACATACACATACACATACACATACACATACACATACACATACACATACACATACACATACACATACACATACACATACACATACACATACACATACACATACACATACACATACACATACACATACACATACACATACACATACACATACACATACACATACACATACACATACACATACACATACACATACACATACACATACACATACACATACACATACACATACACATACACATACACATACACATACACATACACATACACATACACATACACATACACATACACATACACATACACATACACATACACATACACATACACATACACATACACATACACATACACATACACATACACATACACATACACATACACATACACATACACATACACATACACATACACATACACATACACATACACATACACATACACATACACATACACATACACATACACATACACATACACATACACATACACATACACATACACATACACATACACATACACATACACATACACATACACATACACATACACATACACATACACATACACATACACATACACATACACATACACATACACATACACATACACATACACATACACATACACATACACATACACATACACATACACATACACATACACATACACATACACATACACATACACATACACATACACATACACATACACATACACATACACATACACATACACATACACATACACATACACATACACATACACATACACATACACATACACATACACATACACATACACATACACATACACATACACATACACATACACATACACATACACATACACATACACATACACATACACATACACATACACATACACATACACATACACATACACATACACATACACATACACATACACATACACATACACATACACATACACATACACATACACATACACATACACATACACATACACATACACATACACATACACATACACATACACATACACATACACATACACATACACATACACATACACATACACATACACATACACATACACATACACATACACATACACATACACATACACATACACATACACATACACATACACATACACATACACATACACATACACATACACATACACATACACATACACATACACATACACATACACATACACATACACATACACATACACATACACATACACATACACATACACATACACATACACATACACATACACATACACATACACATACACATACACATACACATACACATACACATACACATACACATACACATACACATACACATACACATACACATACACATACACATACACATACACATACACATACACATACACATACACATACACATACACATACACATACACATACACATACACATACACATACACATACACATACACATACACATACACATACACATACACATACACATACACATACACATACACATACACATACACATACACATACACATACACATACACATACACATACACATACACATACACATACACATACACATACACATACACATACACATACACATACACATACACATACACATACACATACACATACACATACACATACACATACACATACACATACACATACACATACACATACACATACACATACACATACACATACACATACACATACACATACACATACACATACACATACACATACACATACACATACACATACACATACACATACACATACACATACACATACACATACACATACACATACACATACACATACACATACACATACACATACACATACACATACACATACACATACACATACACATACACATACACATACACATACACATACACATACACATACACATACACATACACATACACATACACATACACATACACATACACATACACATACACATACACATACACATACACATACACATACACATACACATACACATACACATACACATACACATACACATACACATACACATACACATACACATACACATACACATACACATACACATACACATACACATACACATACACATACACATACACATACACATACACATACACATACACATACACATACACATACACATACACATACACATACACATACACATACACATACACATACACATACACATACACATACACATACACATACACATACACATACACATACACATACACATACACATACACATACACATACACATACACATACACATACACATACACATACACATACACATACACATACACATACACATACACATACACATACACATACACATACACATACACATACACATACACATACACATACACATACACATACACATACACATACACATACACATACACATACACATACACATACACATACACATACACATACACATACACATACACATACACATACACATACACATACACATACACATACACATACACATACACATACACATACACATACACATACACATACACATACACATACACATACACATACACATACACATACACATACACATACACATACACATACACATACACATACACATACACATACACATACACATACACATACACATACACATACACATACACATACACATACACATACACATACACATACACATACACATACACATACACATACACATACACATACACATACACATACACATACACATACACATACACATACACATACACATACACATACACATACACATACACATACACATACACATACACATACACATACACATACACATACACATACACATACACATACACATACACATACACATACACATACACATACACATACACATACACATACACATACACATACACATACACATACACATACACATACACATACACATACACATACACATACACATACACATACACATACACATACACATACACATACACATACACATACACATACACATACACATACACATACACATACACATACACATACACATACACATACACATACACATACACATACACATACACATACACATACACATACACATACACATACACATACACATACACATACACATACACATACACATACACATACACATACACATACACATACACATACACATACACATACACATACACATACACATACACATACACATACACATACACATACACATACACATACACATACACATACACATACACATACACATACACATACACATACACATACACATACACATACACATACACATACACATACACATACACATACACATACA
This sequence comes from Platycheirus albimanus, assembly GCA_916050605.2. Lineage (NCBI taxonomy): Eukaryota > Metazoa > Arthropoda > Insecta > Diptera > Syrphidae > Platycheirus > Platycheirus albimanus. Next base: position 32,693 of record CAJZLR020000025.1, on the reverse strand, counting down.
CATACACATACACATACACATACACATACACATACACATACACATACACATACACATACACATACACATACACATACACATACACATACACATACACATACACATACACATACACATACACATACACATACACATACACATACACATACACATACACATACACATACACATACACATACACATACACATACACATACACATACACATACACATACACATACACATACACATACACATACACATACACATACACATACACATACACATACACATACACATACACATACACATACACATACACATACACATACACATACACATACACATACACATACACATACACATACACATACACATACACATACACATACACATACACATACACATACACATACACATACACATACACATACACATACACATACACATACACATACACATACACATACACATACACATACACATACACATACACATACACATACACATACACATACACATACACATACACATACACATACACATACACATACACATACACATACACATACACATACACATACACATACACATACACATACACATACACATACACATACACATACACATACACATACACATACACATACACATACACATACACATACACATACACATACACATACACATACACATACACATACACATACACATACACATACACATACACATACACATACACATACACATACACATACACATACACATACACATACACATACACATACACATACACATACACATACACATACACATACACATACACATACACATACACATACACATACACATACACATACACATACACATACACATACACATACACATACACATACACATACACATACACATACACATACACATACACATACACATACACATACACATACACATACACATACACATACACATACACATACACATACACATACACATACACATACACATACACATACACATACACATACACATACACATACACATACACATACACATACACATACACATACACATACACATACACATACACATACACATACACATACACATACACATACACATACACATACACATACACATACACATACACATACACATACACATACACATACACATACACATACACATACACATACACATACACATACACATACACATACACATACACATACACATACACATACACATACACATACACATACACATACACATACACATACACATACACATACACATACACATACACATACACATACACATACACATACACATACACATACACATACACATACACATACACATACACATACACATACACATACACATACACATACACATACACATACACATACACATACACATACACATACACATACACATACACATACACATACACATACACATACACATACACATACACATACACATACACATACACATACACATACACATACACATACACATACACATACACATACACATACACATACACATACACATACACATACACATACACATACACATACACATACACATACACATACACATACACATACACATACACATACACATACACATACACATACACATACACATACACATACACATACACATACACATACACATACACATACACATACACATACACATACACATACACATACACATACACATACACATACACATACACATACACATACACATACACATACACATACACATACACATACACATACACATACACATACACATACACATACACATACACATACACATACACATACACATACACATACACATACACATACACATACACATACACATACACATACACATACACATACACATACACATACACATACACATACACATACACATACACATACACATACACATACACATACACATACACATACACATACACATACACATACACATACACATACACATACACATACACATACACATACACATACACATACACATACACATACACATACACATACACATACACATACACATACACATACACATACACATACACATACACATACACATACACATACACATACACATACACATACACATACACATACACATACACATACACATACACATACACATACACATACACATACACATACACATACACATACACATACACATACACATACACATACACATACACATACACATACACATACACATACACATACACATACACATACACATACACATACACATACACATACACATACACATACACATACACATACACATACACATACACATACACATACACATACACATACACATACACATACACATACACATACACATACACATACACATACACATACACATACACATACACATACACATACACATACACATACACATACACATACACATACACATACACATACACATACACATACACATACACATACACATACACATACACATACACATACACATACACATACACATACACATACACATACACATACACATACACATACACATACACATACACATACACATACACATACACATACACATACACATACACATACACATACACATACACATACACATACACATACACATACACATACACATACACATACACATACACATACACATACACATACACATACACATACACATACACATACACATACACATACACATACACATACACATACACATACACATACACATACACATACACATACACATACACATACACATACACATACACATACACATACACATACACATACACATACACATACACATACACATACACATACACATACACATACACATACACATACACATACACATACACATACACATACACATACACATACACATACACATACACATACACATACACATACACATACACATACACATACACATACACATACACATACACATACACATACACATACACATACACATACACATACACATACACATACACATACACATACACATACACATACACATACACATACACATACACATACACATACACATACACATACACATACACATACACATACACATACACATACACATACACATACACATACACATACACATACACATACACATACACATACACATACACATACACATACACATACACATACACATACACATACACATACACATACACATACACATACACATACACATAGAAAGGGAGGCGACCGTCTGAGTACCTATCTCATAAGGAGAGTGAAAATATTGAATACCAATTGATAGTTCTTGCAGAACCATTCACAAAACCACTGGTCGGGCAAACTTTTTCAGGGAACTTTGGGCGGGAATCGGTCACTTCCGGTACCATTTTTTGATGACAACCTATCTCATCGGGGCAGTGAAAAAACTTTTTACTATCTGAAAGAGTTTTGCCTAGAGATTCTAAAACCATTGGTCGGGCAAAACAAATCTGGGAAGAAGTGCTTGCCCGACCATTTCAAAAAATTGTTTTTTTGATCAGAACCTATCTAATCGGGAAGTGGGCAATATTAGTACCAAACGAAAGGTAAAACTGTCCTCTTTAAGAATCCAGTGGTCGGGCAAACTTTTATAGGGATAAACATGTTGCCCGACCGCTTTTAAGATACATAACGCTTTTTTACGATCTACTTTATGAAGTTAAAAAAAACCGTTTTTTGGTCTCAAATAAACTTTAAATTTGTATTAAACGATAGTTTAATTTGCCTTCTATGAGAAATAAATAAATCTACAAACCAATACTTTTTTTAAATAGTTTTTTTTTAACCCTATAATGATTATTTCGCATTAAAAACAAAAAAATTTCAAAAACTTCTTGAACAGTGCTATGTTTTTGTGTTTTAGGATTTTCAAGTACCTATAATTAATAAAAATCTTTATACTTTACCATACAAATTACAGGTACCCACACAAACCATCACCTTTGGTAATTATTTAAATGAAAATAAGACACAGATACAGCTTTGAATGCAAAATATTTTTTAATTCAGTTTTGTAAGTAATTAGGTATGTAGGTTAGGTGTATTAGGTAATCATATATTATTCATGATTTTTTCAAAAATATGTAAAAGTATATACAATATAACAATTTTTACATAGGAGTATCTTAAAAGTAAATGGAAATACATAAGAAATAGAAACAAATTAAACAATATAAAGATAAATAATGCATACATTGATTTATTTTTTGCTAAAAATTATTATCATCGGGGTCTTGTTCACACTCAAAATCTATATCTTCATCGATTTCATTTAACACAATGTCTTCAACATTAAGTGGTGTTGGATCTCCTTCAAACCAAAAGGGGAAAAACCTTTCATTTTTTAAGATCCAACCAAAATCTTCTGCTTTATTTTCACACAACATGATTCTGTTGCATAAGCCCACATTGAACTTATATAAATGGTTCTTTTAATTTTTTGCAAAAGTGATTTGAAACAAGGCGGAATTAAACTTGAATCGAAGTTTTTCATGTTTTTAGAAAAATTTCCCGGAGCATTATTTTTCGCTGCATAGGGACTTTGAAACATTTGAACTCTTGCTAAATTTACGTTGCTACAGTTTTTAAGACCATACATTTTTAATGTAAAGTTTTGAATAGTTTCAAGGTCACTGTCATTGAGATTTTCGTTCTGATTTTTACTTAATGATGTAAACGCTGCCTGAAAACGATAATTTTCTTCTAAAATGCTTAATGGTTCTGCTTTTCCTTTTCTAAAAAATATGCCGTATAGTCGCAACCTATAAACGCGTGAAACGCTGGCAAAGAATCACATAAACTACTACCTAGGACAGAAGCCAGCTGAGTACAATTTATAGAATTAATATCTCGTGATTTACTAATTCGATTTCTGCAAGACAGCGTTGGGCACTTAGCCACAATATACGTACGAAAATAATTTCGAAAATTTTGGCTGATATTAATTTTGAGCAAAAGGATGACATAACCCATGAGCTTGCACAAAATCGTATCGAAAAGGACAAAAGTGCATTATTTGAAATAACTAATGCATTTAAACAAAATATTAATCCTTTTGAACGAACTCTTGAAAAAGAAAATTTATTTCATGTAACAACGGGAAGAGCGGCATCCAAAGAAGTTGCAGATTTTCTTTGAAATGTTAATATCACAGGCTATAATCAAAAAATTTCATTTATCGACGAGTGCTCCAAAAACTGCGAACGTTTCGCTAAACCTAAAAACATGTTTCAAATTACTTTTGCAAAAAATTAAAAGAACCATTTATATAAGTTCAATGTGGGCTAATGCAACAGAATCATGTTGTGTGAAAATAAAGCAGAAGATTTTGGTTAGATCTTAAAAAATGAAAGGTTTTTCCCCTTTTGGTTTGAAGGAGATCCAACACCACTTAATGTTGAAGACATTGTGTTAAATGAAATCGATGAAGATATAGATTTTGATTGTGAACAAGACCCCGATGATAATAATTTTTAGCAAAAAATAAATCAATGTATGCATTATTTATCTTTATATTGTTTAATTTGTTTCTATTTCTTATGTATTTCCATTTACTTTTAAGATACTCCTATGTAAAAATTGTTATATTGTATATACTTTTACATATATTTTTGAAAAAATCATGAATAATATATGATTACCTATACACCTAACCTACATACCTAATTACTTACAAAACTGAATTAAAAAATATTTTGCATTCAAAGCTGTATCTGTGTCTTATTTTCATTTAAATAATTACCAAAGGTGATGGTTTGTGTGGGTACCTGTAATTTGTATGGTAAAGTATAAAGATTTTTATTAATTTTAGGTACTTGAAAATCCCAAAACACAAAAACATAGCACTGTTCAAGAAGTTTTTGAAAAATTTTTGTTTTTAATGCGAAATAATCATTATAGGGTTAAAAAAAAACTATTTAAAAAAAGTATTGGTTTGTAGATTTATTTATTTCTCATAGAAGGCAAATTAAACTATCGTTTAATACAAATTTAAAGTTTATTTGAGACCAAAAAACGGTTTTTTTTAACTTCATAAAGTAGATCGTAAAAAAGCGTTATGTATCTTAAAAGCGGTCGGGCAACATGTTTATCCCTATAAAAGTTTGCGCGACCACTGGATTCTTAAAGAGGACAGTTTTACCTTTCGTTTGGTACTAATATTGCCCACTTCCCGATTAGATAGGTTCTGATCAAAAAAACAATTTTTTGAAATGGTCGGGCAAGCACTTCTTCCCAGATTTGTTTTGCCCGACCAATGGTTTTAGAATCTCTAGGCAAAACTCTTTCAGATAGTAAAAAGTTTTTTCACTGCCCCGATGAGATAGGTTGTCATCAAAAAATGGTACCGGAAGTGACCGATTCCCGCCCAAAGTTCCCTGAAAAAGTTTGCCCGGCCAGTGGTTTTGTGAATGGTTCTGCAAGAACTATCAATTGGTATTCAATATTTTCACTCTCCTTATGAGATAGGTACTCAGACGGTCGCCTCACGGACTATAAGATCCTCGTACATTTCTTCTTTTTCGTTGAAATATGTGGGAATCATTGTACTTTCTGTGACTTGTGACGTAGTTTTATAGTTTATTATTCCGTCGAAGCTGAGTAAAATGTTGTTCCCGGCACGAGTTCGATAACTGAGGCGCCAATATTTAAGATTTAAGATTTTTCAAAATATTCGCATTCAAACTCGAAATTTTGATAAAAAAAAGTAAACAAATTTCTTAAAAACAATTTTGTTCGAAATTGTGAAATGGAAAATACATTTTTTTTTCTGTGGTAGGTGTTTAAATAAATATTGTAATCGAACGCAAAAAACCAAAAGCTTTTATGTCTTCTTATTCTTGTGAAAATTGAAAATTACTGAAACTACTTTTTTATGAAATTTTAGATTCTTAAAATTTATTGTGATTTCATTAGAGGATTAATGTTGATGAAAGATTTGTCTTTGAAAGTGAAGTACAGCAATTCAGTTAGCGTTACCCACAATGCATCACGAGGAGTAAGAACTGCATTGCATTCCACTTCCTAGTCAGTCAGTTTGTGAGTAAGGAGTCAGTTGAAAAAATTAAGTCAATTTACAATTTACAGCATGACACAAATAGTACTTAAGTACTGAGATTTACTCTAATTTTAAAGATGGTATCTTACAGGGTAATGAATCAATAAATAAATTTAATCTTATCTAATCTAATCTATTAAAATGGTATGTCAGTCTCGTCAATGAAGACATCGTCCGTACTTTCGAGTTCATCGTTGATTATGTGCAGGTGAGGTTGTTTCGGTGGCAAAACGCCCTCTAGGTTTTCACTTTGGACGGTGGCAGGATCGAATTCTTAAAGTTGCAGACCAACACTTTCTCTCCCATCGATAAGATCTGGGTTGCCGTTGTTTTTTAATATTTATTTTTCCATTCAAGACATTTTTTTTCGAAAATCGCCCCTACCTCCTAAGCGGGGCGAGGTAGACCCCCCTCCCATAGTAAAAAATACGTGTCGCTCTACATAAAACCGTTATTAAATCTTGGCACCTCAGTTTTCGTACTCTCCCCTTGTTCCCAATTAGGCCTTCGAATCTGTCATAAAGTTGGTACTCTATGAAATTAACATAATAATCTGATTTATTGAACTCTTTAAATAAGGGAATTATAAATTTGATATTAGTTTTCACATTGTGGTCGAGTACATTTTTTTAGGTATGATCTTTCGATTGGACTTGCCACTTTGGATCACAATTATTTTTGTTTGTTATGCTATACTCTGCACCACAATCAATTATAAATCTTAGGGGTCGTAATTGGCTTTGGACAACTACTCGTATATATGTACCTAGGGTAGTTGTTTTGGCGGTTTATTGAAAAATGTCGCCGATTATGGTAGGGCGGTTGATTGGGTGTGTTTTCACTTTTGTTAAGAGTTACTTCTATGGGTACATTGTTATTGAAACTATGATGTCCATATCTAATTGAGTTTCGTGATTGACCACTCTGTGCGTTTTAAAGATTGGTTATTTCTGTTGTAGTTTTGCATTTGTTGCGGTGCATAGTTTCTATTTTGTCTATTAATGTTACTTTGTGCATAAGATCTGTATGAACAATTATTATTGTTATTGTTCCTACAAGAGTTATTTTGATTATTATTTTAGTAGGGTGGAGTATAATTTAATTCATGGGAATTATAATTTAAACTACTATTTCCCTGTCTAAAATATTGAGCAACAATTACTTTGTAAGCTTCGTTAAGTGATTGTGGATTTGGCTGAGCACAATATAATATTTTTAAAGGCATTAAGAGGGATTCTGTTGTTAGATGCAATATCGTCTTGGCCGTTTCCTTCATTGTTTAGTAAAAACGATTTGTTAATCCTGCATAAAAAATAATTTATACTATTGCAAAAGTTCTGTATGTTTGTCTTTACACTTGTTATTCTTATTTGGTCCAATAAAGCGTCAGTCCCCAAAATTATTTTTTAGTATCTCTTTGATTTGTTCCCAATCACTTATTCTTCCATGCTTTTGGAGTTCAGACCTAGCTTTCCCAACAATTTTGTCTTTAGTATACTAAGAATGGATTGTTACTGTAGGTGCATTATAAATTCATAAAACTGGATACAATGAATTCACTCTGTCCAGAAAATCAACCAATATTGGGATTACCATTAAGTTCAGGAAGTTTATTAATCAAATCTAACATAATTCTTAACTTATCAATAGGATTGAGGGTATCCATTTTGTTGAGTTATTGTAGGAGACTCACTTAAACAGGAGGATCATTTATTTTTGCAGGTACTTCTGTTTCGGATTCAGTTTCGCTCCATTTTCTTCTTGATTTGCCTCTATGTATTTTTAATAAGTTTTGTTGTTCTTCAATAATTGTTCTATTTTTGAAAGCTTTTTTATATGAGTTTAATTAAAATTTTGTCAATAGTTTTTTTTCGTATTATATGTTATAATTTTTGTTTGTATAATTACCGCTTTAAGGTCTAAGTTAGTCTGTTTTAACATAAAACTTTTATCAACACTTTGTATTAATTATCCTTTTTTTATTAAATATGTATACATATATAACTTAAGCTTTTTTAGCTCTTTTGGAACAACGAGGTAATAGTTTGGTTGAGTTTAATGTTCAACCCGTTTTTTGAAACAAGAACTCTTATATGAAAGCTTTTTAAGCTGGGTTTTATGTTTGAAACGATCTTTTCGAACACTTCTGTTGGTTCTTGCCTGCACTTGCACAATTGTGGTGGAAGCCGGAGTTTGTATGATGTTTGTTTTTCAACTATTTTATGACGCCTACGTCATTTTGTGACTGTACCAAATTTTTACTTGCGATTATAGGTACTATAAGGCAAGTTATGCATTCGTCGAAAAAAAAAAGTTTTGAGATAACAATCAAACATGACATTACGATGATAGGGAAGACGAAAAAAGATGGTCTAAAAATTCTGTCCGTCTGTATGTCTGTCTGTCTGTCTGTATGTATAGGTATTATACAGAGGAGAAATTGAAATTTTTTTTTTAGCTCAAAAAATAACGGTACCTGCCATACAACCGTTAACTTAAAGCTTATTTTTCTCAAAAACGGCTCTAACGATTTCGATTTAAAAAAATCAGTGTTGCTTTTTAGGTACGACCAATCATATGGCTGAAAAAAAAGTTTTAAAAATGGCTAAGAACGGTACTTTCCATAGGACCGTTTTTTTTTGCTTTCGACTATCTCGAAAACGACTCAATCGATTCTTAAGAAATTTCACACTCATATAGCTGTAGGTAGCTCAATTTGTATTGCTTACCAATATTTTGGAAATATATTTTTTTGTATTTTTAAAAGCATTTAAAAAAAAAAATTAAAAAAAAATTAATATTTTGAAAACTGCTTATTAAATTTTTTTCTAAAAATTTCAAATAAATGTATTCGCCGAATACCTAGGTAGGTAGGTAGAGATGTTGAAAAACTCCTTAAAAGAACCCAATTAGCGCTGGTGTGCGCCGTTTTGTTACCATTAACCAAACAACTTAACGAAGGCTTAGACGGATGTTATGGTATGTGTTCCACGGAGAAGGACGGGAAGAACTAGTTTTCTCTTGGAAAGGTGACTCAATCTACCAGACCAAATCATAGGACAGTTCCATGTAACCCAACTCCAGACTGTGTGCCACCTAGGCAGGTTGCTGGTTGGTAAAGGTACACTGGTTCTGTCCAGGATTGGTCCAGTACGCGGGCTTGGCGTAGAAGCCCCCCAAGAAACACAAAACCGCCACCTAGGCGAGATGTATGGTTCTCAAGAGGGTTTCCCCGTCAAGAAAGACCTGATTGATTAGAGGGATTGTGAGAAAAGGACTACGAGAGGGAAGGGAGGGAAGGGGAGACAATTATAAGCCACTCCGTCACCCTTAAGTCGGCTTCAAGCAACCAAACCCCAGACTATATGCCACCTAGGCAGGGTGCTGGTTGGTAAGGTCATATTGAATCCGTCAATAAGGGCTGGCCGAGTGGGGGGGAGGTAAGATAATTATAGGCTGCCAGGACACTCCCTGGTCGACTTCAAGCAGCCAGACTCCAGACTATATGCCACCTAGGCAGGGTGCTGGTTGGTAAGGGAACATTGAAATCGTGCAGGGAGTTGTCCTTGTAAAAGGGGTCCAGCATAGGAACCACCCAGATCATACCCCACCGCCTAGGTGGGATGTATGACCCTCAGATGGGTCCCATGCAGATCCCCTGATTGCTTGATTAGGGGGACTAGAAATATTTTAAGAAGAGGGATGGAATGAACTAGTTGAGGATGTAATTGTCGGGATAGACGATTTATTTATAGCCATTTTGTCGCATTCAGGAATTTAATCAAATCTTTGATTTTTTTATTTGACAATTCCCCAAGATCTTCGTAAAATCTTCACCCAGGATTCGCATCCTGATGCGAGATAAAGCTGGGCATTTGCACAGTAAGTGGAAAACAGTTTCCTTCTCTGCCTCGTCTCTACAGGATCGGCAGTAGTCGTTGAAAGGAATACCAATCCTTGCAGCATGCACCCCCACTGGCCAGTGGCCCGTGCTTATTGCCACCACCCTGGCTATATCTGACCGGTCTTTGCATAGCAATGCGTTTGTTCGTGATTTATTGTAGGCAGGCCACATCTTCCTGGATATGATGCAATTGGTCAAATTGCTCCACCTTTGATTAGATACGGATGTAAAGTGTGATAAGACAATGCCCTTCACAGCCCCCAGCGGAATGTTGACGGCTTCGGCGAGTGAGCTGTGAAGGGCTGATCCTTGCCTGGCAAGCTCATCTGCTTTTTCGTTTCCATGAAAACCACTGTGCCCTGGAACCCAGAGCAGAGTGACTTTCAGGTTTGAGCCAAAATCATCCAGTTCTTCCTGGCATTGCCTGACTAATTTGGAGGAAGTGGATGTCGAATTCAATGCCTTGATAGCTGCCTGACTATCGATTAGTATAGCGACATTTCGGTTTAGATGCGAGTATTGTTGCAGTAATTTGCAAGCCTCCCTGATTGCAAGAACTTCTGCCTGGAAGACGCTAGCAAAGTCAGGGAGTCGAAAGGACTTGGATACATTGAGCATTTCTGAAAAAACGCCAGCACCTACTCCACACTCCATCTTGGAACCATCAGTGAAGATTGTTATGTCAAAGTCTCCTATAACATCATCGTTTTCCCATTCTGTTCTAGAAGGGAAACCTGTTTTGAAACTTTTATGGAGGCTAAGAGATGGTTTGCAGTAGTCAGTGGGGTACAGGGTTGAATCGGCAGGTAAAAGAGTTGAGATATTGCTATGACCGTATGGTCTTTCGGTCCAGCAACCGGTCTCCTTTAGTCTAATTGAACTACAGGATACCAAGTATTTAGTGTGAAGGTCGGATGGTAAAAGGTTCAGAATAACATTTAGGGCATCTGTTGAGCAAGACCCAAGAGCCCCTGTGACACCGATGCTAGCCGTTCTTTGAACCTTATTTAACTTGTCAGTATTGTAGGCTTTGCTGAGAGCGGGCCACCAAACAATCGAGCCGTAGGTGAGAATAGGTCGTACCACGGCTGTGAACGTCCACAGAATCATCTTCGATTGAAGACCCCGAATTTTTTGCGCGTTCTTCAATGTTAATTTTCCAGCTGAGTTTGGGATCAAGTACTACTCCTAGATATTTAGCACGGGTTGATAGTGATAACACTTGTCCATTAAGGCGGGGTAGAGAGAAGGTTGGTATCTTAGTTTTGGTCGTAAAGAGCATCAGTTCCGTTTTACTTTGGTTAACTCCAAGACCACAGCTAGTGGCCCAGTTGCTAACTTTCCTCAAAGCCCTTTCTGTTATTTCACTAATAACAGGTAAAAACTTTCCTGACACTAGAACGACCAAGTCATCCGCATAGGCTACGGCCTTCACTCCACTGCCCTCCATTTCGACAAGAATTTTGTCCATAACAAGAAGCCACAGTAGGGGTGAAAGAACACCTCCCTGTGGTGTACCTCTATTAACGAATTTGATGGTTTGGATATTGCCTAAAGATGCCTGAATAATTCTATTACTGAGCATAGAAACTATCCAATTACGTATGTATTCATCGACCCCGAAGTCGACTAGTGATTGACGAATTGATTCAGTTAGAACATTATTGAAGGCCCCTTCCACGTCTAGGAAGGATGCCATTGTGAATTCTTTGTAGTGTAAGGTTTTTTCTATCGTTCTTACTACCTCTTGCAGAGCCGTTTCGGTGGATCTGCCTTTGAGATAGGCGTGTTGGGATTTTGAGAGAGGAGATATTTCTAGGATTCCTCTTATATGTATGTCTAGGATGCGCTCAAGAGTTTTCAGGACAAAAGACGTTAGACTTATCGGCCGAAAATCCTTAGCGGATTCGTGCCCTCGCCTGCCGACCTTGGGAATGAAAACTACTCTAACCTGCCTCCAAGTAATAGGAATATGGTTAAGTGATACGCATCCTATGAAGATTGCCTCTAGCCATGGAATAGTCATTTCTAGTGTTTTCTGCAGCATAACTGGCAGAATGCCATCCAGGCCAGGGGACTTATACGGGTCAAAAACTCATTATATCCCAGGCTATGTTTTCTTTGCTTATTACCGTTCTGTTATTGTCCAACAGTGCAGTCTGCACGTCTAGATTTTGTGGTATGTTGGGATTGCTGTCTCTACAACCCGGGAAATGGGTGGTCATCAGAAGATCAAGGGACTCCGCAGGAGAGTCAGTCCAGGAACCATCCATTTTTTTAAGAAAAGATGGATTTGTATGCTCCTTAGACAAGATTCTACCCAGTCTTGCAGAGTCCTTAATGTCTTCTATAGAGTGACAGAACTCCCTCCAGGACTGTTTCTTTGCTAAAGAAAGAGAACGTTTGTATATTTTAAGGCAGTCTTTGTACGGTTGGAAGAATTTGTATTTGTGGCAGATATTGAAGATAGCCCTAGTCATTTTCCTGAGATTTGCTAAATCTTCGTTCCACCACGCAGGGAAGGTTTTTTTACTGTACTTGATTGGGCAAGATACCTTAAAAGCAGTGCTCATGGCTTTTTCAAAGGTGCTAACTTTTGCCTCTAGTTCTGTAACCGAGTCTATATTAGTATTTGGTATCCGGCTAAGCTTGGTTTTTATTATTTGACCGAATTTCTCCCAGTCAATTTTTTTCGGGTTTCTATATGGTGGAGGGTTTTCAGTTTCGAAATTTAAATTGAAGAGAACCCACTTGTGATCCGAGAACGATTTCAAGTTGGAAACTCTCCAGTTCTCCACCAATGACTTTATATTAATTGTACCTACGGTTATATCTAATACATCTTCCCAACCTTCAAAGTTTTCAGTACTTGGAAAAACGAAGGTGGGGGTATTACCTCTGTTATAAACGGTTAAATTTTTGTTTATAATGAAATCAAATAAAGACTCACTCCGTTCGTTGATAGTCGAACTACCTCAGAGCGAATGACGCGCATTGGCGTCACATCCCAGGAGCAGGTCCGTCTTCTTTAACTTGGCTTCGGTTATTAACTGCTCGAACTCACATGTCGGTGTCTCTCGATCGTGTGCCAGATAGGCAGATGATAGCAGGAGGCTGTCGGTTTTTGCATTCCCCAGTTTGACGACTGTCAGATCCGGTGTACTAAGATTTGGACATAAAAAGGCTTTTAAATGTTTCTTAGCTAGAATGCATGTACGAGGCTTACCTTGGATTTGATTGTCCGGCTTATAGAAGAGATCATATCGGCTGTCTTGGAGACCTCTTATCTTGAGGCCATTGATCCACGGTTCTTGAACCAAGTCTACATCGATGTCTTCCTCTATTAGGAAGACTCTCAGATTATCTAAGGCACATTTGCTGTGCTTCAGATTAATCTGAATCAGTTTCGACTTGGTTCGTTTCTTCTGCATCGTCTGGTTGTACGCTTTGGGCATTTTCAATTTCTTCGCCCTTTACTTCATCATTTGCAGCGTCCAGACTTGGCAGAATTTTGATTTTGGCACTCCTGATGCCAAAAAACAGCTTGTGGTTGGCTTTGATAATAGCTGGTATGCTTTCCTCGCTTATCATCGCCGAATACCTATGAAGTGACATTTTTGAATTTTTTTTTAAAATTTTTTTCAAAAAGTTTTTCAAAAAAAACTTTTTTTCTCAAAAACCGCTCCACAGATTTTTATAAATTTATCCTCGCAAAATCATATTTATCCAAGAAATAAAATGGCGTACTTTTTTTTCAGCTCAAATTAGTTTAAGTATTTATCTAAGAATTTTGAAAATTTTATTTTTATCAACATTTCAAGCCCCTAAACCACTGTCACTCATTAGAGCAAGTTCGTGCGACCCAGTCATGCATTTTATTTTATGTAATACTAGCTTTTGCCCGCTACTTCGTACGCGTAGATTTTAGAATAAAGTAGGTATCTCAGTATATTTTTGTTTTTGCACAACCGGTTCAAAATGGGGGGTATGCGTGGTATGAAAGCTATATACCTTACCAACTCTACAGCCGTAAGATTTTTGGCTTCTGTATAGTATTATTTCGAAGTATCATAACGGTTTAAATTGCAAAGTTGGAGGGTTAAGTTCTGAAGAAATATACGAATATACCCAATTGGAATTCCCACTTTCAAAACGATGCTGCGCGCCGATACTGCTATTTATGGCAGCTCCGCTTCATCACTTTTGGGCGTAAGTATTGCTCGTTCACCGTTCCTTATGGTTACATTATTTTTCGATTTCTGCTTTCGCTGAATGAGGCATTGTCTATATGGTGGTAAATAGCGCCATCTATGATGTTTTTTATGTAACTTCTATTCAGAACGACTAACTTATTTCTATTCATGTATACGTAGGTAAGTGTGGCACTATTTTATTTTGTAAGTGAGGCGCTAAGATCCTTAAAATCTTTTAATTTTGTGTTAAGTTCATTGAATAATGTTCGATTTCAGCAATATTAAAAAAACAACCAGAATTATATATTTTCCTGCGATAAACTGTAGCCTATATTTTAAGTTGGCGTACTACCAATAAATCTGCAAAAACCGCATTCAATTCCATGCAGTAGTTTTTGCGTGATGCGCGTACAAACATACAGACAGACAGACAGACAGACAGACAGACAGACAGACAGACAGACAGACAGACAAAAATTCTAAAAACGGTTGTTTTGGTTTCTGTGGGTCTAATAGAGACTCCCGATATTAGTTTTGCATCTATATGTACAGACATCGACCCGTTACAATTTTATTATATGTATAGATTAAGCTTTAATGAAAATGAATTGTTTTTTACTCACATTTATTTTCAAACAGTTTTTTTTTTAATTTTAAACACTTTGTTTTAACATAATATGAAGTTGGTTTCATTGTTATCTTAAAGCATACTTTTTTACTTGCGATTATAGGTACTATAAGGCAAGTTATGCATTCGTCGAAAAAAAAAGTTTTGAGATAACAATCAAACATGACATTACGATGATAGCGAAGACGAAAAAAGATGGTCTAAAAATTCTGTCCGTCTGTATGTCTGTCTGTCTGTCTGTATGTATAGAGACCTACAGCCCAAACGGTTGTGCCTAATTGCTTCAAACTTGGTATATAGAGTTTTTTAGGTATTGTACAGAGGGGAAATTGAATTTTTTTTTTTAGCTCAAAAAATAACGGTACCTGCCATATAACCGTTACGTTGAAGCTTATTTTTCTCAAAAACGGCTCTAAGGATTTCGATTTAAAAAAATCAGTGTTGCTTTTTAGGTACGACCAATCATATGGCTAAAAAAAAAGTTTAAAAAAATGGCTAAGAACGGTACTTTCCATAGGACCGTTTTTTTTTTGCTTTCGACTATCTCGAAAACGACTCAACCGATTCTTTCGAAATTTCACACATATATAGTTGTAGGTAGCTCAATTTGTACTGCATACCAATATATTTGAAAAATATTTTGTTGTTTTTTTTAAAGCATTTTTAAGAAAAAAAATTAAAAATTTAATATTTTGAAAACTGCTTATTAAATTTTTTTCTAAAAATTATAAATAAATGTATTTGCTAAATACCTATGAAATGGCGTTTTTGAATTTTTTTTTTCCAAAAGTTTTTCAAAAAAAACTTTTTTTCTCAAAAACCGCTCCACAGATTCTTATAAATTTATTCTCATAAATTCAAATTTATCCATGAAATAAAATGGCGTACTTTTTTTTCAGCTCAAATTAGTTTAAGTATTGAATTAAGAATTTTGAAAATTTTATTTTTATCAAAATCTCAAGCCCATAAACCACTGTCACTCATTAGAGCAAGTTCGTGCGACCCAGTTGTGCATTTTATTTATCATAATGCGAAAAATTATTCACTTCTTTTTACTTTTATAGGTACTATAAGGCAAGTTATGGATTCGTGCAGAAAAAAAAATTTGAGATAACAATCACACATGACATTACGATGATGGAGAAGTCGAAAAAAGTGGGTCTGGGAATTCCGTCCGTCTGTCTGTCTGTCTGTCTGTTCGCGCCTCTGGAGGCTGAACGGGTGGGCCGATTTGCTTCAAATTTGGTATTTAGGAATTATTTGGCCGTCCCTCAGAACAAATTTTTACTTACGATTATAGGTACTATAAGGCAAGTTATGCATTCGTCGAAAAAAAAAGTTTTGAGATAACAATCAAACATGACATTACGATGATAGCGAAGTCGAAAAAAGATGGTCTAAAAATTCTGTCCGTCTGTATGTCTGTCTGTCTGTCTGTCTGTCTGTCTGTCTGTATGTAGACGTACAGCCCAAACGGGTCTGCCGAATTGCGTCAAACTTGGTATATAGACTTTTTTAGGTATTGTACAGAGGGGAAATTGAAATTTTTTTTTAGCTCAAAAAATAACGGTACCTGCCATACAACCCTTATTTTAAAGCTTACTTTTCTCAAAAACGGCTCTAACGATTTTTATTTAAAAAAATCAGTGTTGCTTTTTAGGTACGACCAATCATATGGCTAAAAAAAAGTTTTAAAAAATGGCTAAGAACGGTACTTTTCATAGTACCGTTTATTTTGCTTTCCACTAACTCGAAAACTACTAAACCGATTCTTTCGAAATTTCACACACATATAGCTGTAGGTAGCTCAATTTGTATTGCATACCAATATTTTTGAAAAATATTTTTTTGTATTTTTAAAAGCATTTTTTTAAAAAAAATTTAAAAAATTAATATTTTGAAAACTGCTTATTAAATTTTTTTCTAAAAATTTTAAATGAATGTATTTGCTGAATACCTATGAACTGGCGTTTTTGAATTTTTTTTTGAAAATTTTTTTCAAAAAGTTTTTCAAAAAAAACTTTTTTTCTCAAAACCCGCTCCACAGATTTTTATAAATTTATTCTCATAAACTCAAATTTATAAAAGAAATAAAATGACGTACTTTTTTTCAGCTCAAATTAGTTTAAGTATTTATTTAAGAATTTTGAAAAATTTATTTTTATCAAAATCTCAAGCCCCAAGACCACTGTCACACATTAGAGCAAGTTTGTGCGACCAAGTCGTGCATTTTATTTATTTTTGCTCTAGGTCCAAAAATAACGGCACCTGCCATACAATCTTGAAGACAAAAATTGATTTTCTCAAAAACGGCTCTAACGATTTTGATAAAACTTTCAGAATGCTATTTTTGCAAGACAATATATCTTTTGGTTCGATTTTTTTTTTCAAAATTTGTCTAATAACGGTACCTCTCATAGAACCAGTATTTTCAAATCAAATTTTCTCGTAAACTATACATTCGATTTCAATAAAATTTTGGCCACAGAAAGTAATTCATAATTGTATTAATATGGCATTTCAAAAACTTTTTTTTTTGATTTTTTATAATTTTTTCAAAAAAAATTTTGGTTTTCAAAATATGTTGGAAACGGGTACATTGATTTTTTTTTAAACTATTTTTCAAATGTAAACTACAGATTGCCATATATTTGCATGCTCAAATAAATTTCAAAATATTTTTTGAAAAAGTTTTTCAAAAATAACCTTTAAAAAAAAAAACTGGTTCAACGAATATCAATATTTTTTTTTTCCTAGATTGAAGTATAGCTTCGAAATTTTATTGCATACTTAGTTTTTCCGAGAAAACTCTTAAACTAATTTAAAAAATAAAAGAATTTTCGAAATTATTTAATTTTTTCTTAATATCCATGCAGCCACTACACAATTGCTTATCATAAGAGCAAGTTCGTGCGACCCAGTCGTGCATTTTATTTCTTTTTAAATCAAAAATTATTTAAAAAATATTTTATAATTTTTTTCAACCTGTTCGGTTACCGACCAGTAAAGTGATTTATATTTTCATAAAAACAAGAAACGAATCAACTTTTTTTAATTTTAATGTAAATCTTTTTTTTTCTATTACTTTTGACTAAGGACAACTAAACAATAGAAAGTAATATAGTCGACTGACTTACAGTCTAAATGTACAAATTGAGCTCTTTTGCTATGGAAACAACAAGTGTGATGTTCTGTTCATAAATTGAGTAGGTAACATACCTACTGGATACATTTTGGTATGTAATATATATTTTTTTAGCTTCAATAATTTCATGACACACTTTTGAATCAATCTCTTTATTGGCATTATAATAATTATTGTTTTTTAAGGACTTATATACTTTGATGTTTTCTCTCAAACATTTTGTTTACTTTAATGGAATAAGCAGAGGGAGGTCTCTTTCCTTTCTTATTTGTGACGTCAAAATACTGAATCTTTTAAGGTTTTACCAACACAGGGTCAATCTCTATAGCCTATATTTAGTAATTCAGCATACGACGGTTTCACTTTAAGTTCCGACAATTTTTTACTTTAAGATTGTTGCAAATGCAATATTTTTTCAAATTGTCTAAGTATATTTTTAGGAATAAGTTAACATTCATAACACCAGAAACCAAGATTTTAATTTCCTTTTAGTAGTTTTGTGTCATACTCCGACAGTTTGCTTTCGCAACACAACCGATGAAAGTTTTTTTTTTCGCAGAAACCGCTACAAGAAAATGACATACACATTACTGCGATTGAATCTTGATTCTCATTTTCCACAAGGTTCCGCCATCCTATTGAATGTCCGTCATGAAAACCCGATGCACACAATGCTTCTATATGATAGAGGTTTTTATTACCCTCAAAAAATCAAACAACAAATTGATTTATTTTAAGTACTGGTTATCACGTCTAACCCTATCGAACTCTCTCTCTATGAGTTGAGTTCTATAAGATATTATTAAAAAACGATGGTTATATGAATTAAAGCGATTAAAAACGAGCTCTATAGAACAACCTGAGACACGATTTGGATTTTGGATATTGAATTTCTCAACGAATTTTTTAACATTTTGACAAGCTCAACCTCAACATAATATTTTAGAAACAATAAAAAAATAAGTAATAAGCATTGAGTTGGCTCAGACCTCAGATATATGTATGTATGTGGAAGTGGAACACTGGGAAGCATGCGTTGTTTTCGAGATGAATCAGCCTAAAAAGTATTGAAAATCAAAACAAGGTAATAGGGTTTTCACACTGGACCAAAAACTCAAAAAGTTTACGAAACCTAGTTGGAGCATTCACACTGAACAAAAACTAGGTTTTGTTTGACGTTTCATGAATATGTGAGTGTTTGAAGGTACTTTTTCCAAAAAATCCCTTGAAATTTAGTAAAAATCCCACTCTAATAAGAAATACACCTAGCTTTTTTTCTCTTTTTTCGGTAAAAATCCCATACTATGAGAACACGAGTTTTTGATCCAGTGTGAAAGCCTATAAGTCAATTAAGATTGCTGAGTTCTTCAAAACAGAAATAATTGAATAATCAAATAAAATGAACTAAATAAATTGTACCTATTATAAAGGTGTTTTGATTTTCCTTTTTGGAGGATTTCCAGAATGAAATACACGAAAAGCGACGACGAGTAGTACAAATCTTGGGAACAAAAGTTCTGATTTAAATGTCCCTCGGAAGTAGGAACACATGCCTTGTACATTTGTACGCTCAAAGATTATAGAAATACCATTAGTTCCTGCGGAACGGAATAAACATAAAATCATTACTGTTTTCAACACATGTCCTTCCTGAGGCTTAATAAATTAAAAAAAAAATATTAAATCCATCAGCCTGTCCTGGCATCAATACATATTTGTATGAAAAATTACTTGTTATAAGTGCTCGGTATGCCCATGTGTCCATGCCCATGTCCAACATAGACAGGGGCGAACGCAGGAAATTTTTTCGGGGGGGGGGGGGGATTTAAAAAAATATATTAAATATAAACGAACAATTTGTTTTTAATATTTGTTAGTTTTTTTTACTCTGTATGTATGTATTTACATATATATAAAACTAAATACATAAATTTTTAGTTATGATCAATATTTTATAAAATAAAATCAATGCGCCTTGGAACTTTTGCCATTATATTTATAACGTCCTCATAGTCAACCTCAATATCCCTATAGATGTTCAGCAACATCAAACCGTTCAGTCGCTCCTCGCCGGTTTTTCCTCGTAGATAAGTTTTTAATCTGCGCAGACATGAAAAGGATCGCTCGCTTGAAGCCACGGATACCGGAAGTGTCGCACCGATCTGCATAAAACAATGAACTGTTTTATATAAGGACGAATCGCAAACATTTAAGGTGTCTATAAAGTTGTTGGGCCGTTTTACGTTTATCATACTCAAACAATGTCTGAAACCATAGTTAATTCAACAATGAAATACATATCAAGAAAATAAAAGAAATACATTCTTACCTGCGCCACATCTTCATTTCGGCTAGAAAATCATCTAAGCCTACTTTTATATCATCTGGCCATTCTTGGGAAAACACCTCAACAGTCCTTTTTATTTCGTCCTCTTTAAGTTTGCAACATTTTTCTGGCAATATATTTTGAATTTTGGAAAGCAGCTCACGATGGTCGAGAAATCTATTTTTCAATTGCGTCAATAAATGGTCCAAAAAAGGAACATAGATAGACCGACGAAAATATTCTTCAGGACCACCTTCGTAATTATCCCTGTTCCTCTGTTTTGCGGCATTTCGTGGGACTACCAACTGCAAATCCATTTTTTCCGCAATTTCTTTGGCTGCAGCAAATATGCTCCGAACCTTACTTCGGAATTCTGTCGCATTTCAGCAATTTCTTCATATAGGTGGTTTGCATATTCTATGCAGCAGCTTAGATCGCATTCTTTTTTTTGCACAAATTCACTAAGGTTTTTCATAAGGCTAAAAATTGGCTTGATTACTGTTAGTGAAATAATGAACTGGGCATTGTGTATTGCTGTAAGTAAAGTATGCGGTTTAACTCCATCAGTTTTCAAATTTTTTTCGTCCAGGATCTCTAAAGAGCAGCAGATATATTCATATACGTCAAAAAACAAATTCAAGGAGTCTAAATGCTCAACCCAACGGGTTTCACAAAATCTTAAAAGCCGTGTTTGTTTTACTTTTGGACAAGACGCATGTATTTGGTCCTTTAAAATTAGAGCTGCTTTGTTTGAGAGTCTGAATAAATTGACAACCTCTTTAATAGCCCTAATGCAATTTCGTATTGGTGGGATATTACAGGCGTGAGTAATGGCCAAATTCAAGTTATGGTTCGTGCAGTGGACGTAAATCGCTTGTGGATATAATTCCCTTACTTTGGCAGCACAGCCGTTGAATTTTCCACTCATTGCACGCGCCCCATCATAGCCTGAACAGTCAAAAACGATAACATTAATACTTAATCATTCTAGCCAATTATTGACACTTACCTTGTCCCCTCATATTAGCTAGATTAAGGCCCATATCCTTAATTGCAGACAGCAACGTACTTGCTAGTCCTTTTCCAGTTACGTCTTCAACCGGGATAAAGCACAAAAAGTCTTCGCGAATAAAATGGTCGATTGTATCAACATAACGAGCGCATATTGAAAACTGTTCAACCCCACTGATATCCGTGCTTTCGTCAGCAATAGCAGAGAAGTATCCAGGGGTGGAATCGGCTAATGTGATTTGTGATTGTCACATTTCTGACAATCACATGTGATAAAATAATTTTGTGCGTCTGCATAATGTGATCACTGGAATTTTGTTTATTTTCATTATGTCATTTTCCGTTGGGCAATTGGAGAGAACTCCGAAGACAAATCGTTTCTCTTCGGAGTTGTGTTTTGCGAGTCTTACTTCTTCTGCTTTTTATGAAATATGCGGTCTGAAGGCGCATATATACGAACGTCACAGTTTCTATATATTTTGTATTTCAAATTAAACAATTCGAACAGTTTTAATATATAATTTACATTAAGGGACGTGACAATTATGTATTTATTTAGAAAAGATTAATTTAGTTGTCACTTCACGTGATTGCTCACAACATATACGCGTTTCAGAAAAATATCTCAATTAAAAAAATGTTCATTTCTGTTTTTTTTTTTTTTTTTTTTTTATTGTTTTTATTTTTACTTTAATCATGAGGAGAAACTAATTTCTCCCAATCGAAAACAACATTAGTATAGATCTTTGACAAATCTTTGACAGCAAAAGCAAATAATTTTGTTTTATAAGTCAGCGTCAGAGGTTTATTTTTTATTTATTATTATTTTTGTATGCAAGTGACACCTAAATAGCTGTCACAAGAAAAAGTCACAAAAATGTGATTGTCACATGTGACAATCACCTTAGCCAGACGAAATTTGTATATTGTGACTATCACATATCACAAATCACCTTAGCCGATTCCACCCCAGATTTGTTGATACGTTGGACAATTTTCATTGTTATAATTTTTCCTGCAGCATCAATTATTTCGTTTTGAATGCGATAGCTTATATATCTGGCGTTTGCCCCCGAACTATTTAAATGATCTGCCAAAACTTTATCACCACTTTCAATTGCGTAACGCAGTAACGCCCTAAAATTTCCGTCGTTTTCTTCTGGCTGCTTATCAATTGATACAAGGCCGTGGTCTCGATGTCCTCTTAAAGCTATACCTTGCCTGCCACAAAAAAAAACAGCTCGTATGATCGGAATCAACTTTTTTCTGTTTTCGAGTTGTTGTACTTTCCGGCTCGTGTCAAGTTCGCTGACTACATCAAGCCTTCGATTTTCGAAAACTGACGTAAAATTTTGTCCATCCTCTATAGCCTCTTTGTGATAACTTTTGTTTTGGTGTTCTCTAAATTTTTCAAGGGCTTTTTTCCACATCCGAAACGCAGTCAGTACTAATATATTTGTGTCCTGATGAGACTCTTTCCCGACGGACTTTAATGCAAAAACAACACAATATCGGCAGTAAGCACCGTCTTCTGCTGCAGAATACGTCAACCACACAAAAGAGCGCAACCAAGAGTGCTGAAATTTTAAATTTCTTTGGCCAGATATCGGAAAATTAAAATCTAAATCAGTAACCCAACAATGAACAAGAACTTCATATTTTTCACTGTCGTTTAATTGCCTCCGACAAAAATTTGCAATGTCGTTTACATAATTCTATGGATAAGATAATAAATATGTATTGTTACACGTTATGATTTTTAAGTTTGTGCCCATATGAGATTATGAAAAAATTTTTTTTTTCAAAATATGTGCACCTATGTGCCTTTATTCATACAAAAATAAAAAAAATATCTAAACATGAAACCAAAAGATTTTTTCTTTTACACACTTATATTACGTTAATATAACGTTAATCACAATATTGCACACCTCTTCCGTGTGTATTGTTCAAAATTAATTTCAATTTAAACAGTTCCGTTAAAAAAGGCAATTAGAAATACACATGAGCACGAAACAGCACCACAGGGGAAACAAAACTAATATTTTCTTATATTGAACTTACATTACGGTTTCCACTGTTTTGTGACACCTCAGGTTTTTGTTTTTTTGTGGGGGGACCTTCTCCAGACAATTTGTTTAAATCCCCAATACTTGAAACTGTAGGTGTAGCACTGTTTTTACTCGCTGCTGGTTTAAAAAACTTTAGTATTGAATTACTCATTTTTTTCACAATAACTTTTAATTTATTTTAATAAACAACCGATTTTATGTAGGAATCAAAAGAAAATCGACCTCACAGTTCAAACTACAATTTCATTTTAATTTTCATGTGTATTATGCTTATACAATACAAAAGTATACTCTTTCCTAGTTGCCGTTGTCGATCCCGTTCTTATACGTAGGGACTGGCTTTTAGTACGTGTGATGCAAGTTTTCATTTTCGTAGATTTCGGTCGCAACTGCCGTTAGTTTTGGAGCGACCGATGCAATGTGTTTACAAGTAAGAAGGGAAGTGAATTTTCGTAGATTTCGGTCGCAACTACCGCTAGTTTTGGAGCGACCGATGGGATGATTTTGCAAGTAAAAAGGGAAGTGAATTTTCGTATTTTTCGGTCGCAGGTCCCGTTGTTTACGACCCAACACTAATTCCACATCGACATATCAAATTTACTTATAGCGAGTTTCATACAAGAAAAGAATTGCTCTTTCTGTCAAAAGAATTTATCTTCTTCACTTTTGCAAGTTTCATTCCAAAACAAGAGCAATTCTAGATGAATTCTCAACACGAAAGAATTGATCTCTGATGGGTTAGATTGTGTATTTGGAAAGATTTTTTCACTGACAGAATGAAAATTTCAAATAAATTTTATATTTCCAGGTTTTTTTTTTTTTTTTTTTTAATGAATGGTTATTTTTTCATTTCACATATTTCGGGGGGGGGGGGGGGTTTCAACCCCCAAAACCCCCCCCCCTGAACATTGACAACAAGTACCGATACTAAGCCTACCTACCTGTACCATCAACTAAACGGCAGTTTTTCAGCATTCCATTGGAATAATGATGGCTCATGCTAAAGCATCAAACACAGCTACACCATCACCTCAGATCTTATGCCGGTCAGGTCAATTATCATTATATTACTCATTAGCTTGATCAATTTGCCATGTTTTCTGTAATTGAATTTGTATTAATTGAGTACACTTAACAGTTTAATAACTCCCTAAGGGCTAAGGAGATACACATATACTCGTGTATTTAGTGAGAAAAGATTGCTTTTGCGTCATGTTTCACGAGACAACACACCACTTCACAGACGCGACGCGGCGATTTAATACGAATACACGAAACAGGAGACAGGTATACCCTTTTGAACAGTAGATCAACAGGTGATTGACTGAGGTGCAATTTGATATTTGTATTATCTACCCAAGCTGCGGGAGAAACAAAGGTTTGGTCATTAACTTTGATTTGGCTAATAGTAGCAATGAGACTATAGAGGCAGAGGATTGATTGAACTGGCGAGCAGCGACAGCGAGGCGGTGGCGCTGAGCGCTCAGCCGCTGACTGTGGTAAATGTTATGTATGATTATTTTGTGATTTTCTTTCGTCACGATCAATGGCAGGTGTATTATCAACGCCAACTAGCATGGTCATTAATTTTTCTTAATTCTTTTTTACTGACCCTCACCCAGTAATAATTTATTTTTCTCGTCTTGCCAATATTTTTGTTTTCTTTTACAAAATCATCTCAATAGAGATGAAGTTTGATTAAAAGAAACCATTAGACGGATATAAGTTATTATTGATCATTGGGAATGAAAAATGGATATGGGAACGATACCAAAACCTACAAAGGTATGTTCGCACAAAAAGTAGGTATAGGTAAGGAAACACAGTGATAAGTACCCATTTTTTGTGGCATCTCGCAAGCATGATACACACATGATAATTTTAAAAGAAATTGTTTGGAAATGTTTTTTATGGAAACGTCCCTCCACCCGGATAGAGTTCAAACTTGCTGTGTCAAGCCTACTGTCTTTTGTTATAGTTATAGCTCTACCTGGGCCCCCACTGAATGTATGAGGTCCAAAATAGCTCCTGATTCCCCTATCACTAGATAAATAGATATATACATACATATATAGATAGATCTGAGTGAAGTTTGCATCCCACTTGTTATTGTTATTATTTATCGAAATTGATGCAGTTCGTTTTCCTGAAAAAGTTTTCGTTTGCCCACCCTTGCTTTCGGAAATAATCGAAACTCAAAATTTTGGTTGAAAAACACAAAAACATATTAAAAGTCAATTTTTGTATGCAGTTCGTTTGTCCACCGTTACCCGACGTTTGCCCACCCAAACATTTTTTTTTTCTTACTTCCCATCAAAAAAATATTGCATGAACAAAATTTTGAATTTTATGAAATTGGCACTCCACTTTTGTAATTTTGAGGAGTAAAAATCTATGTGACTCGTTTGTCCATCGTTAGCCCACGTTTACTGACCAAGCATTTTCCCTTTTGAAAATATTGACAAAGCAAAATTTTTAATTTCTTCAGGTTGGCACCCAACTTATGAAATTTTGATTTAAAACTATTGCGTTTCGTTTGCAAATAGTTAGCCCACTTTTGAGAAGTCGAAAAAAGTGGGTCTGGAAATTCCGTCCGTCTGTCTGTCTGTCTGTTGGCGCCTCTGGAGGCTGAACGGGTGGGCCGATTTGCTTCAAATTTGGTATTTAGGATTTATTTAGCCGTCCCTCGGAACGAACTTTTTATTTTTGCTCTAGGTCCAAAAATAACGGCACCTGCCATACAATCTTGAAGACAAAAATTGATTTTCTCAAAAATGGCTCTAACGATTTTGATAAAACTTTCAGAATGCTATTTTTTTAAGACAATCTATCTTTTGATTTGAAAATATTTATCAAAATTTGTCTTATAACGGTACCTCTCATAGAACCAGTATTTTCAAATCAAATTTTCTCGTAAACCACACATCCGATTTCAATAAAATTTTAGGCACAGAAAGTGATTCATAATTTTATTAATATGGCATCTCAAAATTTTCAAAAACTTTTTTTTTTTGGGTTTTTATAATTTGTTCAAAAAAATTTTTGGTTTTCGAAATATGTTGCAAACGGGTATATTAATTTTTTTTAGCATTATTTTTTCAGATGTAAACTACGTATTGCCATATATTTACATACTCAAATAAATTTCAAAATATTTTTTGGAAAAGTTTTTCAAAAATAACCTTTTTCAAAAAAAACTGGTCCAACGATTTTCAATATTTTTTTTCCTAGATTGACATATAGATTTGAAATTTTATTGCATACTTAGTTTTTCCGAGAAAACTCTTAAACTAATTTAAAAATAAAAGAATTTTTGAAACTATTTTTTTTTTTTTAATATCCATATATGCAGCCACTACGCAATTGCTTATCATAAGAGCAAGTTCATGCGACCCAGTCGTGCATTTTATTTTTTCTTACTTCCCATTAAAAAAATATTGCCAAAACAAAATTTTGAATTTCATGAAGTTGGCACGCCACTTATGAAACTTTGTCTTCAAATTAGTGCAATTCGTTTTCCGAGCTTACATAAAAAACTGATTTTTACATCTTTTATTTTTTTTCTGTCTTTCAACCAAAATTTTGATTAGTTCAGAAACCAAGGGTTAGCAAACCAAAATTTTTGTTGCGCAAAAGTGGGCTAACGATGGGAAAAAAGAACTTAACAAAAAAAATCTATTATTACATCTTTTTACTTGCGATTATAGGTACTATAAGGCAAGTTATGGATTCGTGCAGAAAAAAACATTTGAGATAACAATCACACATGACATTACGATGATGGAGTAGTCGAAAAAAGTGGGTCTGGAAATTCCGTCCGTCTGTTTGTCTGTTTGTCTGTCTGTCTGTCTGTCTGTCTGTCTGTATGTCTGTTCGCGCCTCTGGAGGCTGAACGGGTGAGCCGATTTGCTTCAAATTTGGTATTTAGGATTTATTTGGCCGTCCCTCGGAACAAATTTTTTATTTTTGCTCTAGGTCCAAAAATAACGGCACCTGCCATACAATCTTGAAGACAAAAATTGGTTTTCTCAAAAACCCCTCTAACGATTTTGATAAAACTTTCAGAATGCTATTTTTGATTTATTTTTATTTAAATTATTTTTCAAATGTTAACTACAGATTGCCATTAATACTCAAATAAAATTCAAAATATTTTTTGAAAAAGTTTTTCAAAAATAACCTTTTAAAAAAAAATTGGTCCAACGATTTTCAACATTTTTTTTTCCTAGATTGACGTATAGCTTTGAAATTTTATTGCATACTTAGTTTTTCCGAGAAAACTCTTAAACTAATTTAAAAAATAAAAGAATTTTCGAAATTATTTAATTTTGTTTTAATATCCATATATGCAGCCACTACGCAATTGCTTATCATAAGAGCAAGTTCGTGCGACCCAGTCGTGCATTTTATTTTACTTGCGATTATAGGTAGATACTAACGGGTGATTTTTTAGCTGGTTTGGTTTTGGCAACACTGGTTTTGACAGCTGACGTGTGTTTAGTACCTTGTGTCACTGTCAAACAGCTTCAGTTTGGTTTGCAATTTAACCATGGATCGTCTTACAAATGAACAACGCTTGCAAATTATTGAATTTTACTATCAAAATTCGTGCTCGGTTCGAAATGTTCAAATTTTTCAAATTGTGTTCAGCGATGAGGCTCATTTTTGGTTGAATGGGTACGTAAATAAGCAAAATTGCCGCATTTGGAGTAAAGATCAGCCAGAAGCATTGCAACAGCTACCAATGCATCCCGAAAAAGCCACTGTTTGGTGCGGTTTATGGGCCGGCGGCATTATTGGGCCATATTTCTTCAAAGATGATGCGAATCGCAGCGTTACTGTCAATGGTGAAAGCTACCGAGCGATGATAACAAACTTTTTTTTGCCCGAAATGGAAGTTCTTGACTTGCATGATATGTGGTTTCAACAAGACGGTGCCACATGCCACACAGCATGCGAAACAATGGCGCAATTGCGAGGCGAGTTTGGTGAACAGTTAATTTCACGTTTCGGGCCGGTCAATTGGCCGCCTAGATCGTGCGATTTGACACCATTAGACTATTTTTTGTGGGGGTATGTCAAGGCTAATGTCTATAGGGACAAGCCCGCTTCGATTGACGCACTGGAAGCCAACATCCATGCATTCATTCGTGAGATACCGGCCGATATGTGTGAAAGAGTATGCCAAAATTGGACTCAGCGGATGGGCTACCTGAGACGCAGCCGCGGTCAACATTTGCATGAAATTATCTTTAAACATTAAATTGCAAGGTTCAAACTATCGATTCAAATAAATATTTCATTCATTTTTTCGAATTTTTCGTGTTTTTTTTTTTTAAAAAAAGTTCTAAACCTCTTAAAAAATCACCCATTATAAGGCAAGTTATGCATTCGTCGAAAAAAAAAGTTTTGAGATAACAATCAAACATGACATTACGATGATAGCGAAGACGAAAAAAGATGGTCTAAAAACTCTGTCCGTCTGTATGTCTGTCTGTCTGTATGTATAGACACCTACAGCCCAAACGGGTGGGCCGAATTGCTTCAAACTTGGTATATAGACTTTTTTAGGTATTGTACAGAGGGGAAATTGAAATTTTTTTTTTTAGCTAAAAAAATAACGGTACCTGCCATACAACCGTTACGTTAAAGCTTATTTTTCTCAAAAACGGCTATAACGATTTCGATTTAAAAAAATCAGTGTTGTTTTTTTAGGTAAGAGCAATCATATGGCTGAAAAAAAGTCT
Source organism: Platycheirus albimanus (assembly GCA_916050605.2). Classification (NCBI taxonomy): domain Eukaryota; kingdom Metazoa; phylum Arthropoda; class Insecta; order Diptera; family Syrphidae; genus Platycheirus; species Platycheirus albimanus. The sequence goes on along the minus strand of CAJZLR020000025.1, from coordinate 2,557 downwards.
TAAATAAGAAATGGCTAAGAACGGTACTTTCCATAGGACCGTTTGTTTTGCTTTCGACTATCTCGAAAACGACTAAAGTGATTCTTTTGAACACACATATAGCTGTAGGTAGCTCAATTTGTATTGCATACCAATATTTTTGAAAAGTATTTTTTTGTATTTTTAAAAGCATTTTAAAAAAAAAAAATTTAAAAATTAATATTTTGAAAACTGCTTATTAAATTTTTTTCTAAAATTTTTAAATAAATGTATTTGCTGAATACCTATGAACAGGCTTTTTTGAATTTTTTTTGAAAATTTTTTTCAAAAACTTTTAAAAAAAAAACTTTTTTTCTCAAAAACCGCTCAACAGATTTTTATAAATTTATTCTCATAAATTCAAATTTATCCATGAAATAAAATGGCGTACTTTTTTTCAGCTCAAATTAGTTTAAGTATTTAATTAAGAATTTTGAAAATTTTATTTTTATCAAAATCTCAAGCCCATAAACCACTGTCACTCATTAGAGCAAGTTCGTGCGACCCAGTCTTGCATTTTATTTATTTTTTCTTTCAAATAAAATTTGATTCTTTATTTGGTTGGTTTTAGACATCTACTCGTATGATAATAGAGTAAAATAAGTTTAGATTCTGTGCCAATCTTAATATCGGCGTACTTCTTTCAGAGTCCAGTTAATTATCAACTCCTGAAAAACAGATTCTCTATTTGTATACTTTTGTAAGAGACATATTTTATAAATTATTATTTAATGATTTCTTGATTATATACTATTTCTCAAGTTATTTAGTACTTCAGTACTATAACAGGGCCATCCTGCAGTTTTCATCGTTCCCGATGAATAATATTAAGATCTTAGGTAAGGTTACAATTGTTGTAGCTCAGAGGCAATCTTCAGCATGTCTACATTTCAGCTCAGCTCAGAGGTTCAGCTTTAAGGCATAAACTTGTTCGTTATCGTTATTATTTTTCAACAACTGTAGCTCAGAGGCAATCTTCAGCATGTCTACATTTCAACTCAGAGGTTCAGCTCTCAGGCATAAACTTGTCCTTTTTCGTTATTATTAAACAATATTATCAATCAATAATTATTGTAGCCCAGAGGCATTTTCGCTTGTCTTAAACTTATCTTCAACAATATAAATTAGGGCTACTCATAATAAATTGTTTGGTCAAGCAAAATCCGGCTTACAAATACAAAAACATTTGATACAAAAATCATGGTCAAATCAATATTTACCTTAAGAAACACTCGGTTTTCTTAAATTTTCATTTGGTTGAAATTGTCAATGAGTTCTCTTGAATATTTTTTTTTCGACACAACGTGAAATCAAAATGAATCAAATATCAAAAGAAGAAGCAAGGTAATTTACTCTAATGCACATTATTTTCATTTTGCAAAACTAGCGCCCTGCAGCAACTATAAAAGTTTTATAATTTTTTTTACTTGCGATTATAGGTACTATAAGGCAAGTTATGCATTCGTAAAAAAAAAAAAAAAAATTCTAACAATCAAACATGACATTACGATGATAGAGAAGATAGATTTGCTTCAAACTTGGTACATAGTATTATTATGACGTCCTACAGAGGGGTTTTTGGAATTAGCATTCTAGCTCCAAAACTAACGGTACCTGCCATACGATTTTTTGTGAAAAATTAATTTTTCTCAAAAACGGCTCCTACGATTTTGATAAAACTTTCTGAATTGTGTTTTCTGAGCAAACTTTATGTTTTGGTTGGAATAGATTTTTCGGGAAAAGTCTTATAACGGTACCTCCCATAGGACCAGTTTTTTGAAATCCGATTTTCTCGTAAGCCACTTGACGGATTTCGATGAAACTTTTTATGTAGAAGCCCCTCTTATAAAAGAAATAATATAATTTCGAAAATTTTTCAAAAAAAGGTTTTTTTGAGTTTTTTAAAAAAGTTTCAAAATTTTTTTTTAATTTAAGTTTTTTCCAAAAACGGTTTAATTTACAGTTTTTTAATTTTATTTTTCTGATAAAAACTACAAAGTGCTAGAAGTTGGCATACTCAAAAAAATTTAGAATATATTTTCGAAAAGTTTTTCAAAAAAAACTGTTTTTTTGAAAAAACTGTCCAACGATTTTGAAAATTTTTTTCGTAAAAATTCAAAAACGTAAAAGAAACCTGATGGCTTACTTCATTTTCTCCAAAAAACGGTTTAGGTATTGATTTTTAAGTGATTTATAAAATTTCATATGATTTTTTCAACGCTTTTTTCCCAAAATCTCAAGCACCCAAGACCATTTTAACACATTAGAGCAAGTTCGTACGACCCAGTCGTGCACTTTATTAATTATTAACATAGTCCTCCTTATCGAATCAGGAGTTTTTCCGCTGATTATTGTTGCACAAGTTAACTCTTTTTGGATCATCAGGATGTTTTTTTCCTCATGTCCAGTTTTGGAACAAAATGTACATCTCTTATAGTCTAAGAGCTGGCTACATAAAACAAGTGATTATCAGATACACGATTAATTCCTTTTGTAAAATGATTGTGCGGGATAGGTGAGCATAAATGTTCGAGTCTAC
>CAJZLR020000024.1:37500-39501 GCA_916050605.2 Platycheirus albimanus | reverse complement strand
ACACACACACACACACACACACACACACACACACACACACACACACACACACACACACACACACACACACACACACACACACACACACACACACACACACACACACACACACACACACACACACACACACACACACACACACACACACACACACACACACACACCACACACACACACACACACACACACACACACACACACACACACAACACACACACACACACACACACACACACACACACACACACACACACACACACACACACACACACACACACACACACACACACACACACACACACACACACACACACACACACACACACACACACACACACACACACACACACACACACACACACACACACACACACACACACACACACACACACACACACACACACACACACACACACACACACACACACACACACACACACACACACACACACACAACACACACACACACACACACACACACACACACACACACACACACACACACACACACACACACACACACACACACACACACACACACACACACACACACACACACACACACACACACAACACCACACACACACACACACACACACACACACACACACACACACACACACACACACACACACACACACACACACACACACACACACACACACACACACACACACACACACACACACACACACACACACACACACACACACACACACACACACACACACACACACACACACACACACACACACACACACACACACACACACACACACACACACACACACACACACACACACACACACACACACACACACACACACACACACACACACACCACACACACACACACACACACACACACACACACACACACACACACACACACACACACACACACACACACACACACACACACACACACACACACACACACACACACACACACACCGCACACACACACGCACACACACACACACACACACACACGCACACACACACACACACACAGACACAGACACACACACACACACACACACACACACACACACACACACACACACACACACACACACACACACACACACACACACACACACACACACACACACACACACACACACACACACACACACACACACACACCACACACACACACACACACACACACACACACACACACACACACACACACACACACACACACACACACACACACACACAGACACACACACACACACAGACACACACACACACACACACACACACACACACACACACACACACACACACACACACACACACACACACACACACACACACAGACACACACACACACACACACACACACACACACACACACACAGACACACACACACACACACAGACACACACACACACACATACACACACACACACACACATACACACACACACACACACACACACACACACACACACACACACACATACACACACACACACACACACACACACACACACACACACACACACACACACACCACACACACACACACACACACACACAGACACACACACACACACACACACACACACACACACACACACACACCACACACACACACACACACACACACACACACACACACACACACACACACACACACACAACACACACACACACACACACACACACACACACACACACACACACACACACACACACACACACACACACACACACACACACACACACACACACACACACACACACACACACACACACACACACACACACACACACACACACACACACACACACACACACACACACACACACACACACACACACACACACACACACACACCACACACACACACACACACACACACACACACACACACACACACACACACACACACACACACACACACACACACACACACACACACACACACACACACACACACACACACACACACACACACACACACACACACACACACACACACACA
>CAJZLR020000024.1:0-27500 GCA_916050605.2 Platycheirus albimanus | reverse complement strand
TTACCCCTTATTTACTTAGGAAATTTAAAGGCTAGTGCAGACTTTATAACAAAACTGATGAAAAGGCCCGATAACAATTTGCATAAAAGAATATTGCTTGTTTCGCATCAGTGCGGCTACACTCCTTTTAAGAACTGGGAAGAACTTGCTTTGCAACATCATGTTCCATTAAACCTGAGTACAAGCAATGTAGCAGACTGGCAAATTACCTTTTATGACTGCATTAAAGTAGTAGATGAACAAACTTATCAGTTGCATCTTGATAGAGCTAGGGAGTCAACTTCTAGAACTATATATCGGTCTTTAAATTTGAATTTATTTCAGAACAATTATTTTAGGGACGATCTCTCTGTCTCAGATATGAGTCTTATCTTTAAGGCAAGAACGGAAGTCCTCGAACTTAACCGTAGACCATATCGATCCGACATTGACCCCATTTGCTCACTGTGCAATTAAAACCAGGATGAAGATGTTCTTCATTTCTTAGCAGTTTGTCCTATCTTGCAAGAAATACGCAGATTCTATTTCAACAAGAGTTTTCTGACTAACCATGAATGTGCGAATGTTCTGAATGGAGAGTTAGGTTGGAAGTTGCTAGCACGATATAAATATCTCATGTAAATAACTATAGAAATACATATATGAATTTGTCGTGAGTAATACACACATTAAATAATTTTGTTTTAGCTAAACTAAAAGCCCCATTTTTAATAGTGAAGTAAATTATTACTTTTTTTTGTTTTAGCTAAACTAAAAGCCAAATGGTATAGATGTTGCATTTTTTTTTCTCTTAACTTTCGTTGCTCAAATAGTAATTGCTGGTAAAATATGCCTAACATTGTAACTTAATATAAAAACTATTGCTCTTTGCTGTTGATTATATTTCTGTTTAAATAAAGTTTTATACTTTGCCTTTGGTTTTTATTTTTTAAGAATAACTTTATAAAAATTAAACATATTTTGAACTCGTTTTAATTTTAACTTTGTAGAATATCTAAGATAAGCGGCAGACGGCTCATAGGCCATGCTTTAATCCCTTTATTAAAACTGTATTTATTTATTTATTTATTTATTGATGTATATATTTTTTATAAAAATCAATAAAGGTTCATCTAATCTAATCTAATCTAATCTAATATCTGCTCAAATGTCGGCAGGAGTCGCGAGTGCCGGCACGGGCTTTGCCTCGAAAGAGGAGGAGTCGCCAGCGACCAAAAGTTCAGAAAAGAAATTTAAAAAGAAAAAGAATGAAAAATTAAGCCAAATGGGCGATATGACCGCTAGGACAACCTCAACTCCCGGGAAGGTTGCAAAGCCGTCCGAGAGTGGTTGAAGTGCTGCCAGTCTGGACGCTCCTCCGCAGCTGGCGGGACAAATCACGGTCAGTAGTGGGGATACTGTGACTTACAGTACCTCTGCTGCTCTCCGGGACTGCCCCCCGACAGTTGCGGATGTAAGAAACAAAAACAGTGGTAGTGCCACAAAGCCACAGTGACACATTGTGAGACTCCCACCGTACTCTCGAGCTCAGACTCTCAAGAAATTCCCCTCCTTGACGGGGGTGTGGCTATGACATTCAGCTCCACCTCGGACAAGGAGAGGAATACCAGCGCCCAACAAAAACCTTCGGGCTAAGGAAGTGGTGCCCAGGGGGCTGATGTAGCCATGACTTACGGTTCCACCGGCGGCGTCATGGGGATTCCCCCCTTCGACGGTGGGACTGTGACTTACAGCAACTCCAATACTCTTTCCAACATCAGGAAAAATCTATCCTTTAGTGACGTACTAAAGGATAAAACCATTTTAGCGGTGATTGAAAGGAGTAATGTAGATGGCATGATCTCCTTCGATCGGTGGACGACGGTCTTGAACAAGATTCAGGTTTCCTACTGGACCCTCATGATATAATATCCAGGTGAACCTGCCATTTTTGAGGATGCCGGGTGGTACCAAGGGCGCTTCAAGCTCGTCGCCTTCGATGATCGGAGGTCGTGCGATCTATATAAGCTTGCTATCAGTAGGTTGGAGGGACTCTGGCCTGGTGCTAAGCTCGAGGTTGTGGCAAGAGAAGACATTCCTTGCAGATCAAGGGCTCGTACCAGATTACCAGCTGAACTCTCCGACAAAGACATCATCCTTAAAATGCTACAATATGGTAACCCATCCCTGCCTACTCATGACTGGAAAGTCGCCAAGCTGGAGGATCCGGAGGGTCCTTATAGATCGGCTATTATAGTCATCAATACTGATTCGCTGGCTCCACTAGCGTCGACCAAAGGGGTGATTAGGTTTGGATGGTCTACCATTACGCTGAAAGTGTATAGGAAAGACGAAGAAAGTGCTAGACTAGCACTCCCAACAGCGAAGGATATACCCGCAGTGGAGGAACCTGCTGGCGTCATCAACCTTCCAGCAATGGAAATAGATGCACCCAGCACTCCTTCTATAGGTATGCCCTCCTCCAAACCAGATACCGCATCCGACCTGGATGCTTACACTGTCGACAGTCCTTCCGACATGGAGACTGAAGACTACAATAATGAAGATTTTCTTTTACGGTAATCCTCGCAGTCAGACTCAGAGGAGGACCTCAATAGCACTGTGAAAGGAGGTGGTCTGGAAAACTGCAACCGAGATGGTTCAGCTACTACAGATTTACCTCCAACACTCCAAACTGGCTTCGGCCTCCCTTCTTCTCCGACTGCAAACAAAAGGTTAAGATATTGTCCTGATCCAGGAACCATGGATTGTCAAATCTATTGTTCATGGACTCAGTACCCCTGGGTACTACTTTCTGTATGCATTGGACAAAGGTGATCCACGATCCTGCATATTAGTGAGAAGTAATATTAATGTATTTTTACTCCCTGATTACAGCGATCGAGACGTTTTTACAGTCAGATTGCAGACCAACAAATGCGTATACTGGCTTGCCTCAGCTTACCTTGGCCACGACCATCTCGGCCCCCTCCCCAGCGACATGCTGAGGAGAATTATAGAGGAATCAGAGCGGCTTAATATGTGCCTCCTAATTGGATGTGACGCCAACGCACACCATACAGTCTGGGGCAGTATAGATATAAATGATAGAGGTGAGTCTCTTTTTGATTATATTCTTAGTACTAACCTAATTGTTACCAATACTGGGAATGAACCCACATTCATAACCAGAAACAGGCAAGAAGTCTTAGATATAACACTTGTCTCCGATTCGATTCACCATAGGATCACGAATTGGAAGGTGTCTGCAGAGCACTCATTCTCTGATCACAGATACATCCAATTCGAACTTATTGAAGACACTAATAAGCAACCAGCCTTCCGTAATTCTCGAAAGACTGATTGGCAAAAATACAGGGAAACTCTAAAAAGTTTAATCAAACCTGATCTTTTGAAAATCCCTTCTAATATAAACGAACTTGACAAAAAAGTCAATGATCTAACAGCAGCCCTTAACAAAGCAATGTCAACCTCCTGCCCTCTTACTCGTATAAGAGGAAAACGGAAGCAACCTTGGTGGAATTCGGGGCTTGAACAGCTCAGGAAGACTTGTAGAAAGTCTTTCAACCGAGCTAAATACTCCAAAGAAATCTCAGACTGGGATGCCTACAAAGAATCCCTGAAATTATATAAAAAAGAGCTGAGGAAAAGTAAAAGAGCCTCCTGGAGGAACTTCTGTGGTAAAAAAGAAGATACTTCAGATGTCTCTAGATTAAGGAAAATCCTCTCTACCAATCCAACAATGCCTAGCTTCTTTAAAAAAGCAGACGGCTCATTGACCAATGCCTGCGAAGAATCGCTTAACTTGCTACTTGACACCCATTTCCCAGGTAGCTCCCTTAACATAGCAAACCTTCATTGTAGTCCAAATGGATCAACCAATAATAAAACTAGTAAACTTGGTCTGATCAATAGGGAAAAACTAAAATGGGCCATCAACAGCTTCAATCGATATAAATCTGCTGGACCTGACGGTATAATACCAGCAGAACTTCAACAGTCTATGGATATTATTATCCCTATCCTGGAAGTAGTACTGAACGGATGTTTAGAGTTGAAATACATTCCATCATTATGGAGGGAACTAAAAGTTGTGTTCATTCCCAAAGCGGGAAAATGTTTCCAAGTGTATCCAAAAGACCTCAGACCTATAAGTCTATCATCATTCCTTCTTAAAACTTTAGAACGTCTGATTGATATCCATTCGTGAAATGCCATAGACACAACTCTAGTGTCTACAGCACAACACGCTTACTGCAAGGGAAAATCGGTAGACACTGCCTTGCATACCTTAGTAAGCGCTATCGAATATTCCCTACATCACAAAGAGGATACTCTGGTAGCATTCCTTGATATAGAGGGTGCTTTCAACAACGTCAGCAACCAGGCAATCACAACGGCACTAGACAATCTTAAAGTAGACAGATCCCTGAGTGAGCTTATAAATCTTATGCTAAAGAGTAGGCTAATCAACTCAACCCTAGGAGATGTCTCCCTAAGAAGATCAGTCAGCAGAGGTTCACCACAAGCTGGAGTCCTATCCCTTCTTCTATGGAACTTAGTTGTCAGTGAACTTCTAGCTGACCTGGAAGCAGGGGGATTCAAAGTGATTGCATACGCTGATGACGTCGCCATTGCGATATCAGGAAAACATGCTCAAATTCTTATTGAGCTAATGCAAACAGCTCTTAACAAGCTTCTTAAATGGACTGGTAAATGTGGGCTAGGAGTTAACCCTCACAAAACTGAACTGGTCCTCTTCACAAGGAAATATAAAATTCCACACCTAAATGCTCCGTCCATCAATGGAACTCCACTTACTTTCTCAAATGAAGCTAAATATCTAGGCCTTGTTCTAGAAAAGATGCTCACCTGGAAACCCAACATTCAGGAAAGAGTAAAAAAGGCCACGGTGGCTCTCTTTTCTTGCAAAAAAGCAATAGGGAATAAATGGGGTTTATCCCCACAAATTATCCACTGGCTATATACAGCGGTCATAAGACCGATACTAACTTATGGGATAACAGTATGGTGGACTGCTTTGGATAAAGTGTCCTACCGGGACCACCTAAGCAAAGTCCAAGGATCAGCGTGTCTATGTATCACTGGAGCACTGCGTACGACACCTTCAGCTGCCTTAGACATTCTTCTTAATCTTACACCCCTCGACATTTTTAGTAAACAAATGGCCGCGAGTACAGCAATCCGTCTTAAAGCCACCTCTCAATGGACCAATAACTCAATTGGCCTCACTATTATTCTGAATTCATTCAGAACGATTCCAAGTCACTCTGACTACACCATACCCCAACTGGTTTTTGAAAACATCTTACGAGTCTCCATTCCATCACGGTCTGACTGGGACGAAGAACATTTCTCTAGAGATGATTCGATTCATTTCTACACTGATGGTTCAAAAACCGAAGATGGGGTTGGGGGCGGAGTGTACTCAGAAGTAGTGTTGGCAAGTAAGTTACATGAAGTAAGTTACTCATTTAGTTACGCGTAACTAATATGAATTAGTTACGCCCAATATTTGGAGTAACTAATGTTACTAATGTAACTAAATGTAACTAACTGTAACTAAATAAAACTAACTCTAACTTAATACTAAAAAATAAAAAAATCACATTTTATCCTGAATCCCAATCGACTATTGACAAAATTCTTTTATTAGCAAGGGCAACGGCAACCTGGCAAGGAATATATATTGAAATTACTATATTCCTGATGAAGAGGAAATCTAATAAAATATTATATTCTTGGAGCATACAATAGATTTTTACTTACATTTAAAGTTTTCCCTTCTTTCTTGAGATTCCTGGACATTTCTTTGTTTATTGTGATTTATTTTTGTATGGTTAATTCAGATTTGATCGCAGATTTGGTATCAAATTTCAGATTTTTCTCGCCCAAAGGAAATCAAACGAGATCTATTTTGTTTTATTATTTTAAATTTTTTTTTGCAAAAATATAGCAATTTAAAAATGTATTCCTTGCCAGGTTGCCGTGGCCACAGCTGGCAGCTGGCCCGACGGCAATATCAATCATCCAGCTTTGCCCTTAAACAGTGTAGTCAATCGTCATTCGATCGGGTTTGTGGACGGAACTTCTAAATTTCAATTTAACATAAAATGTGAGTTTTTGTATTTGAAAAATTCTATTAGTTATAGTTAGTTACATTTAGTTACAATTAGTTACATTTAGTTACATTAGTTACATTAGTTACATAAGTTACATTAGTTACGTGTAATTATCCAACACTGCTCAGAAGGACTAAATCTTAGTCTCTCTTTCCGAATCCCTTACTATTGTAGCGTATTCCAAGCGGATCTTCTGGCGATAAGAGAGGTTCTATCCTGGCTCAAGGAAAACGTGATATCCACGTCGAATATCCGCATCTTTTCAGACAGCCAAGCAGCCCTTAAATCATTCGAGGCGGTTTCCACGAACTCAGCAACAGCCCGCAACTGTCGCTCATCTCTCGTGGAGATGGCAGAACAGTTTAACATTCACCTTTTTTGGGTGCCGGGACATAGAGATATTCCACGAAAATGCAAGGCCGATGAACTCGCCAGAAATGGAACTACTGAACCACTTTCACCCGACAGGAGGAATATTGGTATTCCTATCGCTACATGTAAACTCATGCTAAAACACGATGCCATGAACGAAACAAATCTAAGGTGGTCAAACTTGACTACCTGTCAGGCGACAAAACAGATCTGGCCAAAACTAGATCCAAAACGCTCCAAATCTTTGTTATCTCTTGGTAGATCACACCTAAGCTCCTCAATCGGTGTCAAAACTGGACACTGTCTTATAGGCAGACATGCTATTAGACTCGGTTTCTTCTCGAACGACTTCTGCAGAAGTTGCATGGACGAGGAAGAAGAAGAGACTATAACTCATCTTCTTTGTTCATGCCCTGCTCTCTCACAAAGACGAAAATTGCATTTGGGAGATTTCTTCCTCAACGCAACGATATCAATGACCTAACTCAGACAGACATACACTGTCTCCATCGCTTTGTTAAAAGTTCCAATTGGTTTTAAAATTAGTGAGGTAGTGCCTTACTTTCATATGTGGTATCACAATGGACTTAGTATCTGGTCTAGGTGTGTCAGTCGTTGGCTGACAGCCACCTTAACCTTACCTAACCTAACGTTACGAAATCTCTTTATACTACCTTTGTCCGACCTTTGCTCGAATATGCTAGCCAAGTATGGTCCCCTTATCACATGACCCATATTAAAAGAATTGAAGGAGTACAACGTAGATTCCTCCGTTTTGCTCTAAGGGGACTTCCCTGGGTTGACACCTACAACCTACCACCATATCATGATCGGTTGCGGCTGATTAATTTACAATCACTTGAAAAACTTCGTGAAGTAGCTGACGTTATTTTCGTGCATCAAGTTCTATCTGGCGAAACAGATTCTTCTGTCCTCCTTGAGTTAATGAATATAAACATCAACTCCAGTTCTCTAAGTTCAACACCCCAATTCCATCTAGAATCACAAAGAACTGATTATGGCAGAAATGAACCTGTGACAAGAATGTTGCGGGAAGTAAATGCTAATTCTATTATTTTCGATTGTCACCATAGGAAGATTACACAAAGGAAGCTCATGTATCAATAGTTCCCTACTAAACCAATAAGAGAGAAACTGAAACTTATTTTATTTATTTAATACTAGCTGACCCGGCGAACTCCGTACCGCCTCTTTTTTACTTGCGATTATAGGTACTATAAAGCAAGTCATGCATTCGTAAAAAAATTAAAAACATGGTTGTCTGTAAAGTCGGTTTACAGACGATAGTTTTACGTGATAACCAGTTCATAAAGCACTTCATGTGTATAGGTATCCCTCCAACCACCAACCACCCAACCTACCTACAACCACCCACCATTTTTTTAGTTTTTTTCACCCCTTGAACACCAACCTCTCACCCCACATACAACCACAAACCAACAGCCCACCATTCTTGAATTTTTTTTCCTCCTGCCCCACATTGTAAATCCCCCCTTCCTAACCACTACCAATCTATTTTTGACAATTCCACAATTTTTTCCTCACCCCCAAGCCCTCCCCAGTCCAACTTTTTCTGACAATTCAGTTCACTACACCCTCAACCCAAATCCAACCACCCATAACACCTACAACAACTTTCCACTCACCCAACACTGCAAACCTACAGCCACCAACCAACCACCAACCATTTTTGACAATTATTTTCCCTCACCCCCTCCCTACACCAAATCTGCCAAATCCAACCACCTACCCCACCTGCCACCACCTTCCACTCACCCACCTTTTTTGACAACTTTTTCATCGCACCCCATCAAATCAAACATCCCCACCACCAAAACTGCCAACCAATCAACCCACCTACAACCGCCAACCAACCACCCACCATATTTGACAATTCGCCCTCCCCCCTCCCCTAACCATACCAAATCCCCCCAAACACCAAACACCCATCCCACCTACAGCCACCAAGGAACCACCCATTAGCTTGACAATATTTATCTCACCACCCAAACCAGCTACAACTACCCACCATTTTTCCTCTTCCCGACACTACCCCTCCCCTCCCCCTCGACAGGCCCACACACACTCCCACAACAACCAACCAACTACCCAACACCCTCCCCTCCCACTTTATCGACTTTCTAGGCAATGAAAGCAAAGGCTAGGTAACGTGACTGTGACTGTGACATTTTTCCGTGCGTGCTGCTCATATATTCCAAACCGATTTATTAGACGTTATCACGTCAAAAAAAAATTCTAACGATCAAACATGACATTACGATGATAGAGAAATCTGGCAAAGTGGGTCCAACATTCTGTCTGTCTGTCCGTCTGTCTGTCTGTCTGTCTGTCTGTCTGTCTGTCCGTCTCTCTGTCCGTCTGTCTGTCTGTCTGTCCGTGTGTCTGTCTGTCTGCATAGTTACCTACAGCTGGACCGATTTGCTTCAAACTTGGTACATAGTATTGTTATGACGTCCTACAGAGAGGTTTTTGGAATTAGTATTCTAGCTCTAAAACGAACGGTTTTTAGTGAAAAATTAATTTTTCTCAAAAACGGCTCCTACGGTTTTGATAAAACTTTCTGAATAGTGTTTTCTGTGCAAACTTTACGTTTTGGTTTTAATAGATTTTTCAGGAAAAGTCTTATAACGGTACCTCCCATAGGACATAGGACCGGTTTTTAAAAATCAGATTTTCTCGTAAACCACTTGACGGATTTCGATGAAATTTTTGTAGAAGCCTCTTTAAAGACAAAAGAATGTTAATTTTTAAGTTTTTGAAAAAATAATTTCATACACTTAGGTTTTTCCCTGCTTTTTTTCCAAAATCTAAAACCCCAAGAATACTGTCCCATCCAGTCATGCACTTTATTTTTTGAATATTTTCGAAATTTCCAAATTTTTCTTTTAACTATTTACAATGTAGGTGCGTTTCAGCTAAAAACGTATGTACAATACCAGGCTGGATAAATCAAACTCTTCCAGTATATTAATGTCAGTTGAATTATCAAAAATTGACGCGTTTGATGTACCATCTACCATCTCTTACCACCAACCATCTTCTACAATTTACCGTCTTCCACAATCTTTTACCATCTTCTACCATCTACCATTTACCACCTTTCACCATATACCATTGACCACCTGTCTTTGTATTTCTTCTTGTTCGCACATGTTAAATCATTATAAGTTAATTCATATTCCCTTGATTGCGAGTGCATAGTAAAAAAAACCATCTTCTATCATCTATCATATGCAACCTTCTACCATCTAGAATCTTCTCCCATCTACCATCTTGTTCTATCTACCATTTACCATCTTCTAGCATCTACCATCTCCTGACATCTGCCATATACTGTCTTCTAACATCTAAAATCTTCTACCTTTTACCATCTCCTACCATTACCATCTTCTATCGTCTGCCATCTTCAGCCATCTGCCATATGCCATCTTCTTCAATCTACCATCTACCAACTACCACCTTCTACTATCAACTTTCTTCTACCATCTGCTACCATCTTCCATTTTCTCCCATCTACCATTTACTCCCTTCTAACATCTTCTTTCATCTACCATCTTCTACCATTTAGCATCTTTTACCTTCTCTACCATCTTTTACCATTTATTTCTTTGAACATTTTTTTCTTTAGAAATCTTTTTGATGTTAAAATTTTTTAGGATACCTACATATACATATGTACTACATAATGTATGTATGTATGTACATCATTTAAATGAAATTTGTACCTTTCAAAAATATAACACATATTTTTTTTGTGTATATTTGTACTTCAAAACAAAAAAACAATAAATTAATATATCAAATTCTGACTGATAAATATTTCAAATAATTGACACTTTTACACTACTTTTTTGTATTTTTGCACGCAAGGTATGTCATCTTAATTTTTTTTTACTAATAATTCATTTTTCTCACCGTTTACACCTTCCCTGAACTTCCACAAATATTTCAAGATCAAAATTTCCAAAATTGGTCCGGCCATTCTCGAGTTTTAGCGCTTCAAACGCACAGCAATTGATTTTTATATATAAGAAGATTAACAAATGCCTTAGCATGCTTATTTTTAATAATTTATTTTTTTTTATTAAATTAATTTTAATTTAATTTTATTTTCTCTTATCTTTTAAATTTTGACATCTGCTATCTGCACGAATGTTTATATTTTTGAATTTTTTTGCTTTTCTTGTATTTATCTTATATTTTTACTGCTTGCATTAAGCAGAACCTACGTTCTTTCTTTTTAATTAAGTGCCGATACGACCTGCAACCGTATTTGCTGTCGTGCTCGGTGTAAATGGACCCCAGCGCAGGCGGGATCTGGGGGGAAAGTGGCGTTTGATAATTTAATAGAGGGAGACATCCGTCAACTTGGAGTACGAAATTCGGAGACAGCAGGCTAGAGATCGAGCCGGCTGGAGGGGCATTCTCAACAAGGCCCAGGAGTACCACGCTCCAGTGGTGCCAACATAAGTAAGTAAGTAAGTAAGTATATCAAATTTAGATGTCATCTTTTGGTTGATATAAATGATATAAATGATATAAATGATATAAATGTCCGCTTATGGCCAAATTAATAAAATTGTTAAAACAAATTTCCGTTATTATCATTTGTAGCCAAAAACTCAAATGCAGTTTTCTTCAAAACATTTTTTATATATATTACATACAAAGTATAATAAAAATCGGTAGAATCTGTTTTGAGTAAATTAAAAAAAAACTACATAATTTGGCCAAAACCTAGTGGCTTTTTGTATGGGAGCCACCATTTAAGGAAGAGTAACTGACGAAAATGCAATGCCATCTGATAGAGAATTGTAAGAAACTATACCAAACAAAGTTTGTTTGAATTCGATACAACCGTTGACAACTTATGGCCATTTGAAAAAAAGACGTTAAGATCAGATCTCCGTTATTTGCATTTTTAGCCCAAAACTAAAAACGCAGTTCTCTTAAGAACACTAAAAGAATATTATTACAATATATTACACCAAATTTATTCAAAATCGTTAGAGCCATTTTTGAGCAAATTAGAAAAAACCTAAAAAAGTTGGCTTAAACTCAACGGCTCGTTGTATGGGAGCTACCGTTTAGAAAGGCTTCACTGAAAAATTTACAAAGCCATCCTATAGAACGCTACGAAAAACGATGCAAAACGAAGTTTGAGTCAATTCAATCAAGCCGTTGCGAGCTTATGGCCATTTGAAAAAAGCCGTTTAAACCTGATTATCGTTACGACCATTTAAGAAAAAAACAAAAAACGCTATTTTGTTAGAAATATTTTAGATAAGTTAAATTCTAAGTTTAATCAAAATCGTAAGAGCCGTTTTCGAGCAAATCCAAAATGAAAAACACCGTTACATGAAAGGTACCAGTTTGAACCGGGCTAAAACGAAACAAAAAAAACCTCGACAACCGTTTTTCTTCAAACTGCTATATACCAAGTTTGAAGAAAATCCGTCAAGCCGTTTAGGCTGTAGCATGACGTGAAAAAGCGCACATCCGCACATCCGCACAGAGAGACCGACGGACGGTATGGCAAAAACCACTTTTTTGGGCTTGACTATCATCGTAATGTAATCTTAAATAAAACCTCGATTTTTTTCTGCACGAAAAAAATACTTGCCCCATAGAGCAAGTAAAAAAGAGAAGCAAGCATATAGAAGTAAAATTCCACTTCATAAGAGAAAAGTTCACTGAAGGCTGTTTCGAACTTACGTATGTCCCAACTGATGACCAGACAGCTGACATCCTAGCCAAGCCATTTTCGAAACCCAGATTTGAATTATTAAGAGCAAGGATTTGAATAGTTGAATTGAAGTCAAAATAATTTTGTTTTTGTATCACACATTATATTGAATTATGAGCTTCGAAATATTAAAGTAACGTAATCGATTTGAATTATTATTATATAATTAATGCAGGCGAAAGTGGGAGTGTTAAAATATAATATTCTCTTATTTATCAGCATCAACAGTTTACTCACTGCACTTTCCAATATTGTTTATTACACATTTCCTTTTATCATCTAACTCTATATCATGTACATAAAGATTAACAGTTTTACATGCAAATAAGTTAGACGTGTTTAATTCCACACATACCTAAATATCTGCCTAACCTGGAAAGTCTTATAAGAAAAAATATAAAACTCATATTGTATAATACTAAACCCGGGGAGAGTACGATAACTGAGGCGCCAAGATTTAATAACGGTTTTGTGTAGAGGCGTCAAATGCAAGTATTTTTTGCTATGGGAGGGGGGGGGGTCTACCTCGCCCCGTTTAGGAGGTAGGGGCGATTTTCGAAAAAAATGTCTTGAATGGAAAAATAAATATTAAAAAACAACGGAAATACTTACAATACATTACTATAACGGTTTTAAAAGCAAGAAGTCTGTTCTTTAATCCTACTTTTAAATTAAATTACTCGTTACAATAGTTTTCAAAATATTCGCATTCAAACTCGAAATTTTGATAAAAAAACGTAAAAAAATATCTTTAAACCAATTTTGTTCAAAATTGTGAAATGGAAAATAAATTTTTTTTTCTGTGATCCGATGCTTCAATAAATATTTAATCGAACGCAAGAAACCAAAAGCTTTTATGTCTTCTACTTCTTGTGAAAATTGAAAATTACTGAAACTACTTTTTTTTATGAAATTTTAGATTCTTGGCATTTATTGTGATTTCATTAGAGGATTAATGTTGATGAAAGGTTTATCGTTGAAAGTAAAGTACAGCAATTCAGTTAGCGTTACCCAGAATGCATGACGAGGAGTTAGAATTGCGTTGCATTCCACTTTCTAGTCAGTCAGTTTGTGAGTAAGGAGTCAGTTGAAAAAATCTAGTCAATGATGTATTTAAAGGGTATGTCAGTCTCGTCAATGAAGTCATCGTCTAGGTTTTCACTTTGGATTTTCGAAGTCTTTAAGTTGCAGACCAACACTTTCTCTCCCATAGACAAGACCAGACTATACTTTTTTGTATGTCCAATGTCCGCGACGCGGGCCACCCAGGTATTGTTGATTAAAAATACTATTGACATAGGCGCCTGCCAGACAGCCAGACCTACCCTAAGCGGAGCAACGAAGTTGCGTGAGCGGGTGTGCCCCCGAAAATGGAGTTTAAATGCCTAGATCCCGCGGAGCGGGCCACCCAGGTACTGTTGATTAAAAATACTATTGACATAGGCGCCTGCCAGACAGCCAGACCTACCCTAAGCGGAGCAACGAAGTTGCGTGAGCGGGTGTGCCTCCGAAAAGGGAGTTAAAATCCCTACATATCGCGAAGCGGGCCACCCAGGTGCTGTTGATTAATAATACAATTGACACAGGCGCCTGCCAGGCAACGAAGTTGCGTGAGTGGATGTGCCCCCCAGAAAAGGGGTGACACGCCGCAATATCCGCGGACAAAATAACCGCATACAGCCGACCTCGCACCTACCCCAAGTCCTATAGTGTGCCCAAGCAGGGGGGTTGCAGGGGGGCAGCATGTCCCCCCTTACATAGGTCATTATTCATACAAAGTAATATTATGCGTCGCGGATATTTTGACGCGGATATTTTGTCCGCGGACATTTTGTCGCGGATATTTTGACCCGGATATTTTGTCCGCAGATATTGAGGCGTGCAGCCCGAAAAGGGAGTTAAAATCCTTAGATCCCGCGAAGCGGTCCACCCAGGTACTGTTGATTAAAAATACAATTGACACAGGTGCCTGCCAGGCAACGAAGTTGCGTGAGTGGATGTGACCCCGAAAAAAGGGGTGACACGCCTCAATATCCGCGGACAAAATATCCGCGGACAAAATACCCGCCTACACCCGACCTCGCACCTACCCCAAGTCCTATAGTGTGCCCAGGCAGGGGGGTTGCAGGGGGGCAGCATGCCCCCCCTTACATAGGTCATTGTTTATACACCGTAATATTATGCGTCGCGGATATTTTGACGCGGATATTTTGTCCCGGATGGATATTTTGTCTGCTTATATTGAGGCGTGCAGCCCGAAAAGGGAGTTAAAATCCCTAGATCCCGCGAAGCGTGCCACTCAGGTACTGTTGATTAATCCTTAAAGTTAGATCACCGTAAATACCAAAAATAAAAATCTCATAAAAAAGTAGTTCAAGTAATTTTCAATTTTCACAAGAACTAGAAGACATAAAAGCTTTTGGTTTTTTGCGTTCGATTAAATATTTATTGAAGCATCGATCACAGAAAAAAAATTTATTTTCCATTTCACAATTTTGAACAAAATTGGTTTAAAGATATTTTTTTACGTTTTTTATCAAAATTTCTAGTTTGAATGCGAATATTTTGAAAACTATTGTAACGAGTAATTTAATTTAAATGTAGGATTAAAGAACAGACTTCTGGCTTTTAAAACCGTTATAGTAATGTATTTTAAAATTTGCCGTTGTTTTTTAATATTTATTTTTCCATTCAAGAAATTTTTTTCGAAAATCGCCCCTACCTCCTAAACGGGGTGAGGTAGGCCCCCCCTCCCATAGTAAAAAATACTTGCATTTGTCGCCTCTACACGAAACCGTTATTAGATCTTGGCGCCTCAGTTATCGTACTCGTGCCCTAAACCCGCTCTCTTTTTGACAACCACCAAACAAGTAAGACATGTTTAATTCCACACATACCTAAATATCTACCTACCCTGGAAAGTCTTATAAGAAAAAATATACAACTCAAAATAAACTTATCAACCCACCCCATCCACATTATTCACTTACGAAATTCGTTTTCCTTCTTTTTTTGTCATCCCTTTTTAAAACTTGCCATTCCGTCGCCCGCCCTATACTCGCATGACAAAACGATCCTTTTTGTTTTCGTTTGTTCCTATTCAACTTACATCTCGGTCTTTTGCACTTAAGAAACTTAAGAAATTTATTAAAATTAACTTTCTCTTTCCTAATCATGATAAGAACGTTTTTAATGTTGCGAAAGATTTCGGCGTTACTATAATTTGGACCTATTGACAGTTTGAGGGTTGGAATTCATTTTCACACAATTTTATCCTTATACTTGTCACAAATAAAATAATTGTTTCTATTTAAATTATTATTTTAAGCTATGTGTCGTTATGAGTTTATGTGAATAAATTGAGAAAAAGAACTTGTTTTATACCTTCGTGCAGAGAAATGTATTTTTTCCTTTTCCTTGTTTTAATCAACATTTAAATACTATCTCGCTCCCTCCCGTTTAACATATTCATGTATAAAAATCAAATCTCTCTTCTCTACTACATTCATCGAAGAATTTTAAAATGTTGATAAACAATATTTATTTCTTGGACACATGTTTTGGACCTATGGCTAAAACCTGGTGGTTGAAATTTTCAGTCACAGAAATTTCTTCTACGTGCGACATCTTTACTTGTTATATTATTTTTGCTAATATGCTTGCAGCTCATTTTGCTGCAATTTCCACGTTGCGTGCAAGCAACGGTGCTCCTCCTGTACTTGAGAACTTTAATTTTTCAATTGAACAGGTATCTTTCCGGTAAAGTGGCAAGAGTTCTTCGAAATCTTGATATACAGAAAACCGCTGGCCAGAATGATGTACCTGTTACCCATATAGATTAAAAGAGGTGTTTTTATCGCTAGCAAAACCATTGTGTAAGCTTCTCCAACCCTTCTATCATTCAGGAATATTTTCTTGTAGATGGAAAACAGCATTTGTCCATTATGTCTTTTAAACAGGTGACTAATCCTCCTACCAACCCATAACACAAACGTCCTTCTTTCCAAGATCATGTTAACACTGATAAATCGTCAGCTTAAGAAATATTTTGAAGATTGGAAACTTTTTAATGACCGCCAGTGCAGCTTTCGCAGCAATCGTTCCACAGGTGATCTAATGGCATATTTAACCGAACAGTGGATTATATGCTTGCATCGCTTTGTCAAAAGCAATATTATTGAGCTTTATATTTCAAAGGCGGCATTGTTAGAGTTGGGCATGAAAATGCGTCCATTTGGTATCGATGATACTCTTATTCGTTGAATTGGCAGCTATCTTCTAAACTGTTCAGTAAAATTTGTATTAAAGGGCTTGAAGTCTGATCTCCACAAAATAAATGCTGATGTGCCCCAGAGTTCAGTTTCTGACGCACTATCTATTATTTTAAATGATTTCTTGTCTATAACTTCTAATCCATTAAAATGTTTTTCTGACGGCTCAAACATCAGCTTTTCATTTATGTTTGATAATTCACGGCTTTCACCTTTGGAAGTGTTATAACAACGATATCGTATGATAAACTCATTTGCCTCCGATTTAAACAGCATTTTGAGCAGGGGTATAGGAAATCGTGTGGAGTATAATGCGTCAAAAGCTCAATGCTGAACATACTCCAATGCCAATATTCATGAATAGAAGTTGCATTGAAGAAGCTATTAGTACTCAGTATGTGTATCAATGACAACCTTCGTTAAAATGACTACATACTTGAGATTGACTGTAATGCTGCAAGATGCTAAGGCTTCCTTAATAGATGCAAGGAGTTTTTCACCCCTTCTGATTCGGCTGCAGTTTGCGCTTATATAGTTTAAACGCGAGTACAACTCCCTTCTCTATGCAGGTACTTCCAAAACTTTTTAACACTTGCTCGGTAGAAAAAAAAGCAGTTAAACTGATAGGAGAGAGAAGCATTATGTAAACATTTCCCATACTCGAACATCGTCGAAATGTTTCATGGCTTTCCTCATCTTAACGGTTTTCTCCAAATATGCTCACTCGAGGTAGCCAGATGCATTCCACATCCTAAATGGTTCCCCGTAATACTCGTCTTGCTAGTAACGCTCATAAGCTTACACTTGCTCGTTGCTCCCAACTTTGAACGTTCCGTGAAATATAGGGATTTCTTCTTCGGCCGTACAACACGACCGTGGAATATATTGCCTTGTAGAATTTATCCTTTCCATTTTGATTTTCAAGCATTCAAAACCAATGTTCATTGATACCTCCTTTCACTTCCTCCCTAATTTCCTATTGATCACGCTGTGACAACTTATTTAAAGGACTACCCGAAACCCTTGAGCTGTAGCACCTTATACAAAATAAAAAAAGTACTGTCCAAGCTTTAATTTCATAATTGCTTTAGTCCTTCCAGCTATCCTTGGACTAAGTGCTGCCGCTATTTTTTCTGCTGTGGCATTCATCTGTGCTAAGCATTTACGTGCTAGAAATAAAAAGATGACACATCTTACTAGATATCCATTTCAACCAACACGTCGTTCGACGGCTGTTCGATCCCCAAGTGGTCAAGCACAGCAATATCTAAAGAAACCGCCATCGCCAACTAGTGCCAAGCAAATTGATATCGCTAAGCCAACCCAAAGCCAAAGTGTACCGAATACTGCTGCTCGGATCACGCTACAGTCTATAGAATTAGTTGATGAAGATGAAATTCGGCCAAAGACAGTAAAGAGAAACGATTCAATTGTTAAAAAATCACCAACTCAAATTGAGAGTAGAGCAAACAATATGCACGATTGCAACGGCTGGGAATGTGGGAAATTGGGCACTATTTTCTTTAAGCTTCGATATCTCAAAGAGCGCTGCGCTCTGGTTGTCTCAATTACTAGATGTCGTGGTCTTCCTTGCAAAGCTAGTTCATTATCTGGAGGCCATGTTGATGCCGGAATTAATGGCCGCACTGAAGTTGCAACCGACCCCTATGTTAAACTGCAACTTCTGCCAGAAAAAAAGCACAAAGCCAAGACGAGGTATGATGACTTTCAATATGCACTAATTAATATTGTTATTGTTATTGTTATTGTTATTGTTATTGTTATTGTTATTGTTATTGTTATTGTTAATGTTATTGTTATTGTTATTGTTATTGTTATTGTTATTGTTATTGTTATTGTTATTGTTATTGTTATTGTTATTGTTATTGTTATTGTTATTGTTATTGTTATTGTTATTGTTATTGTTATTGTTATTGTTATTGTTATTGTTATTGTTATTGTTATTGTTATTGTTATTGTTATTGTTATTGTTATTGTTATTGTTATTGTTATTGTTATTGTTATTGTTATTGTTATTGTTATTGTTATTGTTATTGTTATTGTTATTGTGTTTGTTATTGTTATTGTTATTGTTTATTGTTATTGTTATTGGTATTGTTATTGTTATTGTTATTGTTATTGTTATTGTTATTGTTATTGTTATTGTTATTGTTATTGTTATTGTTATTGTTATTGTTATTGTTATTGTTATTGTTATTGTTATTGTTATTGTTATTGTTATTGTTATTGTTATTGTTATTGTTATTGTTATTGTTATTGTTATTGTTATTGTTATTGTTATTGTTATTGTTATTGTTATTGTTATTGTTATTGTTATTGTTATTGTTATTGTTATTGTTATTGTTATTGTTATTGGTTTTGTTGTTATTGTTATTGTTATTGTTATTGTTATTGTTTTGTTATTGTTATTGTTATGTATTGTTATTGTTATTGTTATTGTTATTGTTATTGTTATTGTTATTGTTATTGTTATTGTTATTGTTATTGTTATTGTTATTGTTATTGTTATTGTTATTGTTATTGTTATTGTTATTGTTATTGTATTGTTATTGTTATTGTTATTGTTATTGTTATTGTTATTGTTATTGTTATTGTTATTGTTATTGTTATTGTTATTGTTATTGTTATTGGTTATTGTTATTGTTATTGTTATTGTTATTGTTATTGTTATTGTTATTGGTTTATTGTTATTGTTATTGTTATTGTTATTGTTATTGTTATTGTTATTGTTTGTTGTTATTGTTATTGTTATTGTTTATTGTTATTGTTTATTGTTATTGTATTGTTATTGTTATTGTTATTGTTATTGTTATTGTTATTGTTATTGTTATTGTTATTGTTATTGTTATTGTTATTGTTATTGTTATTGTTATTGTTATTGTTATTGTTATTGTTATTGTTATTGTTATGGTTATGGTTATTGTTATTGTTATTGTTATTGTTATTGTTATTGTTATTGTTATTGTTATTGTATTGTTATTGTTATTGTTATTGTTATTGTTATTGTTATTGTTATTGTTATTGTTATTGTTATTGTTATTGTTATTGTTAGTGTTATTGTTATTGTTTTTGTTATTGTTATTGTTATTGTTATTGTTCTGTATGTTATTGTTATTGTTATTGTTATTGTTGTTGGGTTATTGGTTATTGTTATTGTTATTGTTATTGTTATTGTTTATTGTTTTGTTATTGTTATTGTTATTGTTATTGTTATTGTTATTGTTATTGTTATTGTTATTGTTATTGTTATTGTTATTGTTATTGTTATTGTTATTGTTATGGTTATTGTTATTGTTATTGTTATTGTTATTGTTATTGTTATTGTTATGGTTATTGTTATTGGTTATTGTTTATTGTTATTGTTATTGTTATGTTATTGTTATTGTTATTGTTATTGTTATTGTTATTGTTATTGTTATTGTTATTGTTATTGTTATTGGTATTGTTATTGTTATTGTTATTGTTATTGTTATTGTTATTGTTATTGTTATTGTTATTGTTATTGTTATTGTTATTGTTATTGTTATTGTTATTGTTATTGTTATTGTTATTGTTATTGTTATTGTTTTGTTATTGTTATTGTTTTATTGTTATTGTTATTGTTATGTTATTGTTATTGTTATTGTTATTGTTATTGTTTATTGTTATTGTTATTGTTATTGTTATTGTTATTTTTATTGTTATTATTGTTATTGTTATTGTTATTGTTATTGTTATTGTTATTGTTATTGTTATTGTTATTGTTATTGTTATTGTTATTGTTATTGTTGTTTTGTTATTGTTATTGTTATTGTTATTGTTATTGTTATTGTTATTGTTATTTTTATTTTTTATTGTTATTGTTATTGTTATTGTTATTGTTATTGTTATTGTTATTGTTATTGTTATTGTTATTGTTATTGTTATTGTTATTGTTATTGTTATTGTTATTGTTATTGTTATTGTTATTGTTATTGTTATTGTTATTGTTATTGTTATTGTTATTGTTATTGTTATTGTTATTGTTATTGTTATTGTTATTGTTATTGTTATTGTTATTGTTATTGTTATTGTTATTGTTATTGTTATTGTTATTGTTATTGTTATTGTTATTGTTATTGTTATTGTTATTGTTATTGTTATTGTTATTGTTATTTTTATTGTTATTGTTATTGTTATTGTTATTGTTATTGTTATTGTTATTGTTATTGTTATTGTTATTGTTATTGTTATTGTTATTGTTATTGTTATTGTTATTGTTATTGTTATTGTTATTGTTATTGTTATTGTTATTGTTATTGTTATTGTTATTGTTATTGTTATTGTTATTGTTATTGTTATTGTTATTGTTATTGTTATTGTTATTGTTATTGTTATTGTTATTGTTATTGTTATTGTTATTGTTATTGTTATTGTTATTGTTATTGTTATTGTTATTGTTATTGTTATTGTTATTGTTATTGTTATTGTTATTGTTATTGTTATTGTTATTGTTATTGTTATTGTTATTGTTATTGTTATTGTTATTGTTATTGTTATTGTTATTGTTATTGTTATTGTTATTGTTATTGTTATTGTTATTGTTATTGTTATTGTTATTGTTATTGTTATTGTTATTGTTATTGTTATTGTTATTGTTATTGTTATTGTTATTGTTATTGTTATTGTTATTGTTATTGTTATTGTTATTGTTATTGTTATTGTTATTGTTATTGTTATTGTTATTGTTATTGTTATTGTTATTGTTATTGTTATTGTTATTGTTATTGTTATTGTTATTGTTATTGTTATTGTTATTGTTATTGTTATTGTTATTGTTATTGTTATTGTTATTGTTATTGTTATTGTTATTGTTATTGTTATTGTTATTGTTATTGTTATTGTTATTGTTATTGTTATTGTATTGTTATTGTTATTGTTATTGTTATTGTTATTGTTATTGTTATTGTTATTGTTATTGTTATTGTTATTGTTATTGTTATTGTTATTGTTATTGTTATTGTTATTGTTATTGTTATTGTTATTGTTATTGTTATTGTTATTGTTATTGTTATTGTTATTGTTATTGTTATTGTTATTGTTATTGTTTTATTGTTATTGTTATTGTTATTGTTATTGTTATTGTTATTGTTATTGTTATTGTTATTGTTATTGTTATTGTTATTGTTATTGTTATTGTTATTGTTATTGTTATTGTTATTGTTATTGTTATTGTTATTGTTATTGTTATTGTTATTGTTATTGTTATTGTTATTGTTATTGTTATTGTTATTGTTATTGTTATTGTTATTGTTATTGTTATTGTTATTGTTATTGTTATTGTTATTGTTATTGTTATTGTTATTGTTATTGTTATTGTTATTGTTATTGTTATTGTTATTGTTATTGTTATTGTTATTGTTATTGTTATTGTTATTGTTATTGTTATTGTTATTGTTATTGTTATTGTTATTGTTATTGTTATTGTTATTGTTATTGTTATTGTTATTGTTATTGTTATTGTTATTGTTATTGTTATTGTTATTGTTATTGTTATTGTTATTGTTATTGTTATTGTTATTGTTATTGTTATTGTTATTGTTATTGTTATTGTTATTGTTATTGTTATTGTTATTGTTATTGTTATTGTTATTGTTATTGTTATTGTTATTGTTATTGTTATTGTTATTGTTATTGTTATTGTTATTGTTATTGTTATTGTTATTGTTATTGTTATTGTTATTGTTATTGTTATTGTTATTGTTATTGTTATTGTTATTGTTATTGTTATTGTTATTGTTATTGTTATTGTTATTGTTATTGTTATTGTTATTGTTATTGTTATTGTTATTGTTATTGTTATTGTTATTGTTATTGTTATTGTTATTGTTATTGTTATTGTTATTGTTATTGTTATTGTTATTGTTATTGTTATTGTTATTGTTATTGTTATTGTTATTGTTATTGTTATTGTTATTGTTATTGTTATTGTTATTGTTATTGTTATTGTTATTGATATTGTTATTGTTATTGTTATTGTTATTGTTATTGTTATTGTTATTGTTATTGTTATTGTTATTGTTATTGTTATTGTTATTGTTATTGTTATTGTTATTGTTATTGTTATTGTTATTGTTATTGTTATTGTTATTGTTATTGTTATTGTTATTGTTATTGTTATTGTTATTGTTATTGTTATTGTTATTGTTATTGTTATTGTTATTGTTATTGTTATTGTTATTGTTATTGTTATTGTTATTGTTATTGTTATTGTTATTGTTATTGTTATTGTTATTGTTATTGTTATTGTTATTGTTATTGTTATTGTTATTGTTATTGTTATTGTTATTGTTATTGTTATTGTTATTGTTATTGTTATTGTTATTGTTATTGTTATTGTTATTGTTATTGTTATTGTTATTGTTATTGTTATTGTTATTGTTATTGTTATTGTTATTGTTATTGTTATTGTTATTGTTATTGTTATTGTTATTGTTATTGTTATTGTTATTGTTATTGTTATTGTTATTGTTATTGTTATTGTTATTGTTATTGTTATTGTTATTGTTATTGTTATTGTTATTGTTATTGTTATTGTTATTGTTATTGTTATCGTTATTGTTATTGTTATTGTTATTGTTATTGTTATTGTTATTGTTATTGTTATTGTTATTGTTATTGTTATTGTTATTGTTATTGTTATTGTTATTGTTATTGTTATTGTTATTGTTATTGTTATTGTTATTGTTATTGTTATTGTTATTGTTATTGTTATTGTTATTGTTATTGTTATTGTTATTGTTATTGTTATTGTTATTGTTATTGTTATTGTTATTGTTATTGTTATTGTTATTGTTATTGTTATTGTTATTGTTATTGTTATTGTTATTGTTATTGTTATTGTTATTGTTATTGTTATTGTTATTGTTATTGTTATTGTTATTGTTATTGTTATTGTTATTGTTATTGTTATTGTTATTGTTATTGTTATTGTTATTGTTATTGTTATTGTTATTGTTATTGTTATTGTTATTGTTATTGTTATTGTTATTGTTATTGTTATTGTTATTGTTATTGTTATTGTTATTGTGATTGTTATTGTTATTGTTATTGTTATTGTTATTGTTATTGTTATTGTTATTGTTATTGTTACTGTTATTGTTATTGTTATTGTTATTGTTATTGTTATTGTTATTGTTATTGTTATTGTTATTGTTATTGTTATTGTTATTGTTATTGTTATTGTTATTGTTATTGTTATTGTTATTGTTATTGTTATTGTTATTGTTATTGTTATTGTTATTGTTATTGTTATTGTTATTGTTATTGTTATTGTTATTGTTATTGTTATTGTTATTGTTATTGTTATTGTTATTGTTATTGTTATTGTTATTGTTATTGTTATTGTTATTGTTATTGTTATTGTTATTGTTATTGTTATTGTTATTGTTATTGTTATTGTTATTGTTATTGTTATTGTTATTGTTATTGTTATTGTTATTGTTATTGTTATTGTTATTGTTATTGTTACTGTTATTGTTATTGTTATTGTTATTGTTATTGTTATTGTTATTGTTATTGTTATTGTTATTGTTATTGTTATTGTTATTGTTATTGTTATTGTTATTGTTATTGTTATTGTTATTGTTATTGTTATTGTTATTGTTATTGTTATTGTTATTGTTATTGTTATTGTTATTGTTATTGTTATTGTTATTGTTATTGTTATTGTTATTGTTATTGTTATTGTTATTGTTATTGTTATTGTTATTGTTATTGTTATTGTTATTGTTATTGTTATTGTTATTGTTATTGTTATTGTTATTGTTATTGTTATTGTTATTGTTATTGTTATTGTTATTGTTATTGTTATTGTTATTGTTATTGTTATTGTTATTGTTATTGTTATTGTTATTGTTATTGTTATTGTTATTGTTATTGTTATTGTTATTGTTATTGTTATTGTTATTGTTATTGTTATTGTTATTGTTATTGTTATTGTTATTGTTATTGTTATTGTTATTGTTATTGTTATTGTTATTGTTATTGTTATTGTTATTGTTATTGTTATTGTTATTGTTATTGTTATTGTTATTGTTATTGTTATTGTTATTGTTATTGTTATTGTTATTGTTATTGTTATTGTTATTGTTATTGTTATTGTTATTGTTATTGTTATTGTTATTGTTATTGTTATTGTTATTGTTATTGTTATTGTTATTGTTATTGTTATTGTTATTGTTATTGTTATTGTTATTGTTATTGTTATTGTTATTGTTATTGTTATTGTTATTGTTATTGTTATTGTTATTGTTATTGTTATTGTTATTGTTATTGTTATTGTTATTGTTATTGTTATTGTTATTGTTATTGTTATTGTTATTGTTATTGTTATTGTTATTGTTATTGTTATTGTTATTGTTATTGTTATTGTTATTGTTATTGTTATTGTTATTGTTATTGTTATTGTTATTGTTATTGTTATTGTTATTGTTATTGTTATTGTTATTGTTATTGTTATTGTTATTGTTATTGTTATTGTTATTGTTATTGTTATTGTTATTGTTATTGTTATTGTTATTGTTATTGTTATTGTTATTGTTATTGTTATTGTTATTGTTATTGTTATTGTTATTGTTATTGTTATTGTTATTGTTATTGTTATTGTTATTGTTATTGTTATTGTTATTGTTATTGTTATTGTTATTGTTATTGTTATTGTTATTGTTATTGTTACTGTTATTGTTATTGTTATTGTTATTGTTATTGTTATTGTTATTGTTATTGTTATTGTTATTGTTATTGTTATTGTTATTGTTATTGTTATTGTTATTGTTATTGTTATTGTTATTGTTATTGTTATTGTTATTGTTATTGTTATTGTTATTGTTATTGTTATTGTTATTGTTATTGTTATTGTTATTGTTATTGTTATTGTTATTGTTATTGTTATTGTTATTGTTATTGTTATTGTTATTGTTATTGTTATTGTTATTGTTATTGTCATTGTTATTGTTATTGTTATTGTTATTGTTATTGTTATTGTTATTGTTATTGTTATTGTTATTGTTATTGTTATTGTTATTGTTATTGTTATTGTTATTGTTATTGTTATTGTTATTGTTATTGTTATTGTTATTGTTATTGTTATTGTTATTGTTATTGTTATTGTTATTGTTATTGTTATTGTTATTGTTATTGTTATTGTTATTGTTATTGTTATTGTTATTGTTATTGTTATTGTTATTGTTATTGTTATTGTTATTGTTATTGTTATTGTTATTGTTATTGTTATTGTTATTGTTATTGTTATTGTTATTGTTATTGTTATTGTTATTGTTATTGTTATTGTTATTGTTATTGTTATTGTTATTGTTATTGTTATTGTTATTGTTATTGTTATTGTTATTGTTATTGTTATTGTTATTGTTATTGTTATTGTTATTGTTATTGTTATTGTTATTGTTATTGTTATTGTTATTGTTATTGTTATTGTTATTGTTATTGTTATTGTTATTGTTATTGTTATTGTTATTGTTATTGTTATTGTTATTGTTATTGTTATTGTTATTGTTATTGTTATTGTTATTGTTATTGTTATTGTTATTGTTATTGTTATTGTTATTGTTATTGTTATTGTTATTGTTATTGTTATTGTTATTGTTATTGTTATTGTTATTGTTATTGTTATTGTTATTGTTATTGTTATTGTTATTGTTATTGTTATTGTTATTGTTATTGTTATTGTTATTGTTATTGTTATTGTTATTGTTATTGTTATTGTTATTGTTATTGTTATTGTTATTGTTATTGTTATTGTTATTGTTATTGTTATTGTTATTGTTATTGTTATTGTTATTGTTATTGTTATTGTTATTGTTATTGTTATTGTTATTGTTATTGTTATTGTTATTGTTATTGTTATTGTTATTGTTATTGTTATTGTTATTGTTATTGTTATTGTTATTGTTATTGTTATTGTTATTGTTATTGTTATTGTTATTGTTATTGTTATTGTTATTGTTATTGTTATTGTTATTGTTATTGTTATTGTTACTGTTATTGTTATTGTTATTGTTATTGTTATTGTTATTGTTATTGTTATTGTTATTGTTATTGTTATTGTTATTGTTATTGTTATTGTTATTGTTATTGTTATTGTTATTGTTATTGTTATTGTTATTGTTATTGTTATTGTTATTGTTATTGTTATTGTTATTGTTATTGTTATTGCTATTGTTATTGTTATTGTTATTGTTATTGTTATTGTTATTGTTATTGTTATTGTTATTGTTATTGTTATTGTTATTGTTATTGTTATTGTTATTGTTATTGTTATTGTTATTGTTATTGTTATTGTTATTGTTATTGTTATTGTTATTGTTATTGTTATTGTTATTGTTATTGTTATTGTTATTGTTATTGTTATTGTTATTGTTATTGTTATTGTTATTGTTATTGTTATTGTTATTGTTATTGTTATTGTTATTGTTATTGTTATTGTTATTGTTATTGTTATTGTTATTGTTATTGTTATTGTTATTGTTATTGTTATTGTTATTGTTATTGTTATTGTTATTGTTATTGTTATTGTTATTGTTATTGTTATTGTTATTGTTATTGTTATTGTTATTGTTATTGTTATTGTTATTGTTATTGTTATTGTTATTCTTATTGTTATTGTTATTGTTATTGTTATTGTTATTGTTATTGTTATTGTTATTGTTATTGTTATTGTTATTGTTATTGTTATTGTTATTGTTATTGTTATTGTTATTGTTATTGTTATTGTTATTGTTATTGTTATTGTTATTGTTATTGTTATTGTTATTGTTATTGTTATTGTTATTGTTATTGTTATTGTTATTGTTATTGTTATTGTTATTGTTATTGTTATTGTTATTGTTATTGTTATTGTTATTGCTATTGTTATTGTTATTGTTATTG
>CAJZLR020000023.1:30000-37500 GCA_916050605.2 Platycheirus albimanus | reverse complement strand
CGTTTTGAATTTACCACTGCATTTGTTGTCGACACCCGACTCGTGGTATATTTTCCGCCCGTGTGCTGGTCAGCAATAAAATATTATTTTATTGCGATTACATTGTACATTCTTGTACATTCTGCCGGGTCCTTTGATCGTAAAGATTGAAGTCCGACAGTGTATATCTTCGCCTGGCTTGTATATTCCTTTGAGGCTGCACCTGAGGTTGATTTTTTGTCTTGCAATGTTGCCAGCCAATGTAGATGCTGATAATTAGGAAGAGTCCTCCAATCAAAACATAGGTGGTGTTATGATGAACTGCGTGATTTTTCGTATGGTCAGGTAGCTTTTCCTTATTATGAAGTTCTGTTATCCATTTCCCGATGATTTTTATATCGTCATTGCCCGTACTGAGCATCACTTGAGGGACGACTATGGGCTTCGACGCATTCCTTGGTTGATTTTGTCGCATTTCGGTTATATTTGTTGCTGGTATAAATGCTGTATTTAGTTCGTTTGAGATGCTACTGTGAGATGTTATACTCATAGTATCGTGCTTAAGTATGCAGCTCGGCTGTAGCGTTAGAATTCCATCATCTTGAAGCGTGATATCCAACACTTTCCTTCGACAAATGACATTGAATGTGTACTTTTTGTCCAGTACGTATATCCAGCTGTTGATGCTGCTCAGCTGGATCCAAACAGGGGACGGAGTAATGCTTCTCAGCTTGCAAAACGGTGAGAGTTCAGTAGAATGTGTCATCAGATCCATTTCACATTTGCTTACGTTTGATCGCCTGTTGAAAAGGGGGTGCTGCTGCTGGCATAAATACTTCTCGTTGTAATGTACGCAGTTCGTCAGCTCATCTTTTGTAATAGCGTAGTATGATTCACGAATCAAATTCACTATTAAGTAATCCAATGACGGTTCGATGAAAATATATTCCAGTTGATGAATTGTCGGCACTGGAATAACCTTGAAGATTTCGTAGTCTTCTGTATTCGCCAATGGGAGTGTTATGTCAAATATAACATTTTTTGATGTTATTCTGCCCCTCGCAGAGAGCAGCCTGTATAATTGCAGCATATTGGATTCTGTCGTCTCTCCAGCTACAGCCAGGTGTGGTGGTAGATTTTTTCGTATTGTGGATAGCTGTTCTTGGAGTTGGTCTGGTGTTATTATGAGTGGGTTTATTTTCCCATGGTGTAGGTCAATCAGCACGTCTAAAATTGCATTTTGAGTTTGCTGGTAGTTTAACATTGAAATCGTCGCGTAATTCGTCAACAAAATAAACTTTTGCTCTACAGCGCTTCCTTCTGTGGTTGCTCTTATACTATTTCTTAAAGTTTCTAACTGTCCTTGGAACATCTCAAGCTGAGTTGAAATAGTATTTGTGCTTTTCTGAAGTACATTTTTCGTATACTCCGCAATTGAAGTTTGGTTTTTTATCAAGCTAAGTAAGTAATCGTCATTTTCCTTGAACTGCATAATCTCTTGTTCGTAGCGCTGAGCGTATTCTTCATCTAAAACTCCAAACAACTTGCTTGCTACTGTCCCAACAAAATCAAATGGAGATCGTCTGTTTCTGGATGATTGCCTGGTACCGGAACCTTGTTTTATTAGCAAGTCATTGTTGCTTTTAATGACCTGCAGCTGATGGTTGATTATATTGGCTGTAGAATTGCATTGTCCATTCTTCCTTCCAAGATCTGCCAGGTGCTTGCATACTTCATTGATTCCCAGCACTAGTTCCTTAAATCCTTTGTATTCTTGCCAATAATTGGTCATATCATAGTAAACGATAAGCTTCCAATCGCTCGTAATTAAATTTACATTGCCAATTTTTTCAAAATAAATTCCAGGGCGATTTTTAAATGGAGTTATTGTTATGGCCTCATTTCCAATGTTGGAAGCTTCGGCACCAATGTTTCCCAATGACATGGCTAGCGTCATTGTTAACAAAAGTCCCAGTAGTGAATTGATTTTCAACTTCTGTTTCGGTGCATGAACTTCATTGAGTAAATGTCCAGTTATATGTCGTTCTTCGTCTTGTATCGCCACCTGTTCCATTTCTTTTTCTTCATTATCGATTATTGGTAATGGACAAATTTTCGTTGTTGGCCTTTTGTACACTTTGTCGTTAGCTTTGACCGTTACAACTCGAACCAAGTTGTCTAATCCAGGATGAGTTTCAGTAATCTTTCCCATTTTCCATCTTGTTGGTGGGAGTTGTTCGTCTTTTATTATAACTATGTCTCCAACTTTCAAGTTTTCGTATCTTTTTGTCCATTTGTGTCGTTGTTGAAGGGTAGTGAGATACGATAAGCTCCATTTCTTCCAAAATTGTTGCTGTAGACGTTCTAGAAGCTGCCAGCGGTTAAGTAATCCGTAATTTTCATCCAATCGTTGAGGTTCTGGAGGTGCCAACAATGCTGTTCCAACCAAAAAATGTCCGGGAGTAAGTACATCTATTTCCTCTGGGTCGTTTGAGAGTGGACATAGAGGTCTCGAATTTAAGCACGCTTCGATTTGTGCTAATAATGTTGACATCTCCTCGAATGTTAGTTTGTGTTCTCCAATTGTTCTCTTTAAATGGTGTTTGACTGATTTGACACCAGCTTCCCACAACCCTCCAAAATGTGGAGATCCTGGTGGTATAAAGTGCCACTCCGTGTTGTGTGATGATAAGGCATTTGTGACTTCTTCGTTAAATGACTGCATTTGTTTTGCATTAAATTGCAGGATTTTGTTGGCAGCTATGAAGTTTGTGCCGTTGTCACTATACAGATGTCCGACGTAACCTCGCCTTGCACAAAGTCGTTTATAGGCTGCTATAAATGCTTGTGCTGTGAGGTCACTAACAAGTTCAACGTGAATTGCTTTAGTTGCTAAGCATATAAATACCGCTATGTATCCCTTGTATGATTTATTTCCTCTTCCTTTAGACATTCTTATATCAATGGGGCCCGCATAGTCTACTCCTGTGTGTAGAAAGGGTCTTGTTATGTTCACTCTTGGCTTTGGAAGGTTTCCCATTTGTTGCGTCTTTGAATGCGTTTTGTGTCGGAAACACCTTGTGCATCTATATAAGCGTTGTTTTACTGCACTTAGACCATTCACAATCCAATATTGTTCTCGTAGATATGTGTGTGTCAAAGTGTATCCTCCATGCAGTGTTTGATTATGGGCTTCGTCAATAAGAAGTATTGTTAGTGGGCCGAAATGCGGAATTATCAAAGGAAATTTGGTTGAAAATTGTATTTCTGCTGCTGTCAATCGTCCTCCTACTCGCATCATTTTATCTTTGTCAATGAATGGGTTGAGGGTCCAAACTTTGCTCTGTTTGCTAATTTCCTTGCCTTTTATCAGTTTACCGATTTCGTCCTTAAATTCCTCGTGCTGCACATGTCTTATGATAATAAGTTTAGCCTTTTGTATTTCTTTTGGAGAGAGCGGTCCACTCTCACAAATTTTCTTGCCTTTAATTTTTATGAATCGTATACAATATGCAAGAACTCTCGCCACACGCGTAAATGTGCTATACTTGCATAGTATTTTCTCTATCAGGTCGTCTTGGTTTTTTTGTGAAACGTGGGCTAGTATTCGTACCCTTCTTTCCTCTAATTCAGTTTTATATGGTTTGACATCGGTAAAGTTTATTAATTTGTCTGACAACCAAGTAGGGCCATTCCACCAAATACAATTATTTTTAATTTGGCTAGGCCAGAGTCCTCTGGATGCACAATCTGCCGGGTTTTCTTTTCCTTTGACGTGATGCCATTTCTCTTTCTGGAGGATTTTCGTTATCTCTGTGACTCGGTTTGCAACAAAGTTTTTCCATTTGTTTGGATCACCAGTTATCCATGCCAGCGTTATAGTTGAGTCAGTCTACGCATGTGTTTCTAGTTCTTCTATTCCCAGCGCCATTTTCGTTTTCTTCGTTAGCTTGGCAAGAAGAAGTGCGCCGCAGAGTTCAAGTTTTGGCAATGATATCTTCTTAAGTGGTGCCACCTTTGATTTTGCACACAGTAATGTAGTCAGAACTTTTCCGGATTTCGTTATCACCCTTGTGTAGACTGCTGCTGCATAGGCTTTTTCGGAAGCATCGCAAAATCCATGTAACTCAATGCGATGTTTTTGTTCGAATTCATTCCACCGTGGTATCTTCAAATCTTCAATAGCTGGCAACTGTATTCTGAATTCAGCCCAAGTTTTTGATATCTCTTCTGGTAATTTCTCGTCCCATCCAACTCCTAATTTCCAAAGTTCTTGTTGAACTAATTTAGCCGTTATAATAATAGGAGTCAGCCATCCTAGTGGGTCGAAAAGTCTCGCTGTTTCAGAAACTATAACTCTTTTGGACAGTGTTTCTGTGTTTGAGAATGCTTTTGTTCTGAACTCAAATGCATCTGTTTCCGGTCGCCAGTATATTCCTAACGTCTTAATTGGATCGTATGAGTTGATTTGAAGTCTTCCTTGTTCTTGATCTTTAATGTGTATGTTTTCTAAAACAAGTTTTGAGTTGGAGGACCACTTTCGTAAATTAAATCCTCCGCTATGCATTAGCTGCGATATTTGCTGCTGTGCGTATTTCGTTTCTTCTAATGTATCGCCGCCAGATAGTAAGTCATCGACATAGAAATCTCTCCGTGTTATCTCCGCTGCAATGTTGTAGTTGTGTTCTTCATCTGACGCTAGTTGTTGTAAGGTTCTTATTGCCAGATATGGTGCTGAAGTTGTACCATACGTCACAGTAGTTAGCCTGTACTCTTCTATTTTTGACCTTGGGTTTTCTCTCCAAAGAATGCGTTGAAAGTTTCTATCTTCTGTTGACACCATTATTTGACGGTACATTTTTTCGATATCTGCTCGGTAAACATATTTGTATTTTCTCCATCGTAACATTATGTCAAATAAATCCTGTTGAATCACTGGACCTGTCAGCATGGTATCGTTAAGGCTGACTCCAGACGTTGTTTTTGATGATGCATCAAAGACTACCCTTAGTTTGGTAGTTGTACTGTCTTCTTTAAGGACTGCTTGATGAGGCAAGTAGTAAGCTTTTTGAACTTCCTCACATTTTGTTTTAACGGGCTCCATGTGCCCGAGTTCCAAATATTCTCGCATAAATTTTTTGTAGTCTTCGTGTAGACTCTTGTTCTTCATGAACTTTTTCTCCATCTGGAGAAAACGTGCTACTGCTCTATCCCTGGATTGTCCAAGTTCTTCTGCGTTATCTTTAAATGGAAGTCGAACAATATATCTTCCAGTTTCGTCTCGCTCGTAAGTCTGCTTGTATATCTCTTCGCATCTTTTTTCTTCGTCTGAAAGGCTTCTTTCGTCTATGATTTCTTCTGTCTCCCAAAATAGTTTTAGTTGTTCGTGTAGTTGGACGTTTGAAATACAGCAAATTGTAGTTCCACCATTTATTTTGTTCTCTTGAACACGTCCTGAGAGTATCCATCCTAGCTTTGTATTTTGAGCAATGGGAGTACCATGGTTACCTTTAATTACTCCCTCTTCAATAATATCTTGAAAGATATCAGCTCCAATTAGAAGATCTACTGTCGATTGTCTGTTGTATGATGGATCTGCCAGAGGAAGGTTTTTTATGTGGTCCCAGTTCTGCGCAGTAAACGATTCATCTGGTAGAAATTTCGTCAGCTTGTCTAACACAAGGAATGTGCCGTGCATTTTAAATTCTGATGGATATATTGACTGGATAGCTAAATCCACTTTACCACGGGCAGTTCCCGCTTTAGAAGCTCCAACACCATAAATAGATGCGTATGCAGGCTTCTTTTGTAACTGTAGTCGTTGTACTGCATCCTCAGTAATGTAGGAAGACTGAGATCCTTGGTCGACTAATGCCCTCAAGTAGTGTTCGCTTCCCCTCCAGTTTGTTTTAACTAAGGCAGTTGCCAGAAGTATTTTGTTTTGTTGCAGACTGGTAGCCAAATTGGTTTGCGATTGTTGCCTGCTATGTTCATTTAAGTGTAGAAGTGTGTGGTGACGTTGTTTACAGGTTTGGCATTTTTTGTATGAATGACATCTTGAGGTGAAGTGATTGTCTTTAAAGCAATTCCTACACAAGTTTTCATTTTGCACAAATTCTGTGCGTTGGGGAGCTCCCATTTGTATGAATTTTTGGCACATGTGTAGCCAGTGTGGACCTCTGCACAGCCTGCAACTTGGACTTGTTGTTGCATGGTAGCTTCTATAGAATCCTCTTTTTACGTTTGATGATTTTTCTTCCTTCTTGTGGTCATCTTTGTATCGTTTTTCTGTCAAGTTGTCCAGAGCATGGAATTTATTTTCAATAAACTTCAAAAAATCTTCAAGAGGCTGCAATTCTTTAGGATTGGTTAATGATTGCTCGTACGATTTTCGCGTCTCATTATCCAGTTTTTGGGACACAATATAAACTATGATTGGATCCCAGCTTTTGGTATCTATATCGAGTCCTCTTAATGAGTTAACGCACTCTGTTGTTGTATCGTGAAGTCTTCTTAAATGTGCTGCAGACTCACTTTGGGAGTCTTTTTGGTTAATCAATGCTTGAATTTGGGCATTCACCAAAAGACGTGAGTTCTCGTACCTGCTCATCAGTGCATCCCTGGCTGCTTCGTAGTTGGTGTCAGTTATCTGTAGGTGCTGTATTATTCTTGCAGCGTCGCCTGTCACATTTGTTTTGAGATAATGCATTTTTTGTGCATTCCCAAGTTTTTCATTCTTGTGAATTGTTTGTTCAAATAAATCAATGAACGATTTCCATTGCTTATAGTCGCCATCGAATGTTGGAATTTTGAGCACTGGCAACTTAAGCTCATGATGTACAACTCCACTTGGTTCTTCTGTTCTTGTAGTTTGGCTTATTTTTGTTTCGTTCGCATATTCTTCTATTTTTTCTTGAAGACCAACCATCGCTTCTTCGTATTTGTCTTCTAATTCTTCGTAACTCTCGTCAAATGTGAAGTCTACACTATACTCCATTATCTCCGTTTGCGTAGCCGTTATAAGCGCCCATTGGTTACGTAGAATTTGTTGTTTGTGGACATAATAGGCTTTCGATGACGTTTTTGATTCATGTAATTTTTCCAACGACCTCAAAAGTGCTTTTCTTTGTGCTTCGTGTCTTCTTAAACGTCGCCTTAGCTCATCTTCTAAGGAATTATTTGTTTTAAATTGCCATTCCGCAAGATATTTAGTTCTCGTAGCTTCGTCTTCTGCTTCTTTCGTCTCCCGAACTTCTTTGTTTGCTGATGTCATCTTCGTGTTTTCGTCTACCGCTGCATTCGTCTTCGTATTTTCGTCTTCCGCTGCATTCGTCTTCGTATTTTCGTCTTCCGCTGCATTCGTCTTCGTATTTTCGCCTTCCGCTGCACTCGTCTTCGCATTATCTTCTTCTTTCTTATTCTTAGCTTTAGCTTCTTCTTCTGATTTCTCCTCGCTGAGAATTTCCGATAGCCTTGCTTGAAACTTCTCTCGAGCTATCGTCACCGTCGTTTTTACTTGTT
>CAJZLR020000023.1:7500-22500 GCA_916050605.2 Platycheirus albimanus | reverse complement strand
ACACACACACACACACACACACACACACACACACACACACACACACACACACACACACACACACACACACACACACACACACACACACACACACACACACACACACACACACACACACACACACACACACACACACACACACACACACACACACACACACACACACACACACACACACACACACACACACACACACACACACACACACACACACACACACACACACACACACACACACACACACACACACACACACACACACACACACACACACACACACACACACACACACACACACACACACACACACACACACACACACACACACACACACACACACACACACACACACACACACACACACACACACACACACACACACACACACACACACACACACACACACACACACACACACACACACACACACACACACACACACACACACACACACACACACACACACACACACACACACACACACACACACACACACACACACACACACACACACACACACACACACACACACACACACACACACACACACACACACACACACACACACACACACACACACACACACACACACACACACACACACACACACACACACACACACACACACACACACACACACACACACACACACACACACACACACACACACACACACACACACACACACACACACACACACACACACACACACACACACACACACACACACACACACACACACACACACACACACACACACACACACACACACACACACACACACACACACACACACACACACACACACACACACACACACACACACACACACACACACACACACACACACACACACACACACACACACACACACACACACACACACACACACACACACACACACACACACACACACACACACACACACACACACACACACACACACACACACACACACACACACACACACACACACACACACACACACACACACACACACACACACACACACACACACACACACACACACACACACACACACACACACACACACACACACACACACACACACACACACACACACACACACACACACACACACACACACACACACACACACACACACACACACACACACACACACACACACACACACACACACACACACACACACACACACACACACACACACACACACACACACACACACACACACACACACACACACACACACACACACACACACACACACACACACACACACACACACACACACACACACACACACACACACACACACACACACACACACACACACACACACACACACACACACACACACACACACACACACACACACACACACACACACACACACACACACACACACACACACACACACACACACACACACACACACACACACACACACACACACACACACACACACACACACACACACACACACACACACACACACACACACACACACACACACACACACACACACACACACACACACACACACACACACACACACACACACA
This sequence comes from Platycheirus albimanus, assembly GCA_916050605.2. Lineage (NCBI taxonomy): Eukaryota > Metazoa > Arthropoda > Insecta > Diptera > Syrphidae > Platycheirus > Platycheirus albimanus. Next base: position 20,953 of record CAJZLR020000023.1, on the reverse strand, counting down.
CACACACACACACACACACACACACACACACACACACACACACACACACACACACACACACACACACACACACACACACACACACACACACACACACACACACACACACACACCACACACACACACACACACACACACACACACACACACACACACACACACACACACACACACACACCACACACACACACACACACACACACACACACACACACACACACACACACACACACACACACACACACACACACACACACACACACACACACACACACAACACACACACACACACACACACACACACACACACACACACACACACACACACACACACACACACACACACACACACACACACACACACACACACACACACACACACACACACACACACACACAACACACACACACACACACACACACACACACACACACACACACACACACACACACACACACACACACACACACACACACACACACACACACACACACACACACACACACACACACACACACACACACACACACACAACACACACACACACACACACACACACACACACACACACACACACACACACACACACACACACACACACACACACACACACACACACACAACACACACACACACACACACACACACACACACACACACACACACACACACACACACACACACACACACACACACACACACACACACACACACACACACACACACACACACACACACACACACACACACACACACACACACACACACACACACACACACACACACACACACACACACACACACACACACACACACACACACACACACACACACACACACACACACACACACACACACACACACACACACACACACACACACACACACACACACACACACACACACACACACACACACACACACACACACACACACACACACACACACACACACACACACACACACACACACACACACACACACACACACACACACACACACACACACACACACACACACACACACACACACACACACACACACACACACACACACACACACACACACACACACACACACACACACACACACACACACACACACACACACACACACACACACACACACACACACACACACACACACACACACACACACACACACACACACACACACACACACACACACACACACACACACACACACACACACACACACACACACACACACACACACACACACACACACACACACACACACACACACACACACACACACACACACACACACACACACACACACACACACACACACACACACACACACACACACACACACACACACACACACACACACACACACACACACACACACACACACACACACACACACACACACACACACACACACACACACACACACACACACACACACACACACACACACACACACACACACACACACACACACACACACACACACACACACACACACACACACACACACACACACACACACACACACACACACACACACACACACACACACACACACACACACACACACACACACACACACACACACACACACACACACACACACACACACACACACACACACACACACACACACACACACACACACACACACACACACACACACACACACACACACACACACACACACACACACACACACACACACACACACACACACACACACACACACACACACACACACACACACACACACACACACACACACACACACACACACACACACACACACACACACACACACACACACACACACACACACACACACACACACACACACACACACACACACACACACACACACACACACACACACACACACACACACACACACACACACACACACACACACACACACACACACACACACACACACACACACACACACACACACACACACACACACACACACACACACACACACACACACACACACACACACACACACACACACACACACACACACACACACACACACACACACACACACACACACACACACACACACACACACACACACACACACACACACACACACACACACACCTCACACACACACACACACACACACACACACACACACACACACACACACACACACACACACACACACACACACACACACACACACACACACACACACACACACACACACACACACACACACACACACACACACACACACACACACACACACACACACACACACACACACACACACACACACACACACACACACACACACACACACACACACACACACACACACACACACACACACACACACACACACACACACACACACACACACACACACACACACACACACACACACACACACACACACACACACACACACACACACACACACACACACACACACACACACACACACACACACACACACACACACACACACACACACACACACACACACACACACACACACACACACTGGACATAACACTGCCCTCTTCTTTTACTAGTTATTTAATCTTTGATTGGCATGTCTCCTCGGAACCATCATGCGCAGATCATAGACACGTTAGATTTAAAACACAGAGTGGACTTCATATAGTTCAGACGTGAATCATTCTCTTAAAGACAAAATCCCTCTCATCAACTCCAAAGATAATCTCGGGGATTGTGAGCAACACGCAAGAAACTCAATTATTTCTGCTTTTGAGAACAACTATCCCCTGAAAATTAAATCAGTCAAGAGACAAACCAACTGGTGGAAAAATGATCTTACGAAACTAAGATTAAGAGTAAGTAAACTCTTCAATAAAGCCAAACGCAATGAAGACTGCCAAACATGCTCTACTGCTCTAGCCAAATATAACAGTGAAATAAAAAAATCCAAAAAGGAGTCTTTTAGGAAATTTGTGGAGGGAATATCTGACGTTCCCTCCAGCTGTCATCTCTATAAAGTCATAACGTCTGACAAACCCACCACATAGTTACTCTTGCCAATGAGAACAGAACTCAGACAAAAAACAAGAAGTAAGTTCTAGAGCTTCTTGTAAAAGCCCACTTTCCAAAATCAATTGTTCTGCAACCCCCAGCCATAAACCTACCTCCACAACAGGAATCGTCAAGGATCCCAACAACTGGAGACTGGAAAACAGCTAGACACAGTAATACCAATGCCATCAAATGGGCAATCTCCTCGCTTAAACCGTTCAAGGCATCAGGAGAAGAAGGCATATTTCCGGCTCTGTTACAAAAGGGAATAGATGTAATAAATCCTATTCTCTCAAAATTGTTTAGCTGTAGCCGATAGTTGGCGTACGGTTACAGTAATTTATCTACCAAAGGCGGGAAGGGATCTGGAACCAAGTCCTTAATCCTTCCGCCCAATCAGACTGATGTCGTTTATTCTTAAATGCATGGACAAAGTTATCAACTGACACATTCGTGAAACCTCTCTAACGCTCTCCCCTCTATCGAAAACACAAAATGCATACCAACCGAGAAAATTGACTGAAACAGCGCTGAATGATCTGGTCTCAAAAACTGAATATTCCATTCATAACAAGGAAATCTGTGTAGCTTTCCTTGACATTGAGAGAGCTCTCAACAAGACTTTTTTTGAGTCAACAGATTGTGCACTCAGGTACCACAACGTACCACAAGCAGTATGCAATTGGATCATATCCAGTCCATGCTTAGTTGCAGAATTATCCAGAGTAAAAACGTAGACATAGACATTTCTGCAGAAACAACAAGAGGATGTCCACAAGGCGGTGTCCTCTTGCAACTTATCTGGTCCATCGTTGTAGAGAACCTATTAAAATCACTGCAAATAAATGGGATTTATGCAGTGGGCTTCGCAGATGATCTAGCCATTGTTATACAGGGACCTTCATAAATATTAATATTGAATAGACTTCAATCAGCCTTGGGCATTTTACGAGATTGATGTACCTGTTAAGGTCTCTCCGTTAACCGCAAAAAGTCAGTTATTGTTCCTTTTACTAAAAGACGAAACCTAGATCGTCTCACACCCTTGCTCTAAATGGTAACACAATCCCATTTTTGAAAGAAGCAAAATATCTCGTCATCGTTCTAGACAGTAAATTGTCATGGAACTCTCAACTTGAACGCATTTCTGAAAAAGCACCAAAACTCGACAAAAACTGGGGGCTCAAACCCAAAATGATGCATAGCCTCTATACTCTTGTAGTATGACCCGCAATAGCTTATGTAGCGTTATTATGTTATTATGGTGCTCAAAAACTAACAAAATTAGTTGAAATTATTAACGAATGCGCGAGGATACTTTTTCATTCGAACACCAAAACTAAAACAATATTCATCTTCTCAGACAGCCAGACTGCCTTGAAATCTCTGGCTTCACACACACACACACACACACACACACACACACACACACACACACACACACACACACACACACACACACACACACACACACACACACACACACACACACACACACACACACACACACACACACACACACACACACACACACACACACACACACACACACACACACACACACACACACACACACACACACACACACACACACACACACACACACACACACACACACACACACACACACACACACACACACACACACACACACACACACACACACACACACACACACACACACACACACACACACACACACACACACACACACACACACACACACACACACACACACACACACACACACACACACACACACACACACACACACACACACACACACACACACACACACACACACACACACACACACACACACACACACACACACACACACACACACACACACACACACACACACACACACACACACACACACACACACACACACACACACACACACACCACACACACACACACACACACACACACACACACACACACACACACACACACACACACACACACACACACACACACACACACACACACACACACACACACACACACACACACACACACACACACACACACACACACACACACACACACACACACACACACACACACACACACACACACACACACACACACACACACACACACACACACACACACACACACACACACACACACACACACACACACACACACACACACACACACACACACACACACACACACACACACACACACACACACACACACACACACACACACACACACACACACACACACACACACACACACACACACACACACACACACACACACACACACACACACACACACACACACACACACACACACACACACACACACACACACACACACACACACACACACACACACACACACACACACACACACACACACACACACACACACACACACACACACACACACACACACACACACACACACACACACACACACACACACACACACACACACACACACACACACACACACACACACACACACACACACACACACACACACACACACACACACACACACACACACACACACACACACACACACACACACACACACACACACACACACACACACACACACACACACACACACACACACACACACACACACACACACACACACACACACACACACACACACACACACACACACACACACACACACACACACACACACACACCACACACACACACACACACACACACACACACACACACACACACACACACACACACACACACACACACACACACACACACACACACACACACACACACACACACACACACACACACACACACACACACACACACACACACACACACACACACACACACACACACACACACACACACACACACACACACACACACACACACACACACACACACACACACACACACACACACACACACACACACACACACACACACACACACACACACACACACACACACACACCACACACACACACACACACACACACACACACACACACACACACACACACACACACACACACACACACACACACACACACACACACACACACACACACACACACACACACACACACACACACACACACACACACACACACACACACACACACACACACACACACACACACACACACACACACACACACACACACACACACACACACACACACACACACACACACACACACACCTCACACACACACACACACACACACACACACACACACACACACACACACACACACACACACACACACACACACACACACACACACACACACACACACACACACACACACACACACACACACACACACACACACACACACACACACACACACACACACACACACACACACACACACACACACACACACACACACACACACACACACACACACACACACACACACACACACACACACACACACACACACACACACACACACACACACACACACACACACACACACACACACACACACACACACACACACACACACACACACACACACACACACACACACACACACACACACACACACACACACACACACACACACACACACACACACACACACACACACACACACACACACACACACACACACACACACACACACACACACACACACACACACACACACACACACACACACACACACACACACACACACACACACACACACACACACACACACACACACACACACACACACACACACACACACACACACACACACACACACACACACACACACACACACACACACACACACACACACACACACACACACACACACACACACACACACACACACACACACACACACACACACACACACACACACACACACACACACACACACACACACACACACACACACACACACACACACACACACACACACACACACACACACACACACACACACACACACACACACACACACACACACACACACACACACACACACACACACACACACACACACACACACACACACACACACACACACACACACACACACACACACACACACACACACACACACACACACACACACACACACACACACACACACACACACACACACACACACACACACACACACACACACACACACACACACACACACACACACACACACACACACACACACACACACACACACACACACACACACACACACACACACACACACACACACACACACACACACACACACACACACACACACACACACACACACACACACACACACACACACACACACACACACACACACACACACACACACACACACACACACACACACACACACACACACACACACACACACACACACACACACACACACACACACACACACACACACACACACACACACACACACACACACACACACACACACACACACACACACACACACACACACACACACACACACACACACACACACACACACACACACACACACACACACACACACACACACACACACACACACACACACACACACACACACACACACACACACACACACACACACACACACACACACACACACACACACACACACACACACACACACACACACACACACACACACACACACACACACACACACACACACACACACACACACACACACACACACACACACACACACACACACACACACACACACACACACACACACACACACACACACACACACACACACACACACACACACACACACACACACACACACACACACACACACACACACACACACACACACACACACACACACACACACACACACACACACACACACACACACACACACACACACACACACACACACACACACACACACACACACACACACACACACACACACACACACACACACACACACACACACACACACACACACACACACACACACACACACACACACACACACACACACACACACACACACACACACACACACACACACACACACACACACACACACACACACACACACACACACACACACACACACACACACACACACACACACACACACACACACACACACACACACACACACACACACACACACACACACACACACACACACACACACACACACACACACACACACACACACACACACACACACACACACACACACACACACACACACACACACACACACACACACACACACACACACACACACACACACACACACACACACACACACACACACACACACACACACACACACACACACACACACACACACACACACACACACACACACACACACACACACACACACACACACACACACACACACACACACACACACACACACACACACACACACACACACACACACACACACACACACACACACACACACACACACACACACACACACACACACACACACACACACACACACACACACACACACACACACACACACACACACACACACACACACACACACACACACACACACACACACACACACACACACACACACACACACACACACACACACACACACACACACACACACACACACACACACACACACACACACACACACACACACACACACACACACACACACACACACACACACACACACACACACACACACACACACACACACACACACACACACACACACACACACACACACACACACACACACACACACACACACACACACACACACACACACACACACACACACACACACACACACACACACACACACACACACACACACACACACACACACACACACACACACACACACACACACACACACACACACACACACACACACACACACACACACACACACACACACACACACACACACACACACACACACACACACACACACACACACACACACACACACACACACACACACACACACACACACACACACACACACACACACACACACACACACACACACACACACACACACACACACACACACACACACACACACACACACACACACACACACACACACACACACACACACACACACACACACACACACACACACACACACACACACACACACACACACACACACACACACACACACACACACACACACACACACACACACACACACACACACACACACACACACACACACACACACACACACACACACACACACACACACACACACACACACACACACACACACACACACACACACACACACACACACACACACACACACACACACACACACACACACACACACACACACACACACACACACACACACACACACACACACACACACACACACACACACACACACACACACACACACACACACACACACACACACACACACACACACACACACACACACACACACACACACACACACACACACACACACACACACACACACACACACACACACACACACACACACACACACACACACACACACACACACACACACACACACACACACACACACACACACACACACACACACACACACACACACACACACACACACACACACACACACACACACACACACACACACACACACACACACACACACACACACACACACACACACACACACACACACACACACACACACACACACACACACACACACACACACACACACACACACACACACACACACACACACACACACACACACACACACACACACACACACACACACAACACACACACACACACACACACACACACACACACACACACACACACACACACACACACACACACACACACACACACACACACACACACACACACACACACACACACACACACACACACACACACACACACACACACACACACACACACACACACACACACACACACACACACACACACACACACACACACACACACACACACACACACACACACACACACACACACACACACACACACACACACACACACACACACACACACACACACACACACACACACACACACACACACACACACACACACACACACACACACACACACACACACACACACACACACACACACACACACACACACACACACACACACACACACACACACACACACACACACACACACACACACACACACACACACACACACACACACACACACACACACACACACACACACACACACACACACACACACACACACACACACACACACACACACACACACACACACACACACACACACACACACACACACACACACACACACACACACACACACACACACACACACACACACACACACACACACACACACACACACACACACACACACACACACACACACACACACACACACACACACACACACACACACACACACACACACACACACACACACACACACACACACACACACACACACACACACACACACACACACACACACACACACACACACACACACACACACACACACACACACACACACACACACACACACACACACACACACACACACACACACACACACACACACACACACACACACACACACACACACACACACACACACACACACACACACACACACACACACACACACACACACACACACACACACACACACACACACACACACACACACACACACACACACACACACACTGGACATAACACTGCCCTCTTCTTTTACTAGTTATTTAATCTTTGATTGGCATGTCTCCTCGGAACCATCATGCGCAGATCATAGACACGTTAGATTTAAAACACAGAGTGGACTTCATATAGTTCAGACGTGAATCATTCTCTTAAAGACAAAATCCCTCTCATCAACTCCAAAGATAATCTCGGGGATTGTGAGCAACACGCAAGAAACTCAATTATTTCTGCTTTTGAGAACAACTATCCCCTGAAAATTAAATCAGTCAAGAGACAAACCAGCTGGTGGAAAAATGATCTTACGAAACTAAGATTAAGAGTAAGTAAACTCTTCAATAAAGCCAAACGCAATGAAGACTGCCAAACATGCTCTACTGCTCTAGCCAAATATAACAGTGAAATAAAAAAAATCCAAAAAGGAGTCTTTTAGGAAATTTGTGGAGGGAATATCTGACGTTCCCTCCAGCTGTCATCTTTATAAAGTCATAACGTCTGACAAACCCACCACATAGTTACTCTTGCCAATGAGAACAGAACTCAGACAAAAAACAAGAAGTAAGTTCTAGAGCTTCTTGTAAAAGCCCACTTTCCAAAATCAATTGTTCTGGAACCCCCAGCCATAAACCTACCTCCACAACAGGAATCGTCAAGGATCCCAACAACTGGAGACTGGAAAACAGCTAGACACAGTAATACCAATGCCATCAAATGGGCAATCTCCTCGCTTAAACCGTTCAAGGCATCAGGAGAAGAAGGCATATTTCCGGCTCTGTTACAAAAGGGAATAGATGTAATAAATCCTATTCTCTCAAAATTATTTAGCTGTAGCCGATAGTTGGCGTACGGTTACAGTAATTTATCTACCAAAGGCGGGAAGGGATCTGGAACCAAGTCCTTAATCCTTCCGCCCAATCAGACTGATGTCGTTTATTCTTAAATGCATGGACAAAGTTATCAACTGACACATTCGTGAAACCTCTCTAACGCTCTCCCCTCTATCGAAAACACAAAATGCATACCAACCGAGAAAATTGACTGAAACAGCGCTGAATGATCTGGTCTCAAAAACTGAATATTCCATTCATAACAAGGAAATCTGTGTAGCTTTCCTTGACATTGAGAGAGCTCTCAACAAGACTTTTTTTGAGTCAACAGATTGTGCACTCAGGTACCACAACGTACCACAAGCAGTATGCAATTGGATCATATCTAGTCCATGCTTAGTTGCAGAATTATCCAGAGTAAAAACGTAGACATAGACATTTCTGCAGAAACAACGAGAGGATGTCCACAAGGCGGTGTCCTCTTGCCACTTATCTGGTCCATCGTTGTAGAGAACCTATTAAAATCACTGCAAATAAATGGGATTTATGCAGTGGGCTTCGCAGATGATCTAGCCATTGTTATACAGGGACCTTCATAAATATTAATATTGAATAGACTTCAATCAGCCTTGGGCATTTTACGAGATTGATGTACCTGTTAAGGTCTCTCCGTTAACCGCAAAAAGTCAGTTATTGTTCCTTTTACTAAAAGACGAAACCTAGATCGTCTCACACCCTTGCTCTAAATGGTAACACAATCCCATTTTTGAAAGAAGCAAAATATCTCGTCATCGTTCTAGACAGTAAATTGTCATGGAACTCTCAACTTGAACGCATTTCTGAAAAAGCACCAAAACTCGACAAAAACTGGGGGCTCAAACCCAAAATGATGCATAGCCTCTATACTCTTGTAGTATGACCCGCAATAGCTTATGTAGCGTTATTATGTTATTATGGTGCTCAAAAACTAACAAAATTAGTTGAAATTATTAACGAATGCGCGAGGATACTTTTTCATTCGAACACCAAAACTAAAACAATATTCATCTTCTCAGACAGCCAGACTGCCTTGAAATCTCTGGCTTCACACACACACACACACACACACACACACACACACACACACACACACACACACACACACACACACACACACACACACACACACACACACACACACACACACACACACACACACACACACACACACACACACACACACACACACACACACACACACACACACACACACACACACACACACACACACACACACACACACACACACACACACACACACACACACACACACACACACACACACACACACACACACACACACACACACACACACACACACACACACACACACACACACACACACACACACACACACACACACACACACACACACACACACACACACACACACACACACACACACACACACACACACACACACACACACACACACACACACACACACACACACACACACACACACACACACACACACACACACACACACACACACACACACACACACACACACACACACACACACACACACACACACACACACACACACACACACACACACACACACACACACACACACACACACACACACACACACACACACACACACACACACACACACACACACACACACACACACACACACACACACACACACACACACACACACACACACACACACACACACACACACACACACACACACACACACACACACACACACACACACACACACACACACACACACACACACACACACACACACACACACACACACACACACACACACACACACACACACACACACACACACACACACACACACACACACACACACACACACACACACACACACACACACACACACACACACACACACACACACACACA
>CAJZLR020000022.1:12500-37500 GCA_916050605.2 Platycheirus albimanus | reverse complement strand
CTTTTTTTTTTTTTTCTTCTTTCTTTCGAAATAAACTATTTTAATTTTTTTTTCTATTCTTTCTTTTTCTTATTATAATGGTCTGCTCAGCTGAGAAACACGAATTTCAATAGCATCCAACCTAACAGAAGATGAATATTTAAGCTTCCTCCACCATGAAAATATTCACTTCAAAAATAAAAACGAAAAACAAATCCAATTACACGACAAAAAACTAGACTCATTAAAACAGAAGATGAGAGAAAAATATAATTTACAATTAAATTAGAAATGGTTTGTAAATAAAACCAGTGCCGTCATACCTGTTGACATTCAATACGTACTTTCACTTGGACCAAAGTACTCATTTCCTAGTACAGTACACTCCACTTCCAACACGTTATTCAAAATTATTGCAGATGGCGAAGCCTGCATAGAAACAATTGTTGATATTGACGCGAGGGAAAAAGCTCGAGCTAATTTCGCAAACATGTTGGACAGCTGCATGGAAAAGAGGAAATTCTACGATTTTAATAAATATATAAGACAGATTTTTGACGAAACAAGACAATTTCTCAAAAAACACAAAGAAATATACATAGTTTCAGCAGACAAAGGGAACGTAACTGTGGCGATATACAAAAGTGAATATGACAAAAAGATGAAAGAGATGATGGAAGACAGAAAAGTCTATTGGCCAATCAGAACAGACCCAACTAACAAATTACAAGACTTGAACAACAACTTCGTCAAATATCTGTTTGACAACAAAATAATAAACGAATACGAAAGACAAAAAATGACAACGTACAACCCTGTTGCTCCAAGAATTTACGGACTTCCTAAAATTCGCAAAGACGGAATGCCTCTCCGCCCTATTTGTTCGTCTATCAAGGTCCCGTGCTACAATCTTGCAAAATACCTCATATCCATCCTCAACAACCTAACCCTAAACTCTAAATACAACGTAAAGAACTCATTAGATTTTAAAACAAAAATTAAAGACCTCAACACTGAAAATGATGAAATCATTGTATCGTTCGACGTTATCTCTCTTTTCACCAACATCCCCCTACAATTGGCACTAGAGCTTATTAACAAAAATTGGGAAAAATTAAAAGAACACACCCTTATAAAAAGAACCAAATTCATGGAACTCGTCCGATTTTGCATCATCGACAACAACTATTTGGTGTATGGTAATAAAACCTACCAACAAAGAGACGGTATGCCCATGGGCAACCCAACCTCACCCATAATAGCAGATATTATCCTCGAAGAACTTTTAGATAGCTGCCTTGCAAAATTGGAAAATAAACCCAGAATAGTTACAAAATACGTGCATGACCTCTTTGCCATTGTAAAAAGAACTGACGTTGGCACTATCTTGAACGCTCTTAACAGTTTTCATGAAAAAATTCAGTTCACATGCGAAATTGAGAAAAACAACCGATTACCATACTTGGATGCTCTTATAATCCGAGAAAAAAGTAGTCTGATAATGGATTGGTTTCAAAAACCCACGTCATCGGGAAGAATCATTAATTTCTTATCACAACATCCAAAAAACACCATTATCAACACCGCCAACAATCTCATCAATAGAGTTCTTTCAATCAGCGATAAGCAATTCCATAAACAAAATAAAATAAAACTTAAAGAAATTCTAACGAAAAACTCCTTTCCCGGAAATATAATCAATTCCTTGATAAAACAACAAGAACAAAAACACCAAAAACAACAACAACAGCAGCAACAGCAGCAACAACAACAAAAACAACAACAACAACAGCAGCAGCAGCAGCAGCAACAACAATAACAACAACAACAACAACAACAACAACAACAACAACAACAACAACAACAACAACAACAACAACAACAACAACAACAACAACAACAACAACAACAACAACAACAACAACAACAACAACAACAACATCATCACCATCATCATAATCAACATCAACAATTACAGAATCACGAAGAACAGGAACACCAACAACAAAATTTCAAGTATAAATCTTTTACATATATAAAACAAATAGCGGACAGATTCAAACATGCAAAACTGTTTGATACAGAAAAATACAAACTAGCCATGAAATCCACGAACACGGCCTCCCAACTATATGCTAAACTTAAAACAAAAACGGACAAAATGGAACATTCGGACATTATTTACAAAATAAATTGTAAAGGAAACCCTAACGAAGAATGCAGCCAAACTTACATAGGGACCACAAAACAGAAACTAAAAAACAGACTTTCAGGACACAAATCGGACATTAAAAACAATGCTCCACAGAAGACAGCACTGGCAGCACATTGTCTCTCACACAACCACACACCAAACTTTGACGAAACCAAAGTACTGCAAAGAGAAGAGAACCAGAGCAAGAGATTCATTATAGAAACTCTCCACATAATACACACAAATAAAACAATGAATAAAAAAACAGATACGGACAACGTTAGCTCCCAATACAAACATCTAGTGGAGAAGAGGAGACAATTTAACAACTAGATTCATGTTTATAAACTTTTTATTCTTGTTACTTGTTAGTTTGACAGTTTAGTGCTAAGTTTAACTTTGTTTTTCTTCTGCGTTTTGTAGAAACAATGGTTTAAATTAACTTTTTTGTGATAATTATTGTAAGTAATTGTTGTTTTTGTAAAACATGCCAAAAATTATTGTAATTCATACTTTTCAATGCTAATAAATATACATTTATAGTTTTTTCACCTGAATATGTTCATAGACATGGACGAAACGTAGTGACACAAACAAAAAACCTTGTTTTATTTTCGACCTGAAGTCCAAAAAACACCAAAAAATACATTCCACCAAAAAAGGTCACATATTACATACAGCTGAGAAATGTTCAGAGCACTCGAGTTTGGTTGCTTGCTTTGGTCCCTGTGGGAAATTATTCTACGCCAAATGCTTAGGCTCAACAAATGGTTTTATAGATAAAATCCATTCTTCCAAATTTGCTTTTTGGTACTGTAAGACTTGTATTAAGGTATCATTATCACAAGTTTCATTCAAGATGTCATCTCTCAAGGATGAGATTATAAAAATTGCTAAGAACTTTGAAGTTTTATGCGAAAATTTAAACTCAGTTTCAGCTAACTTAATCTCATTTCCTTCCCCAATTGAAACTGCAAACAAATCAACGTCAACAGAGCAGTTAGAACCTGACTCTCCTCATCCTTCATCCCTGCCCCCGAGTAACCCCTCTTCTTCTGGGTTTACCAAGTCTGGTCTCAAAAAGGGTAAGAAAAGGGGTCGGGAAGGGTCATCGTTATCGAAAACTCCGTTCCCAGACCCAAAGCGCCCAAATTCAAGGAGAGTCATTCCAATAAGTATGCCACTGCCTCCTCCCCTTCAAGAAGTAGTTATTACTACTATCAACAACTCTAGTGCAGATATCGATTCACCGGCGGTTGCGGTTTCCACTGCTTTAGAAAGCACTACCCCATCTTGCTCTGAACCGAAAAGTGTTTCAAGTTGTTCTAATACTAATACTAATACCAATAATATCAAAGATTCCGAACCTCCCAAAAAAATAGAATCTGTTCCTAAGCCAAAATTAGTATTTGTATCCCGACTTGACATTGAACTCCAACCGAATGACATAATTCAACATCTTGTTGTTAATAACTGCATCTCGAGTGCGTCAGCTATAAAATGCAATAAAATCAGTAAGCCTGACAGTTTTGTGTCATCGTTCAGGATAACTACTCCTCCAGCATTTTTCGGTCCTCTCTGCGACAATAAGTTTTGGCCTCCCGGTATACTTGTCAGAGAATTTTCTACCGAAATGTAAGAGGGATACGCAGCAAAACTGCTGAAGTTTTTAAAAACTCTCGAGCTTTTTCACATGATATCTTTGCTTTCACAGAAACATGGCTCAATAGTTCATTTTTGGACACAGAAATTTTCGACGATGAGTTTTTAGAAAGGACCGTCATGTGGATAAGCCGAAGGAAGTGGGCGGTGGTGTTTTGATTGCTGTTCGTAATTGCATCTCATCTTCCCTTGTCTCTTTACCCTTTAATGTTTCAATTGAACTCATTTGTGTTAAGGTTTCTTTTCAATCAAATGATCTTTTTATTATTAATGTTTATATTCCACCGAAAAGTTCTGCGTCAGTTTTTGCCGAGCTATCGTTAATTCTTGATCATATGATTGATATTGCCAGTTCAAATAGCAACATTTTACTGTTGGGTGACTTCAATTTACCTTACATTATGTGGACCCCTTCTGAAGACGAGTCCTATTTAGAAGCTGCCTTGACTTCTTCGCAACAGGAACTTCTTTAAATAAAAAATTTGATGCTTCTAATATTTCGAATATTCATGTTTGCTCTAACATTGACAACGCAGTTACTCAATTCTACGAAATTTTCAATAGCTGCTTGATAAACTCAATTCCTGTTTAGATATCTAAAAATATCAACTCCAGCCATCCGTGGCACACGAAAGAGCTTAAATCTCTACGCAACAAACGGAATAAGGCTTGGAAATCTTACATTAAAAGTCTTTCAATTTCTGATCAAAATGTGTTCCTTGCACTTTTTGAAGAGTTTAATTTACTTTCCAGAAACCTATATGCAGCATATGTGAAGGAAATGGAAATTTCGTTGAAGATTGATCCAAAGTGATTTTGGAAGCTTGTAAATTTAAAGAAAAAGTCTGATGGGTATCCAGTGAACTTTGTTTACAAAGATTCCGCCTTGATAAGCTCACCTGAGATATGCAATGCATTTGCAAAGCATTTTAGTAAGTCCTTTATTGAAAATCCTGTCAATATAGACTTTGATTTCTTTGACTACTCCCGTGATTTCCCCCAAGCCACTTTTAACAACATCCAAATTGATAATGATAAAGTTTTGCATTATCTTTCATTGCTGAAAGATGATTACTCTCCCGGTCCTGATGGCATTCTTCCTATAATAGTAAAAAAATGTTCCTCCGTTTTAGCTTCTCCCTTGCAATTCAATTCCTTTTCAAAGCTTTCCCTTAAATCCGGTAAATTTCTTCAAGTATGGAAAGATTCATTCATTACTCCCGTCTTCAAAAAGGGTACTAAGTCCGATATCACCAACTAAAGACCGATTTCTAAACTGTCTTCTATTCCAAAGCTTTTCGAACATGTAGTTTGTGATAGCTTAACTTTTTTCTGCAAACATTTAATCTGCCATCAACAACACGGTTTCATGCAGAAGCGGTCTACTGTCACAAACTTACTAACCTTTATGAACAAGTGCTCAAGGGCATTAGAGAGTGGACAGGAGCTGGATTGTATCTACACCAGTGTTGGATAGTTACGCGTAACTTTGAAATTTTAACTAGTTACACGTAACAAATGTAACTTTTGTACCTAATGTAACTAATGTAACTAAATGTAACTAATTGTAACTAAATGTAACTAACTATAACTAATAGAATTTTTAAAATACAAAAACTCACATTTTATGTTAAATTGAAATTAAGAAGTTCCGTCCATAAACCCGTTCGAATGACGATTGACTATACTGCTTTATGGCAAAGCTGGATGATTAAGATTGATTGCCTTCGCATTCCTGGCAAGGAAAACATTTTTAAATTATGTTGCCGAGGTCGTCGCTACAAGCTAAATCCTAAAACCACCCTTCTTATACTCAAAACGAATTCGTGTAGGGATTTGCATTATTATCTACATACACTGTGAACTGGGAACACTGACAAGACCATCGTCTCTTCCTATGCCCAACCAGTGAAGAAAAAAATATAATGTACATGACCTACCCCAAGAGAATATGCATTAGGCTAGGCAAATTAAAAGTAAGTAGAGAATAAATACCAGGTACAAATCCGAGACCAAGTTCAAGGTCACTGATCAAGATATTATGTAGCTAATGGTTTTTTTAGATACATCTAAAAACAAAATCACCCCGTTCCGATCCAAGACTCGCAAAGAAAGCAAAGTCCACTGCCGACTGGATTTCCTAGAAAAGAAAAAAAAATCATTATTGTCAGAAACCACCACCAAATGCAAAAAAAAATACAATTGGATACTTTTGTTTTGGGATACACGAAACATTCTCAACAGCGGGATGGTCCCTGTCGTGTTGTGGATCATCGAATGGGTCAACTCTTTAGGATTCTTTTGAAGATTGTAGTTTGCTAACAAAAAAAAAAATAAAAAAAGGAAGAAAATTATTTGCACACAAAAAAAAATACAAACAGCAAAACAAACACTCACTGCGCACGCAACTTGCTGCCTTTACGATGTTATGTTAGTTGTCCGTATATTATTTGTGGTGTCTTATCTTTTGTATTTATTTTGAAGTTATTGTATTATTTATTAATATTTATTTACAAGAATATTTCTTGGAACAAACAGATTTCCACGAACAAATTTATTTTTATTATTAAGTATTTGAGAAATGTCAAATGTCAGAAAGCTCGGCATTGTTACGAATATAAACAGCGCGTAAGCTTCTAAATGACGGCAAGTAGAAGAAGTAAATAATCATGGTTTGGTTATAGGGAACTGCAGAATTGTAGTAAGCAGTTTAGGTTCAAATCCGACTAACTATTTAAGTGATAATTTTGTGCAATAGTTTAGATTTAAGATAAGAATTAGATAGTAATAGGATAAATAAGAAGTGCAATAATAATTACGATATGAGAAAGGTATTCTGATAAGTATTTGTAAAAATAGGAAATAGGAAATTCTTAAAAGTAGACACTCACACACATAACTATGACTAAACAAATACTTGACAAACAACAGAAAGTAAAAATAGGTAAAGATACAAACACTAATGTAGGACCTGGGGAAGAAAAGCTCTTCGAAAAATATTTCCAGCTAAAGAAGATGAGAATGGGGGATATTGAAACTAGGGCAATAGGCCAATGACCGGGAATAAAGCTTTTTTTTTGATCGAAAAGAAAAATGAAAAGTTGAAGCACAACCACCCAACTACAGTGAAGTGCGAAAGGCAAATTGTAGAATACCTACTAGAAGTCAAATTAGGTGATTTTCGTTAGTTTTTTTATAATTTGATTTGAAAAGTGGAATCGAGGGATGATATATATATATATACATACCTACATATATATAGATTAATAAAAAAAGGGGTGCTGCAGATATCTAGTTTCCGGTGAAGGGAGGATAATTCTATCACCAAGTATCCAGAAAAACTCAAGGTTAAAAGCAGAGGTACGTGTTTGAATTCGAGAATTTTTTTTTTTAGATGATATTAACCTAGAATAGCTATGCTCTGTTCAGGTTTAGGATTGAATGTAGAGGATAGAGTCCTCGTATGGAAAATACATATAGGTATACCTATAACTATACAATTCTCATACGTGCATCTTGCGAACTAATAAGATAGTCAGACCATCCTAGACCTCTGCAGTGTATAAAGGAGGCAACCAAATAAGGACACGGAGTTTATACTTAGTTGCTAAAGTGCAAGGGCATTCAAGGGCACGCCCCGAGTTACCCTTCGGTATATATGTGAACACCGATATACGTGACTGCGAGTTTTTTTTATTAATCTTAAGATAATGAGTATTCCTTTTTTTTTTGATTTTCTTTTGCATTTTTGAAGTTTTTTTTTTTGATTAATTTCTTTTTTGATTTTTTTATGAATTCGTAATATGAATTTTCCTGAAGAAAAATTTCGTAATTAACTTTAAAATCAAGAATTCAATAACGTAGATGTACTAAGCTAGAAGAAAGTGGATGTGTGATATTTTGAACTTTTATGACGACCATTTTGATAGCGTATATTATAAAACGCATTTATAAAGATTTGGTGTGATTAAGTGAGCAGAAGTAAGCCTCACACTAGTGCTTACGCATTAACATACTTAACCTCATCCAAGTACGTGCTGCCGGCAGGACTTCGTGGGACGAGAAAAATCGTAAGTCATTTTTTTTTATCTATTTTATTAAATACCGCATTTTTATATATGCAAATATATACGTACTTACAAACTGGTCAGTAGGGGTGCCGTGAAATAAGGTAGATAGCAATAAGGTCGAATCGGTTTTATTTCGCAAAAAAATGGAAATATAGGCGAATTTGCGTTTTTTTCTTAGTCGACTATATTTCCAACAAAAATGGTAATAATGTGGATCACCATTTCGGTTTTATTTCCAGTCAATGCACAAGGGAATTTCTTTTGATGATATTTCCATTTTGTTCGATGTTATTTCCATTTAAAAAAAAAAGTCAATTCTACATTATTACCAATAAAATTTATGTTTATATCTTCCTTATTTGTATATTAAGCAATTGTTTAAGTTAAAATATATGATTATGGAAAAATAATTTTAGCTTATTAAGAAAGCTTTATTGAAAACTACGATCTATTAAAGTTTTTTTTAAATAAACAGTAGTGAATTATATATTTGAGTTTTTCGATCAAGCCTTTCGAATAAATAGTAGTCAAATATTCACGCGCGCGAATATTTGACTACTATTTATTCGAAAGGCTTGATTGCAAACTCAAATATATAATTCACTACCTACTGTTTATTTCCAAAATCTTTTTTCCAAGCTTTCCTAATAATGCTAAAATAATTTTTCCATAATCATATACATATATTAACTTTAACAATTGTTTAATATACGAATTAGGAAGGTGCGGAAAATATCCTGTTATGTTTGACCAGATATCAACACAAATTTCAATTTGTTTGCATACAGAGTTATTCCATACTATTTCGTCATTATTACCATTTGGATAAAACATATTTCGGTTTTATTTCCATATGTTTCTATGTAATTACCAATTTCAAATTTCCCACCAAAACAGGTATTACACAAATTTCCCTCGCTTTTATTGCCTACCTTTTTAATTCGACATTATTTCCTTAGGTTTAGGCAATAATGACGAAAAAGTAAATTCGGCCTTATTTCCACTGCGATGGAAATAAGGTCGATTTAATCTCATTCGGCCTTATTGCTATCTACCTTATTTCACGGCACCGTCAGTAGGTACATTGAGCATTTGGAATAGTACACATTTATTTTCTAGTTTTCTGTAGGTTTTCTTCTAGATTCAATTTAAATTATTGTAATAAAAGGCTTATGGCCACTTTATTTGAAAAAGATTTGTTTTGCTTACAATGATCGGAGGTTTTATGATCATGAAGTGCTAAACTAAGCTGCCATGGTGTGTGGGATTACAGGTAAGGCCGACGGTTAAGAGGGGGTGAGGTCATTCGGTCAGAGACATGAGAGGACGGCACACGCTAGACTAAGGATGATACTGTGGACAATTCTGACTTGAGATTATGACTGGAGTTTGAGTCAGGGGCTATTTCAAACAAACATGGCCAAGAAATAGTATCGGTTTGTATCTTAAGATACACGTATCCTAAAGATACTAGGGAGGGTAGGCCAACTTCTGACAACTCCATCTGTCAAGGCTATTCGTTGACTTGGTGAACCATTGCCTCAGTGAGACACTGGATTACTAAAGATATTATAGAATTAGCATAGTTAAGGTTTAGTTTTTACGATTTAAATTATATCATTTTGATATAAATTATTAGATGTAACATATATTATATCTATTTTAATATAAAGTAAATTAGAAGATGAGGGATTAGTTAGATTTAGGTACATTTTTAAATATTCTTTTATATTTTATATTAATACACCAGTCTTTCACTCGGGCAGTGGCATAGATATCCAGATTTAAGTTCATCCTTTCCTTTTCAATAATTTTTTTTTCCTACATACACCTATATCCAGATCCTTTTCCTTTCCTTGTTCATTTCCTGGCACGAAACTCTTGTTTGTTGAGTTGGAGATGTATGAAAAGGGGGACAGAACTACCCCATGTCCTTCGAGCTAGGCCGAGCTAAAGCAAGCGTGCCGCCCCCCTTTTCTGCACTGAAGTTGAACCTCTGGGGTACCCAGACTCGCAACAATGGCGTCCAACGACGAACGGCATAGAGATCGGTTGAGACTTCAAGGAGACGATTTTTCAGAGCAAAGGTCGTCCCCTTGGACTTACAACAATCTCCTATAATTTTTCCCATATTTTTTTTTTTATTTTAATTATTCCTTTACCCGAAAAAACACAAGTTTGGAAATCGTTTATGCTCCTTGTACAGTGATAGATGGAAGAGAGCTGTCCAATCCTACAGGTCAAGAGCCAGCAGATTCAGTGAGGTAATCTAAAGTCTATCACAATTCAGGGAGCGGAATAGAAGGAGAAGGTGGACACTTGGGCTTTCCAAAAAGTCAGGTTCAACCAGACAAATAGTGAGGTTCAAGCAAGAAATCTTCAAATTCTATTCGTGTGAAAGCCTTTCTCAGACTGCCCGGCCATCCTACTACCAGGTTTTACACCAGTCCTTACGACGTGGTAGGGGAGTAAGTGATAGGCTGACACACTCACCAAGTCACGAAGGCACCAGTCATAATCACAACTGACTAAAATACAGGACAAATGACCTAATGACCTTATTACTTTCTCAGAAACTGTTTAGGAAACCGAGCCTTAAATTCCACACACCAAGCAACCCCAATATTTTACGAACCTTCCAATCATTAAAGAGTTAAAACATTTCATTGATCCTAATAAATTGATACACTAAAATTTTTTTTTAATTTTTTTATTGAAGCTAATTTTTTTTTAAACATAGATATTACGATTTTTTTTCATTTTTATTATATAACACTGAAATAACTTGTAATATACCTTTCTTCTTTGAAACAACCTTTTTACTCAGCTTTTGAATTACAGCCCAATACTGAATTAATTATTCAATAATAATTGAAATTATATAGTTTCAAAGATTTCCTGAAATTACCTTAAATATTACCTTCTTTTTTTATCAATCTGGTTACTCTTGAAAATAAACCTAATTTTTGAATCATAACCGTCGGTATATTTTCATACGTATCCCCGCATAGCACAATAACCTTTTTTTTGCCATAATACGAATTAATTTTGTTTGAACTTCGCTTCGAGCATTTAAATTAGTATTAAAAGCAACTACAAAAAAAAAAGACTAAGCACTCTCAAAACGGAATTGCCAAAAGATTCGGCAGTCCAAAATGGTCCGAAAGAATTTGGGGGCAATTCCTATGGGTACACTGTCACAACGAGGGGGAGGAAGAGGAAGAGACCCACATTTACTCAGGTCAAGTAGGAATGGGGTGGATGTAGTCAAAGTTCCTCCGACAGAAACCAATCCAATATCCGCAGATGAGAATGGCTTAGCACTTCAAACTTCGCTTCTTCTGAATGAAAATGACTCCTTTTACGAAGAAGGTGGCCTACAAGAAGAAGATAAAGGAGATGACATGGCTTTAGGAGCAGTGGGTTTGAGCCCAGGGAACAATAACAACCCAACTGAGCTTATACATCTCGAATCAGAGGAAGATGAGAGTGACGAAACCCAAGGAAGACCAAAGAAGAACGACTCAGAGAAGGCAACTCTAAGCAACATCGACAAAGTTATCGAGTCTGCAGTGTCCAGGTCAATAGAGGCGACGCATAGGAAGACCATGTTATTGCTCAACCAACAGATGCAAAGCATGAAAACCATGCAGACAATGGTACAAGTTGTCACCAATAACGTCTCGATACTTCATGAGAGACTTCAATTGGTTGAGCAGTCCAACATAATATTGCACGAAAAACAAAGCAAATTGGAGAAGCTCCATGGTCATAAAATTGAATCGACGGACAAGCTTTTGACTCCAACTGTCGTTCGTTCGAAGTCAGTTTTAACACCAACAGAACAAGCTGGAAAACGTGTAGAGATACACAAATGGGGAGTCAAATTTGACGGCGACTCCAAAAAGATGTCAGTGGAGAGCTTCCTATTTAGGATTGAAACTCTACAGAGAACAAACGGTGCCACGAATGAACAGGTATTTGCCAACTTCCACCATCTGGTAACCGGACCCGCAGAAAAATGGTATTGGCAATACCTAGAGGAAAACCAGGGTGATGTTATGCTCAACTATTTTGATCTAAAAAACGAACTTTTAAGACAGTTCAAACACAGCAAGAAGGATCATGAGATTCTAAGAGCCATATCAGACCGAAAACAACAGCCTCATGAATCCTTCGACCAATTCTACGAGGATATAAGGGGGCTCACCCTCCAGATGCAGACTAGACCGAATGAAAAAGACCTCGTGTCAATCGTCATGAGCAGCATCAGAGATAGAGTGGCCAGTCTAATTTTTGGATGCTCAATCAATAGCATTAATGAGTTGAGGGAGGAATGCAGACGAGCAGAAAAACACCTAGCTGCAAGAGAAAATAAATTTAAGAGGCAGGTGAATGAGCTGGAAGAGCGGGATGTTCAATTCAGCAAAGCAGTGACTGAAGAATCTGATGAAGAAGAAGAAATTGCTGCCTTACAACACAAAAGAACAGACCGATTCCAGTCAAATACCAAAACAAACAAGCGAAATAATGCATACAAATTAAATGAACGTGAGAAAAAGACAGAACTTACAATGGACAAAACACTACCAGTTCCAGGATGTCAATCCACTTTCCACGCACTAACTTGCTTTAGCTGCGGCCAACGGAACATCTCGTTCAAATGTGCGCCCTGCCAGAGCCAGGGAAACTTGAAGATCGGCAGTGCAGCCGGGGCAACTCCGCCGAAGACTCCAATTCCGGATCACGAAACCCTGGAAAAATAAAAATTTTAAAACGGGAAACCATAATTGAGTCTCCTCACCATGTATTTCTTCCACACAAAAGCCTGCATCAGCGGATGCTAGAATACGAGGAAGCTCGGAAAAGAATATTTAACGAAGAGGTTACCTTTAAATTAGAAAACGAATTAGTAAATACGAGAAGAAATTTAAAAAAAATAGCTAGGCTAAGGGAAAAGTGCAAAATTATTAAAAATAGAAAAAACAGAATAGAAGCTACAGCACTATCAGTATCCGATGATAACCGCCCATACGCAAAAGTTACTATTAAGGGGGAAGAAATGTTGGGACTTTTGGATAGCGGGGCTTCAATTAGCTGCTTGGGGAGAGGTGCAATAGATTTCATTCAAAAACACCATATTCAAATAAATTCAATGTGCTTAGATATCAAAACAGCTGATGGTAAAAACCAAAAGATCAATGGACGATTCACCACTAATGTCTCATGTGGTGGTAAAACCCAAGAGATGGAGTTGTATGTCGTCCCAAGCTTACAACAGCAACTCTATCTGGGGGTTGATTTCTGGAGAACTTTTAAAGTTGCTCCAAATATTATCAGTTCACTCGACACTCCATCATCGGCGGAGGGGCAAGAGATTAATCCTTTGCGACAGCTTTCGCACACACAATCTGAAGAGCTGGAGCGGGTCAAGCAGACATTTCCTTCTTTTGCAGTACTAGGATTGGGTAAGACCACAAAAGAAGAACATGTCATAGAGATGGAAGACGACACCATTCCCATCAAACAAAGACACTACCCGATATCGCCCGTAGTGCAGAAGTTAATGTATGCTGAGCTCGACCGGATGCTCGAGTTAGGAGTAATTGAAGAGAGCAATAGCGCGTACAGTTCTCCAGTTGTGTTTGTGCGGAAGCCAGGCAAAAACAGACTTTGCTTAGATTCACGGAAGGTGAACGCCGCCACCAAAAAATTCGCGTACCCTCTCCCACATATTGAAGGAATTCTAAGTCGACTTCGTGACACGCACTTCATTTCGAGTATCGATTTGAAGGACGCTTTTTGGCAGATTCCTCTGGAGCTCAAATCAAGACAGAAGACGGCTTTCACAGTCCCCGGTCGACCATTGTACCAATTCACGGTTATGCCATTTGGATTGTGCAATGCCGCCCAGAGAATGTGCAAGCTGATGGACAAAGTCATCCCCGCTCGTTTGAGAGAGAATGTCTTTGTCTATCTAGATGATCTATTGATTTGTTCTCCAGATTTTGAAAACCACATGAGCGTTCTCAAAGAGGTAGCGAAGTGTTTGCGGGAAGCTGGTCTGACAATTGATGTAGAAAAAAGCAAATTCTGTTTTAAAGAGATTAAGTACTTAGGCTACTACGTCGGTGTTGGTTGTCTGAGAACTGATCCCGAAAAAGTTTCAGCGGTGAAGGATTTTCCTGTCCCGAAGACCCCTAAACAGCTCCGTCGATTCCTAGGGATGACGGGTTGGTATCGACGCTTTATACCCAACTTTTCTTCTATTTCAGCCCCAATGACAGACTGCCTTAAGAAAGGAAAAGCTTTCTCCATGACAGAGGAGGCACTCACTGCCTTCGAAAATTTAAAGACATCCTTAGTAACAGCACCCATACTAACAAACCCCGACTTCACTAAACACTTCTATATACAATGTGACGCATCATCTTCTGGCGTAGGGAGCGTTCTTTTCCAGATGGACGAAGAAAAAAACGAACGACCCATAGCATTCATGTCCCAGAAGCTTAATTCCGCCCAGCGGAATTACAGTGTGACAGAACTTGAGTGCTATGCGGCCATTTTGTCAGTAAAGAAGTTCCGAGCCTACATCGAAGGATTACCTTTTACTATCATAACCGACCATGCGAGCCTGAAGTGGCTGATGACACAGAATGATTTGAGTGGTCGATTAGCCCGGTGGAGTTTCAAGCTCCAGGGCTTTGACTTAACCATAGAACATAGAAAAGGTATCCTTAATGTAGTCCCGGACACTCTCTCAAGAATCCATATGGACGAGATCAATACTAACATGCCAGAAGTTGACTTCAATTCCCCATACTTTTCATCAGTAGAGTATGAGGAGCTGAAGAAGACAATAACTGAAAACCAAGACAAACTACCAGACACCTGTATTTCAGATGGCTACGTATATAAACGGACAGACAGACGAACAGGCGATCCAATCCAAGAAGACAGGGCCTGGAAGCTTTGGGTTCCGAGGGAGTTGTGTAGGGGGCTTTTGGAAAGAGCTCATGATTCCTTCACCGCCGGTCATGGAGGAATACATAAAACCTTAAGACAAAAATATTTTTGGCCAAATATGACCACTGAAGTAGAAAACTATGTAAAAAACTGTGATATTTGCAAATGCAATAAACCTACGAACCAAATTTTAAGGCCACCCATGAGACACCAGACCATAACCGAACGACCATTCCAACGACTATACATCGACTTTTTAGGACCCTACCCACCGACTAAGACTGGCTACACCCACATTTTTGTAGTATTAGACCATTTTAGCAAATACGTATTTTTAAAACCCATACGCAGAGCAACAGCAGCGGAGGTAGTACAATACCTCGAAGAAGGTGTTTTCCATATGTTCGGCGTCCCCGAGTTTGTCCACTCTGACAATGGAAAACAATTCGTTTCAGAATTGTTTTCCAGCTTTCTGATTAGATATGGCGTAAAACATATACGCACAGCTTTCTACTCCCCACAAGCAAACGCTTCGGAGAGAGTAAATGGATCAGTACTTTCCAAAATTCGGTCCGTTATTGGTAGTGACCAACGAAATTGGGTCACTCATTTGAGTAACACTGCATTTTCACTTAGGAGTGTAGTTCATGACTCCATTACATACGAACCATATTACGCAGTGTTCGGGACTCAAATGGTGCAACATGGAAACGCGTACGAACTTCTCCGAAAGCTGGACATGTTGAAAGACACGGATGTGCAAATCCTGGACAAAGCTGATAAGTTAGCACTTATTCGCAAAAATATATTTGACAACTTAAAACTAGCACATAACAAATCGACGAAAATATACAACACAAGAAGTAAAGACATTTCATATAAAATTGGACAAATTGTCTATAGACGCAATTTCAAACAAAGCAACCTAGCAGACCACTATAATGCTAAACTAGGTCCAAAATTTGTCAAATCAATCGTGCTAAGGCCAATTGGAAACTCCCTATATGAAATAGGGAATCTCAGTGGAGAAAAAGTGGGCACTTATCACGCAAAGGATTTGCATATTTGATAGATTTCTATTTTCTAGACGCACTCAGGCTGCTGTTGCTCCTAGAAATTTACAGTCTGTGATATGAATGTTAAATATTTTGTCCTATAGTTATTTATTAGATTTATTTATTATTTGTAGGTGATGTACAGAGATTTATTTATTAATTTTATTTATAAACAGAGATTTATTTATTTTATTTATTAACACAGATTTATTTATTTATTTATTAACAGAGATTTATTTATTTATTTATTAACAGAGATTTATTTATTTATTTATTAACAGAGATTTATTTATTTATTTTATTTATTAACCAAGATTTATTTACTTATTTATTTTTATTTAACCACACACTCAGCATATCCTTCCTCACTTATATAAATTATGCTTAGTCTTTGGTATAAGTCACCTACAGAATTGAATTATTTTATTGTATTCGAGAATCACAGACTGATAGTTACATAAGCATGCACTACCATAAAAATAACCTTCCTTTTAACATTACTAGTTAATTTACGAATCATTTAACACAATGCCGACTAGCTTAATATAAAGAGGAAAAATGAGACTCGAATTCTAGGGCATGGGACGGACCACACGTTGCCGAACGGCAAAAGAAATTCAGAATCAATGTCACCCCTTTGAAATGTCGTTGAGTTTTAAGTAACTATTAAGATCGGAAGAAGGACAAGCAACGACCTTTTTTTCGAATCCAGTCTATTCCCGACCACTCAAAGACTGTTGTCGTATTTGTTGCCGAGGTCGTCACTACAAGCTAAATCCTAAAACCACCCTTCTCATACTCAAAACGAATTCGTGTAGGGATTTGCATTATTATCTACATACACTGGGAACTGGGAACACTGACAAGACCATCGTCTCACCCTATGCCCAACCAGTGAAGAAAAAAATGTAATGTACATGACCTACCCCAAGAGAATATGCATTAGGCTAGGCAAATTAAAAGTAAGTAGAGAATAAATACCAGGTACAAATCCGAGACCTAATTCAAGGTCACTGATCAAGATATGTAGCTAATGGTTTTTTTTTAGATACATCTAAAAACAAAATCACCCCGTTCCGATCCAAGACTCGCCCAGAAAGCAAAGTCCACTGCCGACTGGATTTCCTAGAAAAGAAAAAAAAAATCATTATTGTCAGAAACCACCACCAAATGCAAAAAAAATAAAGTGCACGACTGGGTCGTACGAACTTGCTCTAATGTGTTAAAATGGTCTTGGGTGCTTGAGATTTTGGGAAAAAAGCGTTGAAAAAATCATATGAAATTTTATAAATCACTTAAAAATCAATACCTAAAACGTTTTTTGGAGAAAATGAAGTAAGCCATCATGTTTCTTTTACGTTTTTGAATTTTTGCGAAAATTTTTTTCAAAATCGTTGGACCAGTTTTTTCAAAAAACAGTTTTTTTTGAAAAACTTTTCGAAAATATATTCCAAATTTTTTTTGAGTATGCCAACTTCTAGCACTTTGTAGTTTTTATCAGAAAAATAAAATTAAAAAAATATAAATTTAACCGTTTTTGGAAAAAACTAAAATTAAAAAAAAATTTTGAAACTTTTTTAAAAAATTCAAAAAAAAAAATTTTTGAAAAATTTTCCAAATTATATGATTTCTTTTATAAGAGGGCTTCTACATTAAAAAATTCATTGAAATCCGTCAAGTGTCTTACGAGAAAATCGGATTTAAAAAAACCGGTCCTATGGTAGGTACCGTTATAAGACTTTTCCTGAAAAATCTATTCCAACCAAAACATAAAGTTTGCACAGAAAACACAATTCAGAAAGTTTTATCAAAATCGTAGGAGCCGTTTTTGAGAAAAAATTATTTTTCACAAAAAATCGTATGGCAGGTACCGTTAGTTTTGGAGCTAGAATGCTAATTCCAAAAACCCCTCTGTAGGACGTCATAATAATACTATGTACCAAGTTTGAAGCAAATCGGTCCAGCCGTTTAGGCTGTAGGTAACTATACAGACAGACATACGGACAGACAGACAGACAGACAGACAGACAGAATTGTCGGACCCACTTTTTTAGGCTTCTCTATCATCGTAATGTTATGTTTGATTGTCAAAAAAAATTTTTTTTTTCTTACGAATGCATAACTTGCCTTATAGTTCCTATAATCGCAAGTAAAATACAATTGGATACTTTTGTTTTGGGATACACGAAACATTCTCAACAGCGGGATGGTCCCTGTCGTGTTGTGGATCATCGAATGGGTCAACTCTTTAGGATTCTTTTGAAGATTGTAGTTTGCTAACAAAAAAAAAAAAAAAAATAAAAAAAGGAAGAAAATTATTTGCACACAAAAAAAAAAACAAACAGCGAAACAAACACTCACTGCGCACACAACTTGCTGCCTTTACGATGTTATGTTAGTTGTCCGTATATTATTTGTGGTGTCTTATCTTTTGTATTTATTTTGAAGTTATTGTATTATTTATTAATATTTATTTACAAGAATATTTCTTGGAACAAACACATTTCCACGAACAAATTTATTATTATTATTAAATATTTGAGAAATGTCAAATGTCAGAAAGCTCGGCATTGTTACGAATATAAACAGCGCGTAAACTTCTAAATGACGGCAAGTAGAAGTAAATAATCATGGTTTGGATATAGGGAACTGCAGAATTGTAGTAAGCAGTTTACGTTCAAATCCGACTAACTATTTAAGTGATAATTTTGTGCAATAGTTTAGATCTAAGATAAGAATTAGATAGTAATAGGATAAATAAGAAGTGCAATAATAATTAAGATACGAGAAAGGTATTCTGATAAGTATTTGTAAAAATAGGAAATTTGTTCTTAAAAGTAGACACTCACACACATAACTATGACTAAACAAATACTTGACAAACAACAGAAAGTAAAAATAGGTAAAGATGCAAACACTAATGTAGGAACTGGGGAAGAAAAGCTCTTCGAAAAATATTTTCAGCTAAAGAAGATGAGAATAGGGGATATTGAAACTAGGGCAATAGGCCAATGACCGGGAATAAAGTTTTTTTTGATCGAAAAGAAAAATGAAAATTTGAAGCATAACCACCCAACTACAGTGACGTGCGAAAGGCAAAGAAGTCAAATTAGGTGATTTTTGTTAGTTGTTTTATAATCCTTTTTTTTTTTTGAAGTGAAAAGAAAAGAAAAATTTTAATTAATGAAAATTAAGAATAAAGTGAAAGTGTTATAGTTATGAATCTTCTTTAATGGATTTGAAAAGTGGAATAGAGGGATGATATATATATATATATATATATATATATATATATATATACATACCTACATATATATAGATTAATAAAAAAAAGGGGTGCTGCAGATATCTAGTTTCCGGTGAAGGGAGGATAATTATATCACCAAGTATCCAGAAAAACTCAAGGTTAAAAGCAGAGGTACGTGTTAGAATTCGAGAATTTTTTTTTTTAGATGATATTAACCTAGAATACCTATACTCTGTTCAGGTTTAGGATTGAATTTAGAGGATAGAGTCCTCGTATGGAAATTACATATAGGTATACCTATAACTATACAATTCTCATACGTGCATCTTGCGAACTAATAAGATAGTCAGACCATCCTAGACCTCTGCAGTGTATAATACTTAGTTGCTAAAGTGCAAGGGCATTCAAGGGCACGCCCCGAGTTACCCTTCGGTATATATGTGAACACCGATATAAGTGACTGCGAGTTTTTTTTATTAATCTTAAGATAATGAATATTCCTTTTTTTTTTTTGATTTTCTTTTACATTTTTGAAGTTTTTTTTTTTGATTAATTTATTTTTTTGATTTTTTTATGAATTCGTAATATGAATTTTCCTGAAAAAAATTTCGTAATTAACTTTAAAATCAAGAATTCAATAACGTAGATGTACTAAGCTTGAAGAAAGTGGATGTGTGATATTTTGAACTTTTATGACGACCATTTTGATAGCGTATATTATAAAACGCATTTATAAAGATTTGGTGTGATTAAGTGAGCAGAAGTTAGCCTCACACTAGTGCTTACGCATAAACATACTTACCCTCATCCAAGTACGTGCTGCCGGCAGGACTTCGTGGGACGAGAAAAATCGTAAGTTATTTTTTTTTTTGTATCTATTTTATTAAATACCGCATTTTTATATATGCAAATATATACGTACTTACAAACTGGTCAGTAGGTACATTGAGCATTTGGAATAGTACACATTTATTTTCTGGTTTTCTGTAGGTTTTCCTCTAGATTCAATTTAAATTATTGTAATAAAAGGCTTATGGCCACTTTATTTGAAAAAGATTTGTTTTGCTTACAATGATCGAAGGTTTTATGATCATGAAGTGCTAAACTAAGCTGCCATGGTGTGTGGGATTACAGGTAAGGCCGACGGTTAATAGGGGGTGAGGTCATTCGGTCAGAGACATGAGAGGACGGCACACGCTAGACTAAGGATGATACTGTGGTCAATTCTGACTTGAGATTATGACTGGAGTTTGAGTCAGGGGCTATTTCAAACAAACATGGCCAAGAAATAGTATCAGTTTGTATCTTAAGATACACGTATCCTAAAGATACTAGGGAGGGTAGGCCAACTTCTGACAACTCCATCTGTCAAGGCTATTCGTTGACTTGGTGAACCATTGCCTCAATGAGACACTGGATTACTTAAGATATTATAGAATTAGCATAGTTAAGGTTTAGTTTTTACGATTTAAATTATATCACTTTGATATAAATTATAAGATGTAACATAATATTATATCTTTTTTAATATAAAGTAAATTAGAAGATAAGGGATTAGTTAGATTTAGGTACATTTTTAAATATTCTTTGTAGTAATACACCAGTCTTTCACTCGGGCAGTGGCATAGATATCCAGATTTGAGTTCATAATTTCCTTTTCAATAATTTTTTTTTCATACATACACCTATATCCAGAGCCTTTTCCTTTCCTTGTACCTTTCCTGGCACGAAACTCTTGTTTATTAAGTTGGAGATGTATGAAAAGGGGGACAGAACAACCCCATGTCCTTCGAGCTAGGCCGAGATAAAGCAAGCGTGCCGCCCCCCTTTTCTGCACTGAAGTTGAACCTCTGGGGTACCCAGACTCGCAACAATATATATTTCTGAAAAAAAAAATATTAAAAATAATAAAACAAAAAAAAATCTCGTTTGATTTCCTTTGGGCGAGCCAAATCTGAGATCAAATCTGAATTTACCATACAAAAATAAATCACAATAAACAAAGAAATGGCCAGGAATCTCAAGAAAGAAGGGAAAACTTTAAATGTAAGTAAAAATCTATTGTATGCTCCAAGAATATAATATTTTATTAGATTTCCTTTTCATCAGGAACATAGTAATTTCAATATGTATTCCTTGCCAGGTTGCCGTTGCCCTTGCTAATAAAAGAATTTTGTCAATAGTCGATTGGGATTCAGGATGAAATGTGATTTTTTTTATTTTGTACTATTAAGTTAGAGTTAGTTTTATTTAGTTACAGTTAGTTACATTTAGTTACATTAGTTACATTAGTTACATTAGTTACGCCAAATATTGGGCGTAACTTATTCATATTAGTTACGCGTAACTAAACGAGTAACTTACTTCATGTAACTTACTTGCCAACACTGATCTACACAGATTTCTCAAAAGCTTTTGACCAACTCTCACATGAAATCATCATTTTCAAATTGAAAGCTTTAGGTTTCCCTGTAGGATTTGTTAATCATCAAATCATATATAGTTAAGTTCAGAAATTCATTTTCTAACCCTTTCTCACAAAAATCAGGAGTCCCCCAAGGCAGCCATCTTGGTCCGTTACTGTTTATACTAGCTATTAATGACGTAACTTCGTGTATTCATTCTAGTGAGATCCTTGTTTTCGCTGATGATATGAAAATTTTCAAATCTATTACCTCAGCTAATGACCGCGTAGAATTGCAAGCCGATATCGACAGATTTGCTATCTGGTGTAGCAAGAATTGTTTAAGCCTGAATCCAGCGAAATGTCAGACAATGACATTTTCAAGGAAGGGGGTAGCAAGGACACACGGCTATTACATTTCACAACAAGTTTCGCATCGCGTTTTTAGTTTTAAAGATCTGGGAGTAAACTTTAGCCCAGACTTGAGTTTCACGGAACACATCAACTTTATTGTTAAAAAAGCTTATTCCATGTTGGGATCTGTTAAAAGATGGTCGAAGGAATTTTCAAAATCCTTATGTAACCCTAGCTTTATATAACTGTCATGTTCGCCCCCATATCATATCATATCATATATGCATCACAGGTATGGTCTCCTTTCTACGAAGTTCATAAGTCTAGGATAGAGGCAGTTCAGCGTAATTTTATTCGATTTGCTTTAAAAGGTCTCTAATGGGCAGATCCATACAAGCTCCAACCTTATGAACACCGCATTCAACTTTTACAGATTCAAACCTTGTCACAAAGGCGTATTAACAATGATGTTATTTTTATTCACCAACTTTAAACGGGATTTTTAGACGCACCCGATCTTCTTTCATGTGTAGGTTTTAATTTTCGCGGAGGGGCTCATCATCTTCATAATTTAGAGTTATTACACTGTCCCCAACACCGTACTAATTATGGCATGAATGAACCCCGCATGTGCAAACTTTTCAACTTAAATAAAAGTATTGTTGATTTTGATATTAGTAAATCTTGCCTAAAAAAACATTCAAAACCAGTGCACCACGCTCATAGTTTATGTTAAGTATGTTCTCATGTTTTTGTATCTATTTTGTATAAATGTATTTGTTTATTTATTTTTTATTTTTTGTTCTTGTGTTATGCTATTTGTATATTTTGCTTACTAACAACTAACACCTGCACTAAATGATGTAGCCAGTGAGCACATAATATGTGTTGGCTAATCTCTGATTGTAAGTTAATGCTTGATATGAGATTCTTACTCTCGAGAACTGATAGTGTAAAAAAAAAAATAAAAAAAAAAAAATAAAAAAAAAAAACAATGCACGGAGAAAAAATTGTGGTTGAGTTTAAAAACTCACAATTTTTCCTTCCAGCCTATATGGCAAAAAACTTAACAGATGATGCTGTAGCACATCTGAATATAAATAATGAAAACCTAGCTAATACAACTAAGAATAAGAACTGCTATAAAATTGTAAGCGAATTCATTAATTCGCAAAAAGATTTCGCTGACAATCAATAATTAACGCAAAAAAAAAAAAATTATTACATAAATTGTTCTTTTTATTTAATTTGATAAGTTTTGAAAACAGCTTAAAAACTTTTGTAGAAAAAAAAACGTTTTGGAGAGCGCAGCAGCATTGGTTATGATGAGATAGGCTACGCATCTTGCTTCATTTGAAAAAAGTCTTTTTAGTTCTTTTAAGCTAGGACAATTGATATTTTCAATAATTATAACTTCAACGTTTTCATTTAGAAGTTGATTTAGCCATTCTTTTTTTTCATTTCCCCTTACATAAACGGTGCAGTTGACAATATTATCCCGAAGAAATTCTTCAACTTTTTTGTACTTTGTGAAGCCTTAATTCCAGTGCAAACCATGATAGTTTTTAAACACCCATTTGGCTTGTCTTTGCAATGATGATGGTAAACCCTTAAAATCAAATGGAGGTGTAATTATAAAGTGATGATGATCTCTATTGAGTAAAATAGCCATTTCCTTAACAATAAACTTGTAATTAGGTCCTCTAAATCCTTGAACATCTATTATGAATGTCATTGTTAATGTTGTTCTGTTGTTGTTAAAATGCTGTGTTTAACTAAATCAGCTAAACATTTTGGGATACTATTTGACTTAGAGGATTATAATTTGTAATACGATCATGCAACATCAAACAATATACTGAAGTATTTGGGGGTAATACTTTCGTTGTTTCAATTTCTTAACGAATATCAACAAGACCCGTTTTAATAATTTCATTCTGATGTCTGCAATCTATCACAAAAATAGGTGCTTGTGACTTGAAGAGATTTCTTGGCAGCAACGGTTCTGCAACTGGACAATTATAGTAATTTCTCTTGAAATCAGTACACGTTTGATAAGGAATACTAAAGCGGTTTTTTTTAAATGATATGTTTTGGTCTTCATAAGGATAAACGTCAGAATTTAAGTATACTTTTAGGTTGGAAACATCACAGTGATCAAAATAGGTGGGGTTTTCTTTCAGTTTATTTCTCTTGTTGGTTTGTAGGGTAACAATTATGTATCTAGGTTTCTCAACTTGTGAAGTTGTCTTAACATTCCAAATATGATGGTCACTAGTAGGTAAGGTTGGATATTCATATAAATCCCAGTTACGAAATGCAATTTTCATAGTCCCATTATCATTAATTGACTTGAAAAGTTTCAATTTCAAAGAATCTGTTAGATGAACATGTGGCACTTTCCATTGAACTTTGAGCAGGTTTATCTTTGCTTGTTCATTTTCATCGGCTATTAATGAATTTTCATCAGTACGAGAACGTGTAAGAATTAAATCATGTCGAGCGTTTGGAATTATTTTTTTGAAATCCTCAGCAAAACCCAAGAGTTTATTTAGTGGTATGCAAAAATTAAAGTGCAATCCATCCAAGTTTAATGAAGAATTTGGACACCAACCTCCATTATACAGCATTGTGCTTTCATTTTGGCTCAAAGAAATATAATTTTTGATGGAAGTTGTGATTCCAACATTGCTATTACTATCTATTTCAATACCATTCAGTTCATATCGAATTTCATCAAACAGGAATGCTATGCAATTGTTTACAAGTTTTGTTTTTTTGACTTCCGAGTCATCAGTTTTCGATGCAGTCCCTTCAACATACTCGTAGATGTAACTTTCCGAAGGCAAAATATTGAGATTTTGATGTTGCACGCAGATGTGGATGATGTCATTTTTATTGAAGTTATTTAAATATGGTGAATAGGAATGATTTTCGTTTTTTGAAATACTTTCATCAAAGGTTAGATCTTGAAAAATATGCAGCATATCTTATTTTTTTTTCAATATGAATCCTAATGATAATAAAAATGATTGATCTTCTTTTGTAAGTGTTTGTATTTTCACCTTA
>CAJZLR020000021.1:0-43040 GCA_916050605.2 Platycheirus albimanus | reverse complement strand
CGTACGTCTACGTCTACGTCTACGTCTACGTCTACGTCTACGTCTACGTCTAGTCTACGTCTACGTCTACGTCTACGTCTACGTCTACGTCTACGTCTACGTCTACGTCTACGTCTACGTCTACGTCTACGTCTACGTCTACGTCTACGTCTACGTCTACGTCTACGTCTACGTCTACGTCTACGTCTACGTCTACGTCTACGTCTACGTCTACGTCTACGTCTACGTCTACGTCTACGTCTACGTCTACGTCTACGTCTACGTCTACGTCTACGTCTACGTCTACGTCTACGTCTACGTCTACTTCTACGTCTACGTCTACGTCTACGTCTACGTCTACGTCTACGTCTACGTCTACGTCTACGTCTACGTCTACGTCTACGTCTACGTCTACGTCTACGTCTACGTCTACGTCACGTCTACGTCTACGTCTACGTCTACGTCTACGTCTACGTCTACGTCTACGTCTACGTCTACGTCTACGTCTACGTCTACGTCTACGTCTACGTCTACGTCTACGTCTACGTCTACGTCTACGTCTACGTCTACGTCTACGTCTACGTCTACGCTACGTCTACGTCTACGTCTACGTCTACGTCTACGTCTACGTCTACGTCTACGTCTACGTCTACGTCTACGTCTACGTCTACGTCTACGTCTACGTCTACGTCTACGTCTACGTCTACGTCTACGTCTACGTCTACGTCTACGTCTACGTCTACGTCTACGTCTACGTCTACGTCTACGTCTACGTCTACGTCTACGTCTACGTCTACGTCTACGTCTACGTCTACGTCTACGTCTACGTCTACGTCTACGTCTACGTCTACGTCTACGTCTACGTCTACGTCTACGTCTACGTCTACGTCTACGTCTACGTCTACGTCTACGTCTACGTCTACGTCTACGTCTACGTCTACGTCTACGTCTACGTCTACGTCTACGTCTACGTCTACGTCTACGTCTACGTCTACGTCTACGTCTACGTCTACGTCTACGTCTACGTCTACGTCTACGTCTACGTCTACGTCTACGTCTACGTCTACGTCTACGTCTACGTCTACGTCTACGTCTACGTCTACGTCTACGTCTACGTCTACGTCTACGTCTACGTCTACGTCTACGTCTACGTCTACGTCTACGTCTACGTCTACGTCTACGTCTACGTCTACGTCTACGTCTACGTCTACGTCTACGTCTACGTCTACGTCTACGTCTACGTCTACGTCTACGTCTACGTCTACGTCTACGTCTACGTCTACGTCTACGTCTACGTCTACGTCTACGTCTACGTCTACGTCTACGTCTACGTCTACGTCTACGTCTACGTCTACGTCTACGTCTACGTCTACGTCTACGTCTACGTCTACGTCTACGTCTACGTCTACGTCTACGTCTACGTCTACGTCTACGTCTACGTCTACGTCTACGTCTACGTCTACGTCTACGTCTACGTCTACGTCTACGTCTC
Source organism: Platycheirus albimanus (assembly GCA_916050605.2). Taxonomy (NCBI): domain Eukaryota; kingdom Metazoa; phylum Arthropoda; class Insecta; order Diptera; family Syrphidae; genus Platycheirus; species Platycheirus albimanus. Next base: position 41,569 of record CAJZLR020000021.1, on the reverse strand, counting down.
GTCTACGTCTACGTCTACGTCTACGTCTACGTCTACGTCTACGTCTACGTCTACGTCTACGTCTACGTCTACGTCTACGTCTACGTCTACGTCTACGTCTACGTCTACGTCTACGTCTACGTCTACGTCTACGTCTACGTCTACGTCTACGTCTACGTCTACGTCTACGTCTACGTCTACGTCTACGTCTACGTCTACGTCTACGTCTACGTCTACGTCTACGTCTACGTCTACGTCTACGTCTACGTCTACGTCTACGTCTACGTCTACGTCTACGTCTACGTCTACGTCTACGTCTACGTCTACGTCTACGTCTACGTCTACGTCTACGTCTACGTCTACGTCTACGTCTACGTCTACGTCTACGTCTACGTCTACGTCTACGTCTACGTCTACGTCTACGTCTACGTCTACGTCTACGTCTACGTCTACGTCTGCGTCTACGTCTACGTCTACGTCTACGTCTACGTCTACGTCTACGTCTACGTCTACGTCTACGTCTACGTCTACGTCTACGTCTACGTCTACGTCTACGTCTACGTCTACGTCTACGTCTACGTCTACGTCTACGTCTACGTCTACGTCTACGTCTACGTCTACGTCTACGTCTACGTCTACGTCTACGTCTACGTCTACGTCTACGTCTACGTCTACGTCTACGTCTACGTCTACGTCTACGTCTACGTCTACGTCTACGTCTACGTCTACGTCTACGTCTACGTCTACGTCTACGTCTACGTCTACGTCTACGTCTACGTCTACGTCTACGTCTACGTCTACGTCTACGTCTACGTCTACGTCTACGTCTACGTCTACGTCTACGTCTACGTCTACTACGTCTACGTCTACGTCTACGTCTACGTCTACGTCTACGTCTACGTCTACGTCTACGTCTACGTCTACGTCTACGTCTACGTCTACGTCTACGTCTACGTCTACGTCTACGTCTACGTCTACGTCTACGTCTACGTCTACGTCTACGTCTACGTCTACGTCTACGTCTACGTCTACGTCTACGTCTACGTCTACGTCTACGTCTACGTCTACGTCTACGTCTACGTCTACGTCTACGTCTACGTCTACGTCTACGTCTACGTCTACGTCTACGTCTACGTCTACGTCTACGTCTACGTCTACGTCTACGTCTACGTCTACGTCTACGTCTACGTCTACGTCTACGTTTACGTCTACGTCTACGTCTACGTCTACGTCTACGTCTACGTCTACGTCTACGTCTACGTCTACTCTACGTCTACGTCTACGTCTACGTCTACGTCTACGTCTACCTACGTCTACGTCTACGTCTACGTCTACGTCTACGTCTACGTCTACGTCTACGTCTACGTCTACGTCTACGTCTACGTCTACGTCTACGTCTACGTCTACGTCTACGTCTACGTCTACGTCTACGTCTACGTCTACGTCTACGTCTACGTCTACGTCTACGTCTACGTCTACGTCTACGTCTACGTCTACGTCTACGTCTACGTCTACGTCTACGTCTACGTCTACGTCTACGTCTACGTCTACGTCTGCGTCTACGTCTACGTCTACGTCTACGTCCACGTCTGCGTCCACGTCTGCGTCTACGTCTACGTCTGCGTCCACGTCTACGTCTGCGTCCACGTCTACGTCTGCGTCCACGTCTGCGTCCACGTCTACGTCCACGTCCACGTCCACGTCCACGTCCACGTCCACGTCCACGTCCACGTCCACGTCCACGTCCACGTCCACGTCCACGTCCACGTCCACGTCTCGTCCACGTCCACGTCCACGTCCACGTCCACGTCCACGTCCACGTCCACGTCCACGTCCACGTCCACGTCCACGTCCACGTCCACGTCCACGTCCACGTCCACGTCCACGTCCACGTCCACGTCCACGTCCACGTCCACGTCCACGTCCACGTCCACGTCCACGTCCACGTCCACGTCCACCCGTCCACGTCCACGTCCACGTCCACGTCCACGTCCACGTCCACGTCCACGTCCCACGTCCACGTCCACGTCCACGTCCACGTCCACGTCCACGTCCACGTCCACGTCCACGTCCACGTCCACGTCACGTCCACGTCCACGTCCACGTCCACGTCCACGTCCACGTCCACGTCCACGTCCACGTCCACGTCCACGTCCACGTCCACGTCCACGTCCACGTCCACGTCCACGTCCACGTCCACGTCCACGTCCACGTCCACGTCCACGTCCACGTCCACGTCCACGTCCCACGTCCACGTCCACGTCCACGTCCACGTCCACGTCCACGTCCACGTCCACGTCCACGTCCACGTCCACGTCCACGTCCACGTCCACGTCCACGTCCACGTCCACGTCCACGTCCACGTCCACGTCCACGTCCACGTCCACGTCCACGTCCACGTCCACGTCCACGTCCACGTCCACGTCCACGTCCACGTCCACGTCCACGTCCACGTCCACGTCCACGTCCACGTCCACGTCCACGTCCACGTCCACGTCCACGTCCACGTCCACGTCCACGTCCACGTCCACGTCCACGTCCACGTCCACGTCCACGTCCACGTCCACGTCCACGTCCACGTCCACGTCCACGTCCACGTCCACGTCCACGTCCACGTCCACGTCCCACGTCCACGTCCACGTCCACGTCCACGTCCACGTCCACGTCCACGTCCACGTCCACGTCCACCACGTCCACGTCCACGTCCACGTCCACGTCCACGTCCACGTCCACGTCCACGTCCACGTCCACGTCCACGTCCACGTCCACGTCCACGTCCACGTCCACGTCCACGTCCACGTCCACGTCCACGTCCACGTCCACGACCACGTCCACGTCCACGTCCACGTCCACGTCCACGTCCACGTCCACGTCCACGTCCACGTCCACGTCCACGTCCACGTCCACGTCCACGTCCACGTCCACGTCCACGTCCACGTCCACGTCCACGTCCACGTCCACGTCCACGTCCACGTCTACGTCTACGTCTACGTCCACGTCTACGACCACGTCTACGTCCACGTCCACGTCCACGTCCACGTCCACGTCCACGTCCACGTCCACGTCCACGTCCACGTCCACGTCCACGTCCACGTCCACGTCCACGTCCACGTCCACGTCCACGTCCACGTCCACGTCCACGTCTACGTCTACGTCTACGTCTACGTCTACGTCTACGTCTACGTCTACGTCTACGTCTACGTCTACGTCTACGTCTACGTCTACGTCTACGTCTACGTCTACGTCTACGTCTACGTCTACGTCTACGTCTACGTCTACGTCTACGTCTACGTCTACGTCTACGTCTACGTCTACGTCTACGTCTACGTCTACGTCTACGTCTACGTCTACGTCTACGTCTACGTCTACGTCTACGTCACGTCTACGTCTACGTCTACGTCTACGTCTACGTCTACGTCTACGTCTACGTCTACGTCTACGTCTACGTCTACGTCTACGTCTACGTCTACGTCTACGTCTACGTCTACGTCTACGTCTACGTCTACGTCTACGTCTACGTCTACGTCTACGTCTACGTCTACGTCTACGTCTACGTCTACGTCTACGTCTACGTCTACGTCTACGTCTACGTCTACGTCTACGTCTACGCCTACGTCTACGTCTACGTCTACGTCTACGTCTACGTCTACGTCTACGTCTACGTCTACGTCTACGTCTACGTCTACGTCTACGTCTACGTCTACGTCTACGTCTACGTCTACGTCTACGTCTACGTCTACGTCTACGTCTACGTCTACGTCTACGTCTACGTCTACGTCTACGTCTACGTCTACGTCTACGTCTACGTCTACGTCTACGTCTACGTCTACGTCTACGTCTACGTCTACGTCTACGTCTACGTCTACGTCTACGTCTACGTCTACGTCTACGTCTACGTCTACGTCTACGTCTACGTCTACGTCTACGTCTACGTCTACGTCTACGTCTACGTCTACGTCTACGTCTACGTCTACGTCTACGTCTACGTCTACGTCTACGTCTACGTCTACGTCTACGTCTACGTCTACGTCTACGTCTACGTCTACGTCTACGTCTACGTCTACGTCTACGTCTACGTCTACGTCTACGTCTACGTCTACGTCTACGTCTACGTCTACGTCTACGTCTACGTCTACGTCTACGTCTACGTCTACGTCTACGTCTACGTCTACGTCTACGTCTACGTCTACGTCTACGTCTACGTCTACGTCTACGTCTCGTCTACGTCTACGTCTACGTCTACGTCTACGTCTACGTCTACGTCTACGTCTACGTCTACGTCTACGTCTACGTCTACGTCTACGTCTACGTCTACGTCTACGTCTACGTCTACGTCTACGTCTACGTCTACGTCTACGTCTACGTCTACGTCTACGTCTACGTCTACGTCTACGTCTACGTCTACGTCTACGTCTACGTCTACGTCTACGTCTACGTCTACGTCTACGTCTACGTCTACGTCTACGTCTACGTCTACGTCTACGTCTACGTCTACGTCTACGTCTACGTCTACGTCTACGTCTACGTCTACGTCTACGTCTACGTCTACGTCTACGTCTACGTCTACGTCTACGTCTACGTCTACGTCTACGTCTACGTCTACGTCTACGTCTACGTCTACGTCTACGTCTACGTCTACGTCTACGTCTCCGTCTACGTCTACGTCTACGTCTACGTCTACGTCTACGTCTACGTCTACGTCTACGTCTACGTCTACGTCTACGTCTACGTCTACGTCTACGTCTACGTCTACGTCTACGTCTACGTCTACGTCTACGTCTACGTCTACGTCTACGTCTACGTCTACGTCTACGTCTACGTCTACGTCTACGTCTACGTCTACGTCTACGTCTACGTCTACGTCTACGTCTACGTCTACGTCTACGTCGTCTACGTCTACGTCTACGTCTACGTCTACGTCTACGTCTACGTCTACGTCTACGTCTACGTCTACGTCTACGTCTACGTCTACGTCTACGTCTACGTCTACGTCTACGTCTACGTCTACGTCTACGTCTACGTCTACGTCTACGTCTACGTCTACGTCTACGTCTACGTCTACGTCTACGTCTACGTCTACGTCTACGTCTACGTCTACGTCTACGTCTACGTCTACGTCTACGTCTACGTACGTCTACGTCTACGTCTACGTCTACGTCTACGTCTACGTCTACGTCTACGTCTACGTCTACGTCTACGTCTACGTCTACGTCTACGTCTACGTCTACGTCTACGTCTACGTCTACGTCTACGTCTACGTCTACGTCTACGTCTACGTCTACGTCTACGTCTACGTCTACGTCTACGTCTACGTCTACGTCTACGTCTACGTCTACGTCTACGTCTACGTCTACGTCTACGTCTACGTCTACGTCTACGTCTACGTCTACGTCTACGTCTACGTCTACGTCTACGTCTACGTCTACGTCTACGTCTACGTCTACGTCTACGTCTACGTCTACGTCTACGTCTACGTCTACGTCTACGTCTACGTCTACGTCTACGTCTACGTCTACGTCTACGTCTACGTCTACGTCTACGTCTACGTCTACGTCTACGTCTACGTCTACGTCTACGTCTACGTCTACGTCTACGTCTACGTCTACGTCTACGTCTACGTCTACGTCTACGTCTACGTCTACGTCTACGTCTACGTCTACGTCTACGTCTACGTCTACGTCTACGTCTACGTCTACGTCTACGTCTACGTCTACGTCTACGTCTACGTCTACGTCTACGTCTACGTCTACGTCTACGTCTACGTCTACGTCTACGTCTACGTCTACGTCTACGTCTACGTCTACGTCTACGTCTACGTCTACGTCTACGTCTACGTCTACGTCTACCTCTACGTCTACGTCTACGTCTACGTCTACGTCTACGTCTACGTCTACGTCTACGTCTACGTCTACGTCTACGTCTACGTCTACGTCTACGTCTACGTCTACGTCTACGTCTACGTCTACGTCTACGTCTACGTCTACGTCTACGTCTACGTCTACGTCTACGTCTACGTCTACGTCTACGTCTACGTCTACGTCTACGTCTACGTCTACGTCTACGTCTACGTCTACGTCTACGTCTACGTCTACGTCTACGTCTACGTCTACGTCTACGTCTACGTCTCTACGTCTACGTCTACGTCTACGTCTACGTCTACGTCTACGTCTACGTCTACGTCTACGTCTACGTCTACGTCTACGTCTACGTCTACGTCTACGTCTACGTCTACGTCTACGTCTACGTCTACGTCTACGTCTACGTCTACGTCTACGTCTACGTCTACGTCTACGTCTACGTCTACGTCTACGTCTACGTCTACGTCTACGTCTACGTCTACGTCTACGTCTACGTCTACGTCTACGTCTACGTCTACGTCTACGTCTACGTCTACGTCTACGTCTACGTCTACGTCTACGTCTACGTCTACGTCTACGTCTACGTCTACGTCTACGTCTACGTCTACGTCTACGTCTACGTCTACGTCTACGTCTACGTCTACGTCTACGTCTACGTCTACGTCTACGTCTACGTCTACGTCTACGTCTACGTCTACGTCTACGTCTACGTCTACGTCTACGTCTACGTCTACGTCTACGTCTACGTCTACGTCTACGTCTACGTCTACGTCTACGTCTACGTCTACGTCTACGTCTACGTCTACGTCTACGTCTACGTCTACGTCTACGTCTACGTCTACGTCTACGTCTACGTCTACGTCTACGTCTACGTCTACGTCTACGTCTACGTCTACGTCTACGTCTACGTCTACGTCTACGTCTACGTCTACGTCTACGTCTACGTCTACGTCTACGTCTACGTCTACGTCTACGTCTACGTCTACGTCTACGTCTACGTCTACGTCTACGTCTACGTCTACGTCTACGTCTACGTCTACGTCTACGTCTACGTCTACGTCTACGTCTACGTCTACGTCTACGTCTACGTCTACGTCTACGTCTACGTCTACGTCTACGTCTACGTCTACGTCTACGTCTACGTCTACGTCTACGTCTACGTCTACGTCTACGTCTACGTCTACGTCTACGTCTACGTCTACGTCTACGTCTACGTCTACGTCTACGTCTACGTCTACGTCTACGTCTACGTCTACGTCTACGTCTACGTCTACGTCTACGTCTACGTCTACGTCTACGTCTACGTCTACGTCTACGTCTACGTCTACGTCTACGTCTACGTCTACGTCTACGTCTACGTCTACGTCTACGTCTACGTCTACGTCTACGTCTACGTCTACGTCTACGTCTACGTCTACGTCTACGTCTACGTCTACGTCTACGTCTACGTCTACGTCTACGTCTACGTCTACGTCTACGTCTACGTCTACGTCTACGTCTACGTCTACGTCTACGTCTACGTCTACGTCTACGTCTACGTCTACGTCTACGTCTACGTCTACGTCTACGTCTACGTCTACGTCTACGTCTACGTCTACGTCTACGTCTACGTCTACGTCTACGTCTACGTCTACGTCTACGTCTACGTCTACGTCTACGTCTACGTCTACGTCTACGTCTACGTCTACGTCTACGTCTACGTCTACGTCTACGTCTACGTCTACGTCTACGTCTACGTCTACGTCTACGTCTACGTCTACGTCTACGTCTACGTCTACGTCTACGTCTACGTCTACGTCTACGTCTACGTCTACGTCTACGTCTACGTCTACGTCTACGTCTACGTCTACGTCTACGTCTACGTCTACGTCTACGTCTACGTCTACGTCTACGTCTACGTCTACGTCTACGTCTACGTCTACGTCTACGTCTACGTCTACGTCTACGTCTACGTCTACGTCTACGTCTACGTCTACGTCTACGTCTACGTCTACGTCTACGTCTACGTCTACGTCTACGTCTACGTCTACGTCTACGTCTACGTCTACGTCTACGTCTACGTCTACGTCTACGTCTACGTCTACGTCTACGTCTACGTCTACGTCTACGTCTACGTCTACGTCTACGTCTACGTCTACGTCTACGTCTACGTCTACGTCTACGTCTACGTCTACGTCTACGTCTACGTCTACGTCTACGTCTACGTCTACGTCTACGTCTACGTCTACGTCTACGTCTACGTCTACGTCTACGTCTACGTCTACGTCTACGTCTACGTCTACGTCTACGTCTACGTCTACGTCTACGTCTACGTCTACGTCTACGTCTACGTCTACGTCTACGTCTACGTCTACGTCTACGTCTACGTCTACGTCTACGTCTACGTCTACGTCTACGTCTACGTCTACGTCTACGTCTACGTCTACGTCTACGTCTACGTCTACGTCTACGTCTACGTCTACGTCTACGTCTACGTCTACGTCTACGTCTACGTCTACGTCTACGTCTACGTCTACGTCTACGTCTACGTCTACGTCTACGTCTACGTCTACGTCTACGTCTACGTCTACGTCTACGTCTACGTCTACGTCTACGTCTACGTCTACGTCTACGTCTACGTCTACGTCTACGTCTACGTCTACGTCTACGTCTACGTCTACGTCTACGTCTACGTCTACGTCTACGTCTACGTCTACGTCTACGTCTACGTCTACGTCTACGTCTACGTCTACGTCTACGTCTACGTCTACGTCTACGTCTACGTCTACGTCTACGTCTACGTCTACGTCTACGTCTACGTCTACGTCTACGTCTACGTCTACGTCTACGTCTACGTCTACGTCTACGTCTACGTCTACGTCTACGTCTACGTCTACGTCTACGTCTACGTCTACGTCTACGTCTACGTCTACGTCTACGTCTACGTCTACGTCTACGTCTACGTCTACGTCTACGTCTACGTCTACGTCTACGTCTACGTCTACGTCTACGTCTACGTCTACGTCTACGTCTACGTCTACGTCTACGTCTACGTCTACGTCTACGTCTACGTCTACGTCTACGTCTACGTCTACGTCTACGTCTACGTCTACGTCTACGTCTACGTCTACGTCTACGTCTACGTCTACGTCTACGTCTACGTCTACGTCTACGTCTACGTCTACGTCTACGTCTACGTCTACGTCTACGTCTACGTCTACGTCTACGTCTACGTCTACGTCTACGTCTACGTCTACGTCTACGTCTACGTCTACGTCTACGTCTACGTCTACGTCTACGTCTACGTCTACGTCTACGTCTACGTCTACGTCTACGTCTACGTCTACGTCTACGTCTACGTCTACGTCTACGTCTACGTCTACGTCTACGTCTACGTCTACGTCTACGTCTACGTCTACGTCTACGTCTACGTCTACGTCTACGTCTACGTCTACGTCTACGTCTACGTCTACGTCTACGTCTACGTCTACGTCTACGTCTACGTCTACGTCTACGTCTACGTCTACGTCTACGTCTACGTCTACGTCTACGTCTACGTCTACGTCTACGTCTACGTCTACGTCTACGTCTACGTCTACGTCTACGTCTACGTCTACGTCTACGTCTACGTCTACGTCTACGTCTACGTCTACGTCTACGTCTACGTCTACGTCTACGTCTACGTCTACGTCTACGTCTACGTCTACGTCTACGTCTACGTCTACGTCTACGTCTACGTCTACGTCTACGTCTACGTCTACGTCTACGTCTACGTCTACGTCTACGTCTACGTCTACGTCTACGTCTACGTCTACGTCTACGTCTACGTCTACGTCTACGTCTACGTCTACGTCTACGTCTACGTCTACGTCTACGTCTACGTCTACGTCTACGTCTACGTCTACGTCTACGTCTACGTCTACGTCTACGTCTACGTCTACGTCTACGTCTACGTCTACGTCTACGTCTACGTCTACGTCTACGTCTACGTCTACGTCTACGTCTACGTCTACGTCTACGTCTACGTCTACGTCTACGTCTACGTCTACGTCTACGTCTACGTCTACGTCTACGTCTACGTCTACGTCTACGTCTACGTCTACGTCTACGTCTACGTCTACGTCTACGTCTACGTCTACGTCTACGTCTACGTCTACGTCTACGTCTACGTCTACGTCTACGTCTACGTCTACGTCTACGTCTACGTCTACGTCTACGTCTACGTCTACGTCTACGTCTACGTCTACGTCTACGTCTACGTCTACGTCTACGTCTACGTCTACGTCTACGTCTACGTCTACGTCTACGTCTACGTCTACGTCTACGTCTACGTCTACGTCTACGTCTACGTCTACGTCTACGTCTACGTCTACGTCTACGTCTACGTCTACGTCTACGTCTACGTCTACGTCTACGTCTACGTCTACGTCTACGTCTACGTCTACGTCTACGTCTACGTCTACGTCTACGTCTACGTCTACGTCTACGTCTACGTCTACGTCTACGTCTACGTCTACGTCTACGTCTACGTCTACGTCTACGTCTACGTCTACGTCTACGTCTACGTCTACGTCTACGTCTACGTCTACGTCTACGTCTACGTCTACGTCTACGTCTACGTCTACGTCTACGTCTACGTCTACGTCTACGTCTACGTCTACGTCTACGTCTACGTCTACGTCTACGTCTACGTCTACGTCTACGTCTACGTCTACGTCTACGTCTACGTCTACGTCTACGTCTACGTCTACGTCTACGTCTACGTCTACGTCTACGTCTACGTCTACGTCTACGTCTACGTCTACGTCTACGTCTACGTCTACGTCTACGTCTACGTCTACGTCTACGTCTACGTCTACGTCTACGTCTACGTCTACGTCTACGTCTACGTCTACGTCTACGTCTACGTCTACGTCTACGTCTACGTCTACGTCTACGTCTACGTCTACGTCTACGTCTACGTCTACGTCTACGTCTACGTCTACGTCTACGTCTACGTCTACGTCTACGTCTACGTCTACGTCTACGTCTACGTCTACGTCTACGTCTACGTCTACGTCTACGTCTACGTCTACGTCTACGTCTACGTCTACGTCTACGTCTACGTCTACGTCTACGTCTACGTCTACGTCTACGTCTACGTCTACGTCTACGTCTACGTCTACGTCTACGTCTACGTCTACGTCTACGTCTACGTCTACGTCTACGTCTACGTCTACGTCTACGTCTACGTCTACGTCTACGTCTACGTCTACGTCTACGTCTACGTCTACGTCTACGTCTACGTCTACGTCTACGTCTACGTCTACGTCTACGTCTACGTCTACGTCTACGTCTACGTCTACGTCTACGTCTACGTCTACGTCTACGTCTACGTCTACGTCTACGTCTACGTCTACGTCTACGTCTACGTCTACGTCTACGTCTACGTCTACGTCTACGTCTACGTCTACGTCTACGTCTACGTCTACGTCTACGTCTACGTCTACGTCTACGTCTACGTCTACGTCTACGTCTACGTCTACGTCTACGTCTACGTCTACGTCTACGTCTACGTCTACGTCTACGTCTACGTCTACGTCTACGTCTACGTCTACGTCTACGTCTACGTCTACGTCTACGTCTACGTCTACGTCTACGTCTACGTCTACGTCTACGTCTACGTCTACGTCTACGTCTACGTCTACGTCTACGTCTACGTCTACGTCTACGTCTACGTCTACGTCTACGTCTACGTCTACGTCTACGTCTACGTCTACGTCTACGTCTACGTCTACGTCTACGTCTACGTCTACGTCTACGTCTACGTCTACGTCTACGTCTACGTCTACGTCTACGTCTACGTCTACGTCTACGTCTACGTCTACGTCTACGTCTACGTCTACGTCTACGTCTACGTCTACGTCTACGTCTACGTCTACGTCTACGTCTCTACGTACGTCTACGTCTACGTCTACGTCTACGTCTACGTCTACGTCTACGTCTACGTCTACGTCTACGTCTACGTCTACGTCTACGTCTACGTCTACGTCTACGTCTACGTCTACGTCTACGTCTACGTCTACGTCTACGTCTACGTCTACGTCTACGTCTACGTCTACGTCTACGTCTACGTCTACGTCTACGTCTACGTCTACGTCTACGTCTACGTCTACGTCTACGTCTACGTCTACGTCTACGTCTACGTCTACGTCTACGTCTACGTCTACGTCTACGTCTACGTCTACGTCTACGTCTACGTCTACGTCTACGTCTACGTCTACGTCTACGTCTACGTCTACGTCTACGTCTACGTCTACGTCTACGTCTACGTCTACGTCTACGTCTACGTCTACGTCTACGTCTACGTCTACGTCTACGTCTACGTCTACGTCTACGTCTACGTCTACGTCTACGTCTACGTCTACGTCTACGTCTACGTCTACGTCTACGTCTACGTCTACGTCTACGTCTACGTCTACGTCTACGTCTACGTCTACGTCTACGTCTACGTCTACGTCTACGTCTACGTCTACGTCTACGTCTACGTCTACGTCTACGTCTACGTCTACGTCTACGTCTACGTCTACGTCTACGTCTACGTCTACGTCTACGTCTACGTCTACGTCTACGTCTACGTCTACGTCTACGTCTACGTCTACGTCTACGTCTACGTCTACGTCTACGTCTACGTCTACGTCTACGTCTACGTCTACGTCTACGTCTACGTCTACGTCTACGTCTACGTCTACGTCTACGTCTACGTCTACGTCTACGTCTACGTCTACGTCTACGTCTACGTCTACGTCTACGTCTACGTCTACGTCTACGTCTACGTCTACGTCTACGTCTACGTCTACGTCTACGTCTACGTCTACGTCTACGTCTACGTCTACGTCTACGTCTACGTCTACGTCTACGTCTACGTCTACGTCTACGTCTACGTCTACGTCTACGTCTACGTCTACGTCTACGTCTACGTCTACGTCTACGTCTACGTCTACGTCTACGTCTACGTCTACGTCTACGTCTACGTCTACGTCTACGTCTACGTCTACGTCTACGTCTACGTCTACGTCTACGTCTACGTCTACGTCTACGTCTACGTCTACGTCTACGTCTACGTCTACGTCTACGTCTACGTCTACGTCTACGTCTACGTCTACGTCTACGTCTACGTCTACGTCTACGTCTACGTCTACGTCTACGTCTACGTCTACGTCTACGTCTACGTCTACGTCTACGTCTACGTCTACGTCTACGTCTACGTCTACGTCTACGTCTACGTCTACGTCTACGTCTACGTCTACGTCTACGTCTACGTCTACGTCTACGTCTACGTCTACGTCTACGTCTACGTCTACGTCTACGTCTACGTCTACGTCTACGTCTACGTCTACGTCTACGTCTACGTCTACGTCTACGTCTACGTCTACGTCTACGTCTACGTCTACGTCTACGTCTACGTCTACGTCTACGTCTACGTCTACGTCTACGTCTACGTCTACGTCTACGTCTACGTCTACGTCTACGTCTACGTCTACGTCTACGTCTACGTCTACGTCTACGTCTACGTCTACGTCTACGTCTACGTCTACGTCTACGTCTACGTCTACGTCTACGTCTACGTCTACGTCTACGTCTACGTCTACGTCTACGTCTACGTCTACGTCTACGTCTACGTCTACGTCTACGTCTACGTCTACGTCTACGTCTACGTCTACGTCTACGTCTACGTCTACGTCTACGTCTACGTCTACGTCTACGTCTACGTCTACGTCTACGTCTACGTCTACGTCTACGTCTACGTCTACGTCTACGTCTACGTCTACGTCTACGTCTACGTCTACGTCTACGTCTACGTCTACGTCTACGTCTACGTCTACGTCTACGTCTACGTCTACGTCTACGTCTACGTCTACGTCTACGTCTACGTCTACGTCTACGTCTACGTCTACGTCTACGTCTACGTCTACGTCTACGTCTACGTCTACGTCTACGTCTACGTCTACGTCTACGTCTACGTCTACGTCTACGTCTACGTCTACGTCTACGTCTACGTCTACGTCTACGTCTACGTCTACGTCTACGTCTACGTCTACGTCTACGTCTACGTCTACGTCTACGTCTACGTCTACGTCTACGTCTACGTCTACGTCTACGTCTACGTCTACGTCTACGTCTACGTCTACGTCTACGTCTACGTCTACGTCTACGTCTACGTCTACGTCTACGTCTACGTCTACGTCTACGTCTACGTCTACGTCTACGTCTACGTCTACGTCTACGTCTACGTCTACGTCTACGTCTACGTCTACGTCTACGTCTACGTCTACGTCTACGTCTACGTCTACGTCTACGTCTACGTCTACGTCTACGTCTACGTCTACGTCTACGTCTACGTCTACGTCTACGTCTACGTCTACGTCTACGTCTACGTCTACGTCTACGTCTACGTCTACGTCTACGTCTACGTCTACGTCTACGTCTACGTCTACGTCTACGTCTACGTCTACGTCTACGTCTACGTCTACGTCTACGTCTACGTCTACGTCTACGTCTACGTCTACGTCTACGTCTACGTCTACGTCTACGTCTACGTCTACGTCTACGTCTACGTCTACGTCTACGTCTACGTCTACGTCTACGTCTACGTCTACGTCTACGTCTACGTCTACGTCTACGTCTACGTCTACGTCTACGTCTACGTCTACGTCTACGTCTACGTCTACGTCTACGTCTACGTCTACGTCTACGTCTACGTCTACGTCTACGTCTACGTCTACGTCTACGTCTACGTCTACGTCTACGTCTACGTCTACGTCTACGTCTACGTCTACGTCTACGTCTACGTCTACGTCTACGTCTACGTCTACGTCTACGTCTACGTCTACGTCTACGTCTACGTCTACGTCTACGTCTACGTCTACGTCTACGTCTACGTCTACGTCTACGTCTACGTCTACGTCTACGTCTACGTCTACGTCTACGTCTACGTCTACGTCTACGTCTACGTCTACGTCTACGTCTACGTCTACGTCTACGTCTACGTCTACGTCTACGTCTACGTCTACGTCTACGTCTACGTCTACGTCTACGTCTACGTCTACGTCTACGTCTACGTCTACGTCTACGTCTACGTCTACGTCTACGTCTACGTCTACGTCTACGTCTACGTCTACGTCTACGTCTACGTCTACGTCTACGTCTACGTCTACGTCTACGTCTACGTCTACGTCTACGTCTACGTCTACGTCTACGTCTACGTCTACGTCTACGTCTACGTCTACGTCTACGTCTACGTCTACGTCTACGTCTACGTCTACGTCTACGTCTACGTCTACGTCTACGTCTACGTCTACGTCTACGTCTACGTCTACGTCTACGTCTACGTCTACGTCTACGTCTACGTCTACGTCTACGTCTACGTCTACGTCTACGTCTACGTCTACGTCTACGTCTACGTCTACGTCTACGTCTACGTCTACGTCTACGTCTACGTCTACGTCTACGTCTACGTCTACGTCTACGTCTACGTCTACGTCTACGTCTACGTCTACGTCTACGTCTACGTCTACGTCTACGTCTACGTCTACGTCTACGTCTACGTCTACGTCTACGTCTACGTCTACGTCTACGTCTACGTCTACGTCTACGTCTACGTCTACGTCTACGTCTACGTCTACGTCTACGTCTACGTCTACGTCTACGTCTACGTCTACGTCTACGTCTACGTCTACGTCTACGTCTACGTCTACGTCTACGTCTACGTCTACGTCTACGTCTACGTCTACGTCTACGTCTACGTCTACGTCTACGTCTACGTCTACGTCTACGTCTACGTCTACGTCTACGTCTACGTCTACGTCTACGTCTACGTCTACGTCTACGTCTACGTCTACGTCTACGTCTACGTCTACGTCTACGTCTACGTCTACGTCTACGTCTACGTCTACGTCTACGTCTACGTCTACGTCTACGTCTACGTCTACGTCTACGTCTACGTCTACGTCTACGTCTACGTCTACGTCTACGTCTACGTCTACGTCTACGTCTACGTCTACGTCTACGTCTACGTCTACGTCTACGTCTACGTCTACGTCTACGTCTACGTCTACGTCTACGTCTACGTCTACGTCTACGTCTACGTCTACGTCTACGTCTACGTCTACGTCTACGTCTACGTCTACGTCTACGTCTACGTCTACGTCTACGTCTACGTCTACGTCTACGTCTACGTCTACGTCTACGTCTACGTCTACGTCTACGTCTACGTCTACGTCTACGTCTACGTCTACGTCTACGTCTACGTCTACGTCTACGTCTACGTCTACGTCTACGTCTACGTCTACGTCTACGTCTACGTCTACGTCTACGTCTACGTCTACGTCTACGTCTACGTCTACGTCTACGTCTACGTCTACGTCTACGTCTACGTCTACGTCTACGTCTACGTCTACGTCTACGTCTACGTCTACGTCTACGTCTACGTCTACGTCTACGTCTACGTCTACGTCTACGTCTACGTCTACGTCTACGTCTACGTCTACGTCTACGTCTACGTCTACGTCTACGTCTACGTCTACGTCTACGTCTACGTCTACGTCTACGTCTACGTCTACGTCTACGTCTACGTCTACGTCTACGTCTACGTCTACGTCTACGTCTACGTCTACGTCTACGTCTACGTCTACGTCTACGTCTACGTCTACGTCTACGTCTACGTCTACGTCTACGTCTACGTCTACGTCTACGTCTACGTCTACGTCTACGTCTACGTCTACGTCTACGTCTACGTCTACGTCTACGTCTACGTCTACGTCTACGTCTACGTCTACGTCTACGTCTACGTCTACGTCTACGTCTACGTCTACGTCTACGTCTACGTCTACGTCTACGTCTACGTCTACGTCTACGTCTACGTCTACGTCTACGTCTACGTCTACGTCTACGTCTACGTCTACGTCTACGTCTACGTCTACGTCTACGTCTACGTCTACGTCTACGTCTACGTCTACGTCTACGTCTACGTCTACGTCTACGTCTACGTCTACGTCTACGTCTACGTCTACGTCTACGTCTACGTCTACGTCTACGTCTACGTCTACGTCTACGTCTACGTCTACGTCTACGTCTACGTCTACGTCTACGTCTACGTCTACGTCTACGTCTACGTCTACGTCTACGTCTACGTCTACGTCTACGTCTACGTCTACGTCTACGTCTACGTCTACGTCTACGTCTACGTCTACGTCTACGTCTACGTCTACGTCTACGTCTACGTCTACGTCTACGTCTACGTCTACGTCTACGTCTACGTCTACGTCTACGTCTACGTCTACGTCTACGTCTACGTCTACGTCTACGTCTACGTCTACGTCTACGTCTACGTCTACGTCTACGTCTACGTCTACGTCTACGTCTACGTCTACGTCTACGTCTACGTCTACGTCTACGTCTACGTCTACGTCTACGTCTACGTCTACGTCTACGTCTACGTCTACGTCTACGTCTACGTCTACGTCTACGTCTACGTCTACGTCTACGTCTACGTCTACGTCTACGTCTACGTCTACGTCTACGTCTACGTCTACGTCTACGTCTACGTCTACGTCTACGTCTACGTCTACGTCTACGTCTACGTCTACGTCTACGTCTACGTCTACGTCTACGTCTACGTCTACGTCTACGTCTACGTCTACGTCTACGTCTACGTCTACGTCTACGTCTACGTCTACGTCTACGTCTACGTCTACGTCTACGTCTACGTCTACGTCTACGTCTACGTCTACGTCTACGTCTACGTCTACGTCTACGTCTACGTCTACGTCTACGTCTACGTCTACGTCTACGTCTACGTCTACGTCTACGTCTACGTCTACGTCTACGTCTACGTCTACGTCTACGTCTACGTCTACGTCTACGTCTACGTCTACGTCTACGTCTACGTCTACGTCTACGTCTACGTCTACGTCTACGTCTACGTCTACGTCTACGTCTACGTCTACGTCTACGTCTACGTCTACGTCTACGTCTACGTCTACGTCTACGTCTACGTCTACGTCTACGTCTACGTCTACGTCTACGTCTACGTCTACGTCTACGTCTACGTCTACGTCTACGTCTACGTCTACGTCTACGTCTACGTCTACGTCTACGTCTACGTCTACGTCTACGTCTACGTCTACGTCTACGTCTACGTCTACGTCTACGTCTACGTCTACGTCTACGTCTACGTCTACGTCTACGTCTACGTCTACGTCTACGTCTACGTCTACGTCTACGTCTACGTCTACGTCTACGTCTACGTCTACGTCTACGTCTACGTCTACGTCTACGTCTACGTCTACGTCTACGTCTACGTCTACGTCTACGTCTACGTCTACGTCTACGTCTACGTCTACGTCTACGTCTACGTCTACGTCTACGTCTACGTCTACGTCTACGTCTACGTCTACGTCTACGTCTACGTCTACGTCTACGTCTACGTCTACGTCTACGTCTACGTCTACGTCTACGTCTACGTCTACGTCTACGTCTACGTCTACGTCTACGTCTACGTCTACGTCTACGTCTACGTCTACGTCTACGTCTACGTCTACGTCTACGTCTACGTCTACGTCTACGTCTACGTCTACGTCTACGTCTACGTCTACGTCTACGTCTACGTCTACGTCTACGTCTACGTCTACGTCTACGTCTACGTCTACGTCTACGTCTACGTCTACGTCTACGTCTACGTCTACGTCTACGTCTACGTCTACGTCTACGTCTACGTCTACGTCTACGTCTACGTCTACGTCTACGTCTACGTCTACGTCTACGTCTACGTCTACGTCTACGTCTACGTCTACGTCTACGTCTACGTCTACGTCTACGTCTACGTCTACGTCTACGTCTACGTCTACGTCTACGTCTACGTCTACGTCTACGTCTACGTCTACGTCTACGTCTACGTCTACGTCTACGTCTACGTCTACGTCTACGTCTACGTCTACGTCTACGTCTACGTCTACGTCTACGTCTACGTCTACGTCTACGTCTACGTCTACGTCTACGTCTACGTCTACGTCTACGTCTACGTCTACGTCTACGTCTACGTCTACGTCTACGTCTACGTCTACGTCTACGTCTACGTCTACGTCTACGTCTACGTCTACGTCTACGTCTACGTCTACGTCTACGTCTACGTCTACGTCTACGTCTACGTCTACGTCTACGTCTACGTCTACGTCTACGTCTACGTCTACGTCTACGTCTACGTCTACGTCTACGTCTACGTCTACGTCTACGTCTACGTCTACGTCTACGTCTACGTCTACGTCTACGTCTACGTCTACGTCTACGTCTACGTCTACGTCTACGTCTACGTCTACGTCTACGTCTACGTCTACGTCTACGTCTACGTCTACGTCTACGTCTACGTCTACGTCTACGTCTACGTCTACGTCTACGTCTACGTCTACGTCTACGTCTACGTCTACGTCTACGTCTACGTCTACGTCTACGTCTACGTCTACGTCTACGTCTACGTCTACGTCTACGTCTACGTCTACGTCTACGTCTACGTCTACGTCTACGTCTACGTCTACGTCTACGTCTACGTCTACGTCTACGTCTACGTCTACGTCTACGTCTACGTCTACGTCTACGTCTACGTCTACGTCTACGTCTACGTCTACGTCTACGTCTACGTCTACGTCTACGTCTACGTCTACGTCTACGTCTACGTCTACGTCTACGTCTACGTCTACGTCTACGTCTACGTCTACGTCTACGTCTACGTCTACGTCTACGTCTACGTCTACGTCTACGTCTACGTCTACGTCTACGTCTACGTCTACGTCTACGTCTACGTCTACGTCTACGTCTACGTCTACGTCTACGTCTACGTCTACGTCTACGTCTACGTCTACGTCTACGTCTACGTCTACGTCTACGTCTACGTCTACGTCTACGTCTACGTCTACGTCTACGTCTACGTCTACGTCTACGTCTACGTCTACGTCTACGTCTACGTCTACGTCTACGTCTACGTCTACGTCTACGTCTACGTCTACGTCTACGTCTACGTCTACGTCTACGTCTACGTCTACGTCTACGTCTACGTCTACGTCTACGTCTACGTCTACGTCTACGTCTACGTCTACGTCTACGTCTACGTCTACGTCTACGTCTACGTCTACGTCTACGTCTACGTCTACGTCTACGTCTACGTCTACGTCTACGTCTACGTCTACGTCTACGTCTACGTCTACGTCTACGTCTACGTCTACGTCTACGTCTACGTCTACGTCTACGTCTACGTCTACGTCTACGTCTACGTCTACGTCTACGTCTACGTCTACGTCTACGTCTACGTCTACGTCTACGTCTACGTCTACGTCTACGTCTACGTCTACGTCTACGTCTACGTCTACGTCTACGTCTACGTCTACGTCTACGTCTACGTCTACGTCTACGTCTACGTCTACGTCTACGTCTACGTCTACGTCTACGTCTACGTCTACGTCTACGTCTACGTCTACGTCTACGTCTACGTCTACGTCTACGTCTACGTCTACGTCTACGTCTACGTCTACGTCTACGTCTACGTCTACGTCTACGTCTACGTCTACGTCTACGTCTACGTCTACGTCTACGTCTACGTCTACGTCTACGTCTACGTCTACGTCTACGTCTACGTCTACGTCTACGTCTACGTCTACGTCTACGTCTACGTCTACGTCTACGTCTACGTCTACGTCTACGTCTACGTCTACGTCTACGTCTACGTCTACGTCTACGTCTACGTCTACGTCTACGTCTACGTCTACGTCTACGTCTACGTCTACGTCTACGTCTACGTCTACGTCTACGTCTACGTCTACGTCTACGTCTACGTCTACGTCTACGTCTACGTCTACGTCTACGTCTACGTCTACGTCTACGTCTACGTCTACGTCTACGTCTACGTCTACGTCTACGTCTACGTCTACGTCTACGTCTACGTCTACGTCTACGTCTACGTCTACGTCTACGTCTACGTCTACGTCTACGTCTACGTCTACGTCTACGTCTACGTCTACGTCTACGTCTACGTCTACGTCTACGTCTACGTCTACGTCTACGTCTACGTCTACGTCTACGTCTACGTCTACGTCTACGTCTACGTCTACGTCTACGTCTACGTCTACGTCTACGTCTACGTCTACGTCTACGTCTACGTCTACGTCTACGTCTACGTCTACGTCTACGTCTACGTCTACGTCTACGTCTACGTCTACGTCTACGTCTACGTCTACGTCTACGTCTACGTCTACGTCTACGTCTACGTCTACGTCTACGTCTACGTCTACGTCTACGTCTACGTCTACGTCTACGTCTACGTCTACGTCTACGTCTACGTCTACGTCTACGTCTACGTCTACGTCTACGTCTACGTCTACGTCTACGTCTACGTCTACGTCTACGTCTACGTCTACGTCTACGTCTACGTCTACGTCTACGTCTACGTCTACGTCTACGTCTACGTCTACGTCTACGTCTACGTCTACGTCTACGTCTACGTCTACGTCTACGTCTACGTCTACGTCTACGTCTACGTCTACGTCTACGTCTACGTCTACGTCTACGTCTACGTCTACGTCTACGTCTACGTCTACGTCTACGTCTACGTCTACGTCTACGTCTACGTCTACGTCTACGTCTACGTCTACGTCTACGTCTACGTCTACGTCTACGTCTACGTCTACGTCTACGTCTACGTCTACGTCTACGTCTACGTCTACGTCTACGTCTACGTCTACGTCTACGTCTACGTCTACGTCTACGTCTACGTCTACGTCTACGTCTACGTCTACGTCTACGTCTACGTCTACGTCTACGTCTACGTCTACGTCTACGTCTACGTCTACGTCTACGTCTACGTCTACGTCTACGTCTACGTCTACGTCTACGTCTACGTCTACGTCTACGTCTACGTCTACGTCTACGTCTACGTCTACGTCTACGTCTACGTCTACGTCTACGTCTACGTCTACGTCTACGTCTACGTCTACGTCTACGTCTACGTCTACGTCTACGTCTACGTCTACGTCTACGTCTACGTCTACGTCTACGTCTACGTCTACGTCTACGTCTACGTCTACGTCTACGTCTACGTCTACGTCTACGTCTACGTCTACGTCTACGTCTACGTCTACGTCTACGTCTACGTCTACGTCTACGTCTACGTCTACGTCTACGTCTACGTCTACGTCTACGTCTACGTCTACGTCTACGTCTACGTCTACGTCTACGTCTACGTCTACGTCTACGTCTACGTCTACGTCTACGTCTACGTCTACGTCTACGTCTACGTCTACGTCTACGTCTACGTCTACGTCTACGTCTACGTCTACGTCTACGTCTACGTCTACGTCTACGTCTACGTCTACGTCTACGTCTACGTCTACGTCTACGTCTACGTCTACGTCTACGTCTACGTCTACGTCTACGTCTACGTCTACGTCTACGTCTACGTCTACGTCTACGTCTACGTCTACGTCTACGTCTACGTCTACGTCTACGTCTACGTCTACGTCTACGTCTACGTCTACGTCTACGTCTACGTCTACGTCTACGTCTACGTCTACGTCTACGTCTACGTCTACGTCTACGTCTACGTCTACGTCTACGTCTACGTCTACGTCTACGTCTACGTCTACGTCTACGTCTACGTCTACGTCTACGTCTACGTCTACGTCTACGTCTACGTCTACGTCTACGTCTACGTCTACGTCTACGTCTACGTCTACGTCTACGTCTACGTCTAC
This sequence comes from Platycheirus albimanus, assembly GCA_916050605.2. NCBI lineage: Eukaryota > Metazoa > Arthropoda > Insecta > Diptera > Syrphidae > Platycheirus > Platycheirus albimanus. Next base: position 18,978 of record CAJZLR020000021.1, on the reverse strand, counting down.
GTCTACGTCTACGTCTACGTCTACGTCTACGTCTACGTCTACGTCTACGTCTACGTCTACGTCTACGTCTACGTCTACGTCTACGTCTACGTCTACGTCTACGTCTACGTCTACGTCTACGTCTACGTCTACGTCTACGTCTACGTCTACGTCTACGTCTACGTCTACGTCTACGTCTACGTCTACGTCTACGTCTACGTCTACGTCTACGTCTACGTCTACGTCTACGTCTACGTCTACGTCTACGTCTACGTCTACGTCTACGTCTACGTCTACGTCTACGTCTACGTCTACGTCTACGTCTACGTCTACGTCTACGTCTACGTCTACGTCTACGTCTACGTCTACGTCTACGTCTACGTCTACGTCTACGTCTACGTCTACGTCTACGTCTACGTCTACGTCTACGTCTACGTCTACGTCTACGTCTACGTCTACGTCTACGTCTACGTCTACGTCTACGTCTACGTCTACGTCTACGTCTACGTCTACGTCTACGTCTACGTCTACGTCTACGTCTACGTCTACGTCTACGTCTACGTCTACGTCTACGTCTACGTCTACGTCTACGTCTACGTCTACGTCTACGTCTACGTCTACGTCTACGTCTACGTCTACGTCTACGTCTACGTCTACGTCTACGTCTACGTCTACGTCTACGTCTACGTCTACGTCTACGTCTACGTCTACGTCTACGTCTACGTCTACGTCTACGTCTACGTCTACGTCTACGTCTACGTCTACGTCTACGTCTACGTCTACGTCTACGTCTACGTCTACGTCTACGTCTACGTCTACGTCTACGTCTACGTCTACGTCTACGTCTACGTCTACGTCTACGTCTACGTCTACGTCTACGTCTACGTCTACGTCTACGTCTACGTCTACGTCTACGTCTACGTCTACGTCTACGTCTACGTCTACGTCTACGTCTACGTCTACGTCTACGTCTACGTCTACGTCTACGTCTACGTCTACGTCTACGTCTACGTCTACGTCTACGTCTACGTCTACGTCTACGTCTACGTCTACGTCTACGTCTACGTCTACGTCTACGTCTACGTCTACGTCTACGTCTACGTCTACGTCTACGTCTACGTCTACGTCTACGTCTACGTCTACGTCTACGTCTACGTCTACGTCTACGTCTACGTCTACGTCTACGTCTACGTCTACGTCTACGTCTACGTCTACGTCTACGTCTACGTCTACGTCTACGTCTACGTCTACGTCTACGTCTACGTCTACGTCTACGTCTACGTCTACGTCTACGTCTACGTCTACGTCTACGTCTACGTCTACGTCTACGTCTACGTCTACGTCTACGTCTACGTCTACGTCTACGTCTACGTCTACGTCTACGTCTACGTCTACGTCTACGTCTACGTCTACGTCTACGTCTACGTCTACGTCTACGTCTACGTCTACGTCTACGTCTACGTCTACGTCTACGTCTACGTCTACGTCTACGTCTACGTCTACGTCTACGTCTACGTCTACGTCTACGTCTACGTCTACGTCTACGTCTACGTCTACGTCTACGTCTACGTCTACGTCTACGTCTACGTCTACGTCTACGTCTACGTCTACGTCTACGTCTACGTCTACGTCTACGTCTACGTCTACGTCTACGTCTACGTCTACGTCTACGTCTACGTCTACGTCTACGTCTACGTCTACGTCTACGTCTACGTCTACGTCTACGTCTACGTCTACGTCTACGTCTACGTCTACGTCTACGTCTACGTCTACGTCTACGTCTACGTCTACGTCTACGTCTACGTCTACGTCTACGTCTACGTCTACGTCTACGTCTACGTCTACGTCTACGTCTACGTCTACGTCTACGTCTACGTCTACGTCTACGTCTACGTCTACGTCTACGTCTACGTCTACGTCTACGTCTACGTCTACGTCTACGTCTACGTCTACGTCTACGTCTACGTCTACGTCTACGTCTACGTCTACGTCTACGTCTACGTCTACGTCTACGTCTACGTCTACGTCTACGTCTACGTCTACGTCTACGTCTACGTCTACGTCTACGTCTACGTCTACGTCTACGTCTACGTCTACGTCTACGTCTACGTCTACGTCTACGTCTACGTCTACGTCTACGTCTACGTCTACGTCTACGTCTACGTCTACGTCTACGTCTACGTCTACGTCTACGTCTACGTCTACGTCTACGTCTACGTCTACGTCTACGTCTACGTCTACGTCTACGTCTACGTCTACGTCTACGTCTACGTCTACGTCTACGTCTACGTCTACGTCTACGTCTACGTCTACGTCTACGTCTACGTCTACGTCTACGTCTACGTCTACGTCTACGTCTACGTCTACGTCTACGTCTACGTCTACGTCTACGTCTACGTCTACGTCTACGTCTACGTCTACGTCTACGTCTACGTCTACGTCTACGTCTACGTCTACGTCTACGTCTACGTCTACGTCTACGTCTACGTCTACGTCTACGTCTACGTCTACGTCTACGTCTACGTCTACGTCTACGTCTACGTCTACGTCTACGTCTACGTCTACGTCTACGTCTACGTCTACGTCTACGTCTACGTCTACGTCTACGTCTACGTCTACGTCTACGTCTACGTCTACGTCTACGTCTACGTCTACGTCTACGTCTACGTCTACGTCTACGTCTACGTCTACGTCTACGTCTACGTCTACGTCTACGTCTACGTCTACGTCTACGTCTACGTCTACGTCTACGTCTACGTCTACGTCTACGTCTACGTCTACGTCTACGTCTACGTCTACGTCTACGTCTACGTCTACGTCTACGTCTACGTCTACGTCTACGTCTACGTCTACGTCTACGTCTACGTCTACGTCTACGTCTACGTCTACGTCTACGTCTACGTCTACGTCTACGTCTACGTCTACGTCTACGTCTACGTCTACGTCTACGTCTACGTCTACGTCTACGTCTACGTCTACGTCTACGTCTACGTCTACGTCTACGTCTACGTCTACGTCTACGTCTACGTCTACGTCTACGTCTACGTCTACGTCTACGTCTACGTCTACGTCTACGTCTACGTCTACGTCTACGTCTACGTCTACGTCTACGTCTACGTCTACGTCTACGTCTACGTCTACGTCTACGTCTACGTCTACGTCTACGTCTACGTCTACGTCTACGTCTACGTCTACGTCTACGTCTACGTCTACGTCTACGTCTACGTCTACGTCTACGTCTACGTCTACGTCTACGTCTACGTCTACGTCTACGTCTACGTCTACGTCTACGTCTACGTCTACGTCTACGTCTACGTCTACGTCTACGTCTACGTCTACGTCTACGTCTACGTCTACGTCTACGTCTACGTCTACGTCTACGTCTACGTCTACGTCTACGTCTACGTCTACGTCTACGTCTACGTCTACGTCTACGTCTACGTCTACGTCTACGTCTACGTCTACGTCTACGTCTACGTCTACGTCTACGTCTACGTCTACGTCTACGTCTACGTCTACGTCTACGTCTACGTCTACGTCTACGTCTACGTCTACGTCTACGTCTACGTCTACGTCTACGTCTACGTCTACGTCTACGTCTACGTCTACGTCTACGTCTACGTCTACGTCTACGTCTACGTCTACGTCTACGTCTACGTCTACGTCTACGTCTACGTCTACGTCTACGTCTACGTCTACGTCTACGTCTACGTCTACGTCTACGTCTACGTCTACGTCTACGTCTACGTCTACGTCTACGTCTACGTCTACGTCTACGTCTACGTCTACGTCTACGTCTACGTCTACGTCTACGTCTACGTCTACGTCTACGTCTACGTCTACGTCTACGTCTACGTCTACGTCTACGTCTACGTCTACGTCTACGTCTACGTCTACGTCTACGTCTACGTCTACGTCTACGTCTACGTCTACGTCTACGTCTACGTCTACGTCTACGTCTACGTCTACGTCTACGTCTACGTCTACGTCTACGTCTACGTCTACGTCTACGTCTACGTCTACGTCTACGTCTCCTACGTCTACGTCTACGTCTACGTCTACGTCTACGTCTACGTCTACGTCTACGTCTACGTCTACGTCTACGTCTTCTACGTCTACGTCTACGTCTACGTCTACGTCTACGTCTACGTCTACGTCTACGTCTACGTCTACGTCTACGTCTACGTCTACGTCTACGTCTACGTCTACGTCTACGTCTACGTCTACGTCTACGTCTACGTCTACGTCTACGTCTACGTCTACGTCTACGTCTACGTCTACGTCTACGTCTACGTCTACGTCTACGTCTACGTCTACGTCTACGTCTACGTCTACGTCTACGTCTACGTCTACGTCTACGTCTACGTCTACGTCTACGTCTACGTCTACGTCTACGTCTACGTCTACGTCTACGTCTACGTCTACGTCTACGTCTACGTCTACGTCTACGTCTACGTCTACGTCTACGTCTACGTCTACGTCTACGTCTACGTCTACGTCTACGTCTACGTCTACGTCTACGTCTACGTCTACGTCTACGTCTACGTCTACGTCTACGTCTACGTCTACGTCTACGTCTACGTCTACGTCTACGTCTACGTCTACGTCTACGTCTACGTCTACGTCTACGTCTACGTCTACGTCTACGTCTACGTCTACGTCTACGTCTACGTCTACGTCTACGTCTACGTCTACGTCTACGTCTACGTCTACGTCTACGTCTACGTCTACGTCTACGTCTACGTCTACGTCTACGTCTACGTCTACGTCTACGTCTACGTCTACGTCTACGTCTACGTCTACGTCTACGTCTACGTCTACGTCTACGTCTACGTCTACGTCTACGTCTACGTCTACGTCTACGTCTACGTCTACGTCTACGTCTACGTCTACGTCTACGTCTACGTCTACGTCTACGTCTACGTCTACGTCTACGTCTACGTCTACGTCTACGTCTACGTCTACGTCTACGTCTACGTCTACGTCTACGTCTACGTCTACGTCTACGTCTACGTCTACGTCTACGTCTACGTTACGTCTACGTCTACGTCTACGTCTACGTCTACGTCTCGTCTACGTCTACGTCTACGTCTACGTCTACGTCTACGTCTACGTCTACGTCTACGTCTACGTCTACGTCTACGTCTACGTCTACGTCTACGTCTACGTCTACGTCTACGTCTACGTCTACGTCTACGTCTACGTCTACGTCTACGTCTACGTCTACGTCTACGTCTACGTCTACGTCTACGTCTACGTCTACGTCTACGTCTACGTCTACGTCTACGTCTACGTCTACGTCTACGTCTACGTCTACGTCTACGTCTACGTCTACGTCTACGTCTACGTCTACGTCTACGTCTACGTCTACGTCTACGTCTACGTCTACGTCTACGTCTACGTCTACGTCTACGTCTACGTCTACGTCTACGTCTACGTCTACGTCTACGTCTACGTCTACGTCTACGTCTACGTCTACGTCTACGTCTACGTCTACGTCTACGTCTACGTCTACGTCTACGTCTACGTCTACGTCTACGTCTACGTCTACGTCTACGTCTACGTCTACGTCTACGTCTACGTCTACGTCTACGTCTACGTCTACGTCTACGTCTACGTCTACGTCTACGTCTACGTCTACGTCTACGTCTACGTCTACGTCTACGTCTACGTCTACGTCTACGTCTACGTCTACGTCTACGTCTACGTCTACGTCTACGTCTACTCTACGTCTACGTCTACGTACGTCTACGTCTACGTCTACGTCTACGTCTACGTCTACGTCTACGGTTACGTCTACGTCTACGTCTACGTCTACGTCTACGTCTACGTCTACGTCTACGTCTACGTCTACGTCTACGTCTACGTCTACGTCTACGTCTACGTCTACGTCTACGTCTACGTCTACGTCTCCGTCTACGTCTACGTCTACGTCTACGTCTACGTCTACGTCTACGTCTACCGTCTACGTCTACGTCTACGTCTACGTCTACGTCTACGTCTACGTCTACGTCTACGTCTACGTCTACGTCTACGTCTACGTCTACGTCTACGTCTACGTCTACGTCTACGTCTACGTCTACGTCTACGTCTACGTCTACGTCTACGTCTACGTCTACGTCTACGTCTACGTCTACGTCTACGTCTACGTCTACGTCTACGTCTACGTCTACGTCTACGTCTACGTCTACGTCTACGTCTACGTCTACGTCTACGTCTACGTCTACGTCTACGTCTACGTCTACGTCTACGTCTACGTCTACGTCTACGTCTAGTCTACGTCTACGTCTACGTCTACGTCTACGTCTACGTCTACGTCTACGTCTACGTCTACGTCTACGTCTACGTCTACGTCTACGTCTACGTCTACGTCTACGTCTACGTCTACGTCTACGTCTACGTCTACGTCTACGTCTACGTCTACGTCTACGTCTACGTCTACGTCTACGTCTACGTCTACGTCTACGTCTACGTCTACGTCTACGTCTACGTCTACGTCTACGTCTACGTCTACGTCTACGTCTACGTCTACGTCTACGTCTACGTCTACGTCTACGTCTACGTCTACGTCTACGTCTACGTCTACGTCTACGTCTACGTCTACGTTACGTAACGTCTACGTCTACTTCGTCTACGTCTACGTCTCGTCTACGTCTACGTCTACGTCTACGTCTACGTCTACGTCTACGTCTACGTCTACGTCTACGTCTACGTCTACGTCTACGTCTACGTCTACGTCTACGTCTACGTCTACGTCTAAGTCTACGTCTACGTCTAGTCTACGTCAACGTCTACGTCTACGTCTACGTCTTCTACGTCTACGTCTACGTCTACGTCTACGTCTACGTCTACGTCTACGTCTACGTCTACGTCTACGTCTACGTCTACGTCTACGTCTACGTCTACGTCTACGTCTACGTCTACGTCTACGTCTACGTCTACGTCTACGTCTACGTCTACGTCTACGTCTACGTCTACGTCTACGTCTACGTCTACGTCTACGTCTACGTCTACGTCTACGTCTACGTCTACGTCTAAGTCTACGTCTACGTCTACGTCTACGTCTACGTCTACGTCTACGTCTACGTCTACGTCTACGTCTACGTCTACGTCTACGTCTACGTCTACGTCTACGTCTACGTCTTCGTCTACGTCTACGTCTACGTCTACGTCTACGTCTACGTCTACGTCTACGTCTACGTCTACGTCTACGTCTACGTCTACGTCTACGTCTACGTCTACGTCTACGTCTTACGTCTACGTCTACGTCTACGTCTACGTCTACGTCTACGTCTACGTCTACGTCTACGTCTACGTCTACGTCTACGTCTACGTCTACGTCTACGTCTACGTCTACGTCTACGTCTACGTCTACGTCTACGTCTACGTCTACGTCTACGTCTACGTCTACGTCTACGTCTACGTCTACGTCTACGTCTACGTGTCTACGTCTACGTCTACGTCTACGTCTACGTCTACGTCTACGTCTACGTCTACGTCTACGTCTACGTCTACGTCTACGTCTACGTCTACGTCTACGTCTACGTCTACGTCTACGTCTACGTCTACGTCTACGTCTACGTCTACGTCTACGTCTACGTCTACGTCTACGTCTACGTCTACGTCTACGTCTACGTCTACGTCTACGTCTACGTCTACGTCTACGTCTACGTCTACGTCTACGTCTACGTCTACGTCTACGTCTACGTCTACGTCTACGTCTACGTCTACGTCTACGTCTACGTCTACGTCTACGTCTACGTCTACGTCTACGTCTACGTCTACGTCTACGTCTACGTCTACGTCTACGTCTACGTCTACGTCTACGTCTACGTCTACGTCTACGTCTACGTCTACGTCTACGTCTACGTCTACGTCTACGTCTACGTCTACGTCTACGTCTACGTCTACGTCTACGTCTACGTCTACGTCTACGTCTACGTCTACGTCTACGTCTACGTCTACGTCTACGTCTACGTCTACGTCTACGTCTACGTCTACGTCTACGTCTACGTCTACGTCTACGTCTACGTCTACGTCTACGTCTACGTCTACGTCTACGTCTACGTCTACGTCTACGTCTACGTCTACGTCTACGTCTACGTCTACGTCTACGTCTACGTCTACGTCTACGTCTACGTCTACGTCTACGTCTACGTCTACGTCTACGTCTACGTCTACGTCTACGTCTACGTCTACGTCTACGTCTACGTCTACGTCTACGTCTACGTCTACGTCTACGTCTACGTCTACGTCTACGTCTACGTCTACGTCTACGTCTACGTCTACGTCTACGTCTACGTCTACGTCTACGTCTACGTCTACGTCTACGTCTACGTCTACGTCTACGTCTACGTCTACGTCTACGTCTACGTCTACGTCTACGTCTACGTCTACGTCTACGTCTACGTCTACGTCTACGTCTACGTCTACGTCTACGTCTACGTCTACGTCTACGTCTACGTCTACGTCTACGTCTACGTCTACGTCTACGTCTACGTCTACGTCTACGTCTACGTCTACGTCTACGTCTACGTCTACGTCTACGTCTACGTCTACGTCTACGTCTACGTCTACGTCTACGTCTACGTCTACGTCTACGTCTACGTCTACGTCTACGTCTACGTCTACGTCTACGTCTACGTCTACGTCTACGTCTACGTCTACGTCTACGTCTACGTCTACGTCTACGTCTACGTCTACGTCTACGTCTACGTCTACGTCTACGTCTACGTCTACGTCTACGTCTACGTCTACGTCTACGTCTACGTCTACGTCTACGTCTACGTCTACGTCTACGTCTACGTCTACGTCTACGTCTACGTCTACGTCTACGTCTACGTCTACGTCTACGTCTACGTCTACGTCTACGTCTACGTCTACGTCTACGTCTACGTCTACGTCTACGTCTACGTCTACGTCTACGTCTACGTCTACGTCTACGTCTACGTCTACGTCTACGTCTACGTCTACGTCTACGTCTACGTCTACGTCTACGTCTACGTCTACGTCTACGTCTACGTCTACGTCTACGTCTACGTCTACGTCTACGTCTACGTCTACGTCTACGTCTACGTCTACGTCTACGTCTACGTCTACGTCTACGTCTACGTCTACGTCTACGTCTACGTCTACGTCTACGTCTACGTCTACGTCTACGTCTACGTCTACGTCTACGTCTACGTCTACGTCTACGTCTACGTCTACGTCTACGTCTACGTCTACGTCTACGTCTACGTCTACGTCTACGTCTACGTCTACGTCTACGTCTACGTCTACGTCTACGTCTACGTCTACGTCTACGTCTACGTCTACGTCTACGTCTACGTCTACGTCTACGTCTACGTCTACGTCTACGTCTACGTCTACGTCTACGTCTACGTCTACGTCTACGTCTACGTCTACGTCTACGTCTACGTCTACGTCTACGTCTACGTCTACGTCTACGTCTACGTCTACGTCTACGTCTACGTCTACGTCTACGTCTACGTCTACGTCTACGTCTACGTCTACGTCTACGTCTACGTCTACGTCTACGTCTACGTCTACGTCTACGTCTACGTCTACGTCTACGTCTACGTCTACGTCTACGTCTACGTCTACGTCTACGTCTACGTCTACGTCTACGTCTACGTCTACGTCTACGTCTACGTCTACGTCTACGTCTACGTCTACGTCTACGTCTACGTCTACGTCTACGTCTACGTCTACGTCTACGTCTACGTCTACGTCTACGTCTACGTCTACGTCTACGTCTACGTCTACGTCTACGTCTACGTCTACGTCTACGTCTACGTCTACGTCTACGTCTACGTCTACGTCTACGTCTACGTCTACGTCTACGTCTACGTCTACGTCTACGTCTACGTCTACGTCTACGTCTACGTCTACGTCTACGTCTACGTCTACGTCTACGTCTACGTCTACGTCTACGTCTACGTCTACGTCTACGTCTACGTCTACGTCTACGTCTACGTCTACGTCTACGTCTACGTCTACGTCTACGTCTACGTCTACGTCTACGTCTACGTCTACGTCTACGTCTACGTCTACGTCTACGTCTACGTCTACGTCTACGTCTACGTCTACGTCTACGTCTACGTCTACGTCTACGTCTACGTCTACGTCTACGTCTACGTCTACGTCTACGTCTACGTCTACGTCTACGTCTACGTCTACGTCTACGTCTACGTCTACGTCTACGTCTACGTCTACGTCTACGTCTACGTCTACGTCTACGTCTACGTCTACGTCTACGTCTACGTCTACGTCTACGTCTACGTCTACGTCTACGTCTACGTCTACGTCTACGTCTACGTCTACGTCTACGTCTACGTCTACGTCTACGTCTACGTCTACGTCTACGTCTACGTCTACGTCTACGTCTACGTCTACGTCTACGTCTACGTCTACGTCTACGTCTACGTCTACGTCTACGTCTACGTCTACGTCTACGTCTACGTCTACGTCTACGTCTACGTCTACGTCTACGTCTACGTCTACGTCTACGTCTACGTCTACGTCTACGTCTACGTCTACGTCTACGTCTACGTCTACGTCTACGTCTACGTCTACGTCTACGTCTACGTCTACGTCTACGTCTACGTCTACGTCTACGTCTACGTCTACGTCTACGTCTACGTCTACGTCTACGTCTACGTCTACGTCTACGTCTACGTCTACGTCTACGTCTACGTCTACGTCTACGTCTACGTCTACGTCTACGTCTACGTCTACGTCTACGTCTACGTCTACGTCTACGTCTACGTCTACGTCTACGTCTACGTCTACGTCTACGTCTACGTCTACGTCTACGTCTACGTCTACGTCTACGTCTACGTCTACGTCTACGTCTACGTCTACGTCTACGTCTACGTCTACGTCTACGTCTACGTCTACGTCTACGTCTACGTCTACGTCTACGTCTACGTCTACGTCTACGTCTACGTCTACGTCTACGTCTACGTCTACGTCTACGTCTACGTCTACGTCTACGTCTACGTCTACGTCTACGTCTACGTCTACGTCTACGTCTACGTCTACGTCTACGTCTACGTCTACGTCTACGTCTACGTCTACGTCTACGTCTACGTCTACGTCTACGTCTACGTCTACGTCTACGTCTACGTCTACGTCTACGTCTACGTCTACGTCTACGTCTACGTCTACGTCTACGTCTACGTCTACGTCTACGTCTACGTCTACGTCTACGTCTACGTCTACGTCTACGTCTACGTCTACGTCTACGTCTACGTCTACGTCTACGTCTACGTCTACGTCTACGTCTACGTCTACGTCTACGTCTACGTCTACGTCTACGTCTACGTCTACGTCTACGTCTACGTCTACGTCTACGTCTACGTCTACGTCTACGTCTACGTCTACGTCTACGTCTACGTCTACGTCTACGTCTACGTCTACGTCTACGTCTACGTCTACGTCTACGTCTACGTCTACGTCTACGTCTACGTCTACGTCTACGTCTACGTCTACGTCTACGTCTACGTCTACGTCTACGTCTACGTCTACGTCTACGTCTACGTCTACGTCTACGTCTACGTCTACGTCTACGTCTACGTCTACGTCTACGTCTACGTCTACGTCTACGTCTACGTCTACGTCTACGTCTACGTCTACGTCTACGTCTACGTCTACGTCTACGTCTACGTCTACGTCTACGTCTACGTCTACGTCTACGTCTACGTCTACGTCTACGTCTACGTCTACGTCTACGTCTACGTCTACGTCTACGTCTACGTCTACGTCTACGTCTACGTCTACGTCTACGTCTACGTCTACGTCTACGTCTACGTCTACGTCTACGTCTACGTCTACGTCTACGTCTACGTCTACGTCTACGTCTACGTCTACGTCTACGTCTACGTCTACGTCTACGTCTACGTCTACGTCTACGTCTACGTCTACGTCTACGTCTACGTCTACGTCTACGTCTACGTCTACGTCTACGTCTACGTCTACGTCTACGTCTACGTCTACGTCTACGTCTACGTCTACGTCTACGTCTACGTCTACGTCTACGTCTACGTCTACGTCTACGTCTACGTCTACGTCTACGTCTACGTCTACGTCTACGTCTACGTCTACGTCTACGTCTACGTCTACGTCTACGTCTACGTCTACGTCTACGTCTACGTCTACGTCTACGTCTACGTCTACGTCTACGTCTACGTCTACGTCTACGTCTACGTCTACGTCTACGTCTACGTCTACGTCTACGTCTACGTCTACGTCTACGTCTACGTCTACGTCTACGTCTACGTCTACGTCTACGTCTACGTCTACGTCTACGTCTACGTCTACGTCTACGTCTACGTCTACGTCTACGTCTACGTCTACGTCTACGTCTACGTCTACGTCTACGTCTACGTCTACGTCTACGTCTACGTCTACGTCTACGTCTACGTCTACGTCTACGTCTACGTCTACGTCTACGTCTACGTCTACGTCTACGTCTACGTCTACGTCTACGTCTACGTCTACGTCTACGTCTACGTCTACGTCTACGTCTACGTCTACGTCTACGTCTACGTCTACGTCTACGTCTACGTCTACGTCTACGTCTACGTCTACGTCTACGTCTACGTCTACGTCTACGTCTACGTCTACGTCTACGTCTACGTCTACGTCTACGTCTACGTCTACGTCTACGTCTACGTCTACGTCTACGTCTACGTCTACGTCTACGTCTACGTCTACGTCTACGTCTACGTCTACGTCTACGTCTACGTCTACGTCTACGTCTACGTCTACGTCTACGTCTACGTCTACGTCTACGTCTACGTCTACGTCTACGTCTACGTCTACGTCTACGTCTACGTCTACGTCTACGTCTACGTCTACGTCTACGTCTACGTCTACGTCTACGTCTACGTCTACGTCTACGTCTACGTCTACGTCTACGTCTACGTCTACGTCTACGTCTACGTCTACGTCTACGTCTACGTCTACGTCTACGTCTACGTCTACGTCTACGTCTACGTCTACGTCTACGTCTACGTCTACGTCTACGTCTACGTCTACGTCTACGTCTACGTCTACGTCTACGTCTACGTCTACGTCTACGTCTACGTCTACGTCTACGTCTACGTCTACGTCTACGTCTACGTCTACGTCTACGTCTACGTCTACGTCTACGTCTACGTCTACGTCTACGTCTACGTCTACGTCTACGTCTACGTCTACGTCTACGTCTACGTCTACGTCTACGTCTACGTCTACGTCTACGTCTACGTCTACGTCTACGTCTACGTCTACGTCTACGTCTACGTCTACGTCTACGTCTACGTCTACGTCTACGTCTACGTCTACGTCTACGTCTACGTCTACGTCTACGTCTACGTCTACGTCTACGTCTACGTCTACGTCTACGTCTACGTCTACGTCTACGTCTACGTCTACGTCTACGTCTACGTCTACGTCTACGTCTACGTCTACGTCTACGTCTACGTCTACGTCTACGTCTACGTCTACGTCTACGTCTACGTCTACGTCTACGTCTACGTCTACGTCTACGTCTACGTCTACGTCTACGTCTACGTCTACGTCTACGTCTACGTCTACGTCTACGTCTACGTCTACGTCTACGTCTACGTCTACGTCTACGTCTACGTCTACGTCTACGTCTACGTCTACGTCTACGTCTACGTCTACGTCTACGTCTACGTCTACGTCTACGTCTACGTCTACGTCTACGTCTACGTCTACGTCTACGTCTACGTCTACGTCTACGTCTACGTCTACGTCTACGTCTACGTCTACGTCTACGTCTACGTCTACGTCTACGTCTACGTCTACGTCTACGTCTACGTCTACGTCTACGTCTACGTCTACGTCTACGTCTACGTCTACGTCTACGTCTACGTCTACGTCTACGTCTACGTCTACGTCTACGTCTACGTCTACGTCTACGTCTACGTCTACGTCTACGTCTACGTCTACGTCTACGTCTACGTCTACGTCTACGTCTACGTCTACGTCTACGTCTACGTCTACGTCTACGTCTACGTCTACGTCTACGTCTACGTCTACGTCTACGTCTACGTCTACGTCTACGTCTACGTCTACGTCTACGTCTACGTCTACGTCTACGTCTACGTCTACGTCTACGTCTACGTCTACGTCTACGTCTACGTCTACGTCTACGTCTACGTCTACGTCTACGTCTACGTCTACGTCTACGTCTACGTCTACGTCTACGTCTACGTCTACGTCTACGTCTACGTCTACGTCTACGTCTACGTCTACGTCTACGTCTACGTCTACGTCTACGTCTACGTCTACGTCTACGTCTACGTCTACGTCTACGTCTACGTCTACGTCTACGTCTACGTCTACGTCTACGTCTACGTCTACGTCTACGTCTACGTCTACGTCTACGTCTACGTCTACGTCTACGTCTACGTCTACGTCTACGTCTACGTCTACGTCTACGTCTACGTCTACGTCTACGTCTACGTCTACGTCTACGTCTACGTCTACGTCTACGTCTACGTCTACGTCTACGTCTACGTCTACGTCTACGTCTACGTCTACGTCTACGTCTACGTCTACGTCTACGTCTACGTCTACGTCTACGTCTACGTCTACGTCTACGTCTACGTCTACGTCTACGTCTACGTCTACGTCTACGTCTACGTCTACGTCTACGTCTACGTCTACGTCTACGTCTACGTCTACGTCTACGTCTACGTCTACGTCTACGTCTACGTCTACGTCTACGTCTACGTCTACGTCTACGTCTACGTCTACGTCTACGTCTACGTCTACGTCTACGTCTACGTCTACGTCTACGTCTACGTCTACGTCTACGTCTACGTCTACGTCTACGTCTACGTCTACGTCTACGTCTACGTCTACGTCTACGTCTACGTCTACGTCTACGTCTACGTCTACGTCTACGTCTACGTCTACGTCTACGTCTACGTCTACGTCTACGTCTACGTCTACGTCTACGTCTACGTCTACGTCTACGTCTACGTCTACGTCTACGTCTACGTCTACGTCTACGTCTACGTCTACGTCTACGTCTACGTCTACGTCTACGTCTACGTCTACGTCTACGTCTACGTCTACGTCTACGTCTACGTCTACGTCTACGTCTACGTCTACGTCTACGTCTACGTCTACGTCTACGTCTACGTCTACGTCTACGTCTACGTCTACGTCTACGTCTACGTCTACGTCTACGTCTACGTCTACGTCTACGTCTACGTCTACGTCTACGTCTACGTCTACGTCTACGTCTACGTCTACGTCTACGTCTACGTCTACGTCTACGTCTACGTCTACGTCTACGTCTACGTCTACGTCTACGTCTACGTCTACGTCTACGTCTACGTCTACGTCTACGTCTACGTCTACGTCTACGTCTACGTCTACGTCTACGTCTACGTCTACGTCTACGTCTACGTCTACGTCTACGTCTACGTCTACGTCTACGTCTACGTCTACGTCTACGTCTACGTCTACGTCTACGTCTACGTCTACGTCTACGTCTACGTCTACGTCTACGTCTACGTCTACGTCTACGTCTACGTCTACGTCTACGTCTACGTCTACGTCTACGTCTACGTCTACGTCTACGTCTACGTCTACGTCTACGTCTACGTCTACGTCTACGTCTACGTCTACGTCTACGTCTACGTCTACGTCTACGTCTACGTCTACGTCTACGTCTACGTCTACGTCTACGTCTACGTCTACGTCTACGTCTACGTCTACGTCTACGTCTACGTCTACGTCTACGTCTACGTCTACGTCTACGTCTACGTCTACGTCTACGTCTACGTCTACGTCTACGTCTACGTCTACGTCTACGTCTACGTCTACGTCTACGTCTACGTCTACGTCTACGTCTACGTCTACGTCTACGTCTACGTCTACGTCTACGTCTACGTCTACGTCTACGTCTACGTCTACGTCTACGTCTACGTCTACGTCTACGTCTACGTCTACGTCTACGTCTACGTCTACGTCTACGTCTACGTCTACGTCTACGTCTACGTCTACGTCTACGTCTACGTCTACGTCTACGTCTACGTCTACGTCTACGTCTACGTCTACGTCTACGTCTACGTCTACGTCTACGTCTACGTCTACGTCTACGTCTACGTCTACGTCTACGTCTACGTCTACGTCTACGTCTACGTCTACGTCTACGTCTACGTCTACGTCTACGTCTACGTCTACGTCTACGTCTACGTCTACGTCTACGTCTACGTCTACGTCTACGTCTACGTCTACGTCTACGTCTACGTCTACGTCTACGTCTACGTCTACGTCTACGTCTACGTCTACGTCTACGTCTACGTCTACGTCTACGTCTACGTCTACGTCTACGTCTACGTCTACGTCTACGTCTACGTCTACGTCTACGTCTACGTCTACGTCTACGTCTACGTCTACGTCTACGTCTACGTCTACGTCTACGTCTACGTCTACGTCTACGTCTACGTCTACGTCTACGTCTACGTCTACGTCTACGTCTACGTCTACGTCTACGTCTACGTCTACGTCTACGTCTACGTCTACGTCTACGTCTACGTCTACGTCTACGTCTACGTCTACGTCTACGTCTACGTCTACGTCTACGTCTACGTCTACGTCTACGTCTACGTCTACGTCTACGTCTACGTCTACGTCTACGTCTACGTCTACGTCTACGTCTACGTCTACGTCTACGTCTACGTCTACGTCTACGTCTACGTCTACGTCTACGTCTACGTCTACGTCTACGTCTACGTCTACGTCTACGTCTACGTCTACGTCTACGTCTACGTCTACGTCTACGTCTACGTCTACGTCTACGTCTACGTCTACGTCTACGTCTACGTCTACGTCTACGTCTACGTCTACGTCTACGTCTACGTCTACGTCTACGTCTACGTCTACGTCTACGTCTACGTCTACGTCTACGTCTACGTCTACGTCTACGTCTACGTCTACGTCTACGTCTACGTCTACGTCTACGTCTACGTCTACGTCTACGTCTACGTCTACGTCTACGTCTACGTCTACGTCTACGTCTACGTCTACGTCTACGTCTACGTCTACGTCTACGTCTACGTCTACGTCTACGTCTACGTCTACGTCTACGTCTACGTCTACGTCTACGTCTACGTCTACGTCTACGTCTACGTCTACGTCTACGTCTACGTCTACGTCTACGTCTACGTCTACGTCTACGTCTACGTCTACGTCTACGTCTACGTCTACGTCTACGTCTACGTCTACGTCTACGTCTACGTCTACGTCTACGTCTACGTCTACGTCTACGTCTACGTCTACGTCTACGTCTACGTCTACGTCTACGTCTACGTCTACGTCTACGTCTACGTCTACGTCTACGTCTACGTCTACGTCTACGTCTACGTCTACGTCTACGTCTACGTCTACGTCTACGTCTACGTCTACGTCTACGTCTACGTCTACGTCTACGTCTACGTCTACGTCTACGTCTACGTCTACGTCTACGTCTACGTCTACGTCTACGTCTACGTCTACGTCTACGTCTACGTCTACGTCTACGTCTACGTCTACGTCTACGTCTACGTCTACGTCTACGTCTACGTCTACGTCTACGTCTACGTCTACGTCTACGTCTACGTCTACGTCTACGTCTACGTCTACGTCTACGTCTACGTCTACGTCTACGTCTACGTCTACGTCTACGTCTACGTCTACGTCTACGTCTACGTCTACGTCTACGTCTACGTCTACGTCTACGTCTACGTCTACGTCTACGTCTACGTCTACGTCTACGTCTACGTCTACGTCTACGTCTACGTCTACGTCTACGTCTACGTCTACGTCTACGTCTACGTCTACGTCTACGTCTACGTCTACGTCTACGTCTACGTCTACGTCTACGTCTACGTCTACGTCTACGTCTACGTCTACGTCTACGTCTACGTCTACGTCTACGTCTACGTCTACGTCTACGTCTACGTCTACGTCTACGTCTACGTCTACGTCTACGTCTACGTCTACGTCTACGTCTACGTCTACGTCTACGTCTACGTCTACGTCTACGTCTACGTCTACGTCTACGTCTACGTCTACGTCTACGTCTACGTCTACGTCTACGTCTACGTCTACGTCTACGTCTACGTCTACGTCTACGTCTACGTCTACGTCTACGTCTACGTCTACGTCTACGTCTACGTCTGCGTCTACGTCTACGTCTACGTCTGCGTCTACGTCTACGTCTACGTCTACGTCTACGTCTACGTCTACGTCTACGTCTACGTCTACGTCTACGTCTACGTCTACGTCTACGTCTACGTCTACGTCTACGTCTACGTCTACGTCTACGTCTACGTCTACGTCTACGTCTACGTCTACGTCTACGTCTACGTCTACGTCTACGTCTACGTCTACGTCTACGTCTACGTCTACGTCTACGTCTACGTCTACGTCTACGTCTACGTCTACGTCTACGTCTACGTCTACGTCTACGTCTACGTCTACGTCTACGTCTACGTCTACGTCTACGTCTACGTCTACGTCTACGTCTACGTCTACGTCTACGTCTACGTCTACGTCTACGTCTACGTCTACGTCTACGTCTACGTCTACGTCTACGTCTACGTCTACGTCTACGTCTACGTCTACGTCTACGTCTACGTCTACGTCTACGTCTACGTCTACGTCTACGTCTACGTCTACGTCTACGTCTACGTCTACGTCTACGTCTACGTCTACGTCTACGTCTACGTCTACGTCTACGTCTACGTCTACGTCTACGTCTACGTCTACGTCTACGTCTACGTCTACGTCTACGTCTACGTCTACGTCTACGTCTACGTCTACGTCTACGTCTACGTCTACGTCTACGTCTACGTCTACGTCTACGTCTACGTCTACGTCTACGTCTACGTCTACGTCTACGTCTACGTCTACGTCTACGTCTACGTCTACGTCTACGTCTACGTCTACGTCTACGTCTACGTCTACGTCTACGTCTACGTCTACGTCTAC
>CAJZLR020000020.1:40000-42500 GCA_916050605.2 Platycheirus albimanus | reverse complement strand
CACACACACACACACACACACACACACACACACACACACACACACACACACACACACACACACACACACACACACACACACACACACACACACACACACACACACACACACACACACACACACACACACACACACACACACACACACACACACACACACACACACACACACACACACACACACACACACACACACACACACACACACACACACACACACACACACACACACACACACACACACACACACACACACACACACACACACACACACACACACACACACACACACACACACACACACACACACACACACACACACACACACACACACACACACACACACACACACACACACACACACACACACACACACACACACACACACACACACACACACACACACACACACACACACACACACACACACACACACACACACACACACACACACACACACACACACACACACACACACACACACACACACACACACACACACACACACACACACACACACACACACACACACACACACACACACACACACACACACACACACACACACACACACACACACACACACACACACACACACACACACACACACACACACACACACACACACACACACACACACACACACACACACACACACACACACACACACACACACACACACACACACACACACACACACACACACACACACACACACACACACACACACACACACACACACACACACACACACACACACACACACACACACACACACACACACACACACACACACACACACACACACACACACACACACACACACACACACACACACACACACACACACACACACACACACACACACACACACACACACACACACACACACACACACACACACACACACACACACACACACACACACACACACACACACACACACACACACACACACACACACACACACACACACACACACACACACACACACACACACACACACACACACACACACACACACACACACACACACACACACACACACACACACACACACACACACACACACACACACACACACACACACACACACACACACACACACACACACACACACACACACACACACACACACACACACACACACACACACACACACACACACACACACACACACACACACACACACACACACACACACACACACACACACACACACACACACACACACACACACACACACACACACACACACACACACACACACACACACACACACACACACACACACACACACACACACACACACACACACACACACACACACACACACACACACACACACACACACACACACACACACACACACACACACACACACACACACACACACACACACACACACACACACACACACACACACACACACACACACACACACACACACACACACACACACACACACACACACACACACACACACACACACACACACACACACACACACACACACACACACACACACACACACACACACACACACACACACACACACACACACACACACACACACACACACACACACACACACACACACACACACACACACACACACACACACACACACACACACACACACACACACACACACACACACACACACACACACACACACACACACACACACACACACACACACACACACACACACACACACACACACACACACACACACACACACACACACACACACACACACACACACACACACACACACACACACACACACACACACACACACACACACACACACACACACACACACACACACACACACACACACACACACACACACACACACACACACACACACACACACACACACACACACACACACACACACACACACACACACACACACACACACACACACACACACACACACACACACACACACACACACACACACACACACACACACACACACACACACACACACACACACACACACACACACACACACACACACACACACACACACACACACACACACACACACACACACACACACACACACACACACACACACACACACACACACACACACACACACACACACACACACACACACACACACACACACACACACACACACACACACACACACACACACACACACACACACACACACACACACACACACACACACACACACACACACACACACACACACACACACACACACACACACACACACACACACACACACACACACACACACACACACACACACACACACACACACACACACACACACACACACACACACACACACACACACACACACACACACACACACACACACACACACACACACACACACACACACACACACACACACACACACACACACACACACACACACACACACACACACACACACACACACACACACACACACACACACACACACACACACACACACACACACACACACA
>CAJZLR020000020.1:0-35000 GCA_916050605.2 Platycheirus albimanus | reverse complement strand
ACCAATTAATTTCCCACATAAACAACGCAATAATTAATTAATTAATTAACTCGTTCTCATTAATATTTTCCGACATCACGACTTGGAATTTGAAAACAAATTTCACTTTTGTTGTGACATTGTCATTTTGACACACACACAATTACGAAAAAAATCAATAGTTTCTTTTTTTCATTTGCACAAGAAAATTCAATCTGACAGTAAAATCTAGGAAAAAGAGCAATCTGACAGTAAAATCTAACGTGACCAATAAAAATCGACATTAGATTTTACTGTCAGATTGATCTTTTTCCTAGATTTTACTGTCAGATTGAATTTTCTTGTGCAAATGAAAAAAAGAAACGAGATTGATTTTTTTGTAATTGGGTGTGTGTGTCAAAATGACAATTGTCGATTTTTATAGCGGGGTTCACATGGGACAATGCAGAGGCCAAGACAATGAGACAAGACAATCATTGTTTAATGTGAACAACTGTTTCTAGGACAAGACAATTGTCATTCTATTGTCTTTCGAGCTAGCCTGCCGACCTATCTCTGAGGACAATATCGAGATGTCGACTGGCTGGCATTGTCTTGTCCAACCCCGTTCAAGAAGCTCGGACAAGACAATTGAGTATTGTCGCATTGTCTTGTCTGTGTGTGAACGCTGCTTATTGGTCACGTTAGATCAATCTTTTTCGATCTAGATCGATTTTTTAGATCTGACAGCTAGATTTTATGTTCTTGTTGGTCAAGAAATCAATTTTCTTTCGATCTTAGATCAACATGTTAAATCTCATTTTTTTCGAGATTTAACGCATACCATCACAATTCACAATACTCTCGAACAGCTGTTTTTGAAGTTTTGTTTTTGGCATTGCGACATTGTGAAAATTAAATTTTTTGGTGTTAAGGAAAATTGTTTTTAATTATAAAATAAAGTTTTGTTTTCGGTAAAAGAATTATTTTAATTATAAAGTGAAGTTGTGTTTTTGTTATTGCGAGAATTCAATTCTTTTGGTAAAGAAAATTCTTTTTAATTGTTTATGATTATTATATTTTCATTAAAGAAGTATATGGAATTGAATAGATTTATCAAAATGTCCATGAGCTGTGAAAGAAGTGGCGTAGGTTTAATTTGTCGGTAGTGTTTGTTTAACGGGAGAGATGCAGAAAGTAGCGGGCCTACAGGCAATAGTGTAAATAGGCACAATAATGTAAGGCCACTGAAATGGATACAGCATTGTCTGCCGGGCCAGAATTGCTTTTGAGAGCAGAGAAATATTACAACTCTGTAGGATGACCTTTCGTTCAAGCAGCAGTTTCGAGAAGACATCAATTAGCAGTTCAGGACCTAGGCAGATGAGCAGTTCACTTAATTCCATATTCTCCAGGCGCAAGTCAGTCGGTCGCCGGATAAATATTTCATCATAGCGGGGATCCCTGATTAGGTTTCGACTAACCAAGGGGTCATATGGCTTCCCTTGGCTCTCATTCGCAAGAACTAAACTTCTTCTACTATCTTGGAGAGTTGCTGATGAACCCTCTGATAGAGATTCTAGTGTCGCCGACTCCTTCAAACCCTTGGAATTTGCTCCCAAACTCATATGTTTTGTGGAGTAGATCACAGGACGTGAGAAAAGTGGAATCTTTATGTGTAAGCACTTGCCAGCGGGTAGAATATCAGCTCTGTAGATTACTGAATAGCACATTCATTTCAGTCTCTGTCTGTCCATGTCGGGACTCAACTTCCTTTAGTAGCTTCTGATAAAGTCCCAGAGCTTTACATTCGCTTATAATACAGTAACATAGCGGAAGACATGTATCCGAATTTTCAGGCAAAACACGCCTGCAATAGCCGTAGATCTTGTAGTTTTTATCGTCGGTCAGAATCAGACAGTATTATTGATTTTCCTTCCCTGTTCGCACGAGATCAATGTGGGGGGAAACCAACTGTTCAATAAGCTTTGGACACTGGGACTGTGATGCTTCCTTTTCTTTTTCAGCTGCTGCGTCTGCTGATTTTTTAGCAGCCTCAGTTGAATCCAGTAGATCATCTCCAGGTGGTTTTATTATTTGAGGACTATCTGTTGAACATTTGGAACGCATCTTGATGTTATTATTGTTTGTCGTCGTCGTCGTCGTCATCGTAGTCATTGTCGTTGTGGGTACTTTACTATCTCCAATGAGTTTGTTAAAATAATGAACTCGCTGACTAGTCGCCACTGGTAGAGGTGGTATAATTGAAGGCTCATCGTCGTCGTCGTCACTGCTGGAATCAGTAGACCCATCATTATCGTCTTCACCTTCCAATTTGAAACTGCTTAACACTGGAGCTTTCAAATACACAAATCCGCTGGCCCGGATGGTATACCCCCTATTCTTCTGAAGAAGTGTTCTTCATCTCTGGCAAAACCACTGCGTAAGCTTTTTCATCGCTCCTATCGTTCAGGAATCTTTCCTAGTAGATGGAAAACAGCATTTGTCCAGCCCGTCCCAAAAAAAGGTGACTCCTCCTCCCCCTCCTCTTACCGACCAATTGCACTTACGTCCCTTCTTTCCAAGGTCATGGAAACGCTGATAAATCATCAGCTCAAGAAATATCTCGAAGATCGGGAGCTTTTAAATGACCGGCAATACGGCTTTCGCAGCAATCGTTCCACTGGTGATCTGATGGCATATCTCACCGAACAGTGGAACAAATCTGTGCATCGCTTTGGCGAAAGCAAGATTATTGCGCTTGATATTTCAAAGGCATTTGATAGAGTTTGGCATGAAGCTCTTTTATCGAAAATGCGTGCATTTGGTATCGATGATACTCTTATTCGTTGGATTAGAAACTATCTTCTGGACCGTTCAATACAAGTTGTATTAGACGGTTTCAAGTCTGATCTCCACAAAATAAATGCTGGTGTGCCCCAGGGCTCCGTTCTGTCTCCGACTCTCTTTCTCATTTCTATAAATGATCTCTTGTCTGTGACTTCTAATCCATTAAATTGTTTTGCTGACGACTCAACCCTCAGCTTTTCATATACGTTTGATAATTCACGGCCTTCGCCTTCGGACGTGTTATTACAACGAAATCGTATGATAAGCTCGTTAAACTCCGATTTAAACAGCATTGTGAATTGGGGTACTAGAAATCGTGTGGAGTTTAATGCGTCGAAAACTCAATGCTGTCTTTTGTCGTTGAAGCTAAACATACCCCCTATGCCATTATCCATGAATGGTACTTGCATCGAGGAGGCCGAAAAGCTATCAGTACTCGGTATGTGTATCAGTGACGATCTTCGTTGGAATGATCATATACTTGAGATTGCCAAGAATGCTGCATGATGCTTAGGCTTTCTTAATAGATGCAAGAAGTTTTTCACCCCTTCTGATCTGGCTACAATTTACAAAGCGTTTATACGCCCTAAACTCGAGTATAACTCCCATCTCTGGGCAGGTGCTTCTCAAACTTTTCTTCACCTGCTCGACAGAGTTCAGAAAAAAGCGTTAAAATTGATAGGAGAGAGAAGCATTATGGAAACATTTCCGTCACTTGAACATCGTCGAAATGTCTCATGTCTTTCCTTATTTTACAGATTCTTTTACAAAAAATGCTCACTCGAGGTAGCCAGTTGCGTTCCACCCCTTAAACATTTCCCCCGTAATACTCGTCTTGCTAGGAACGCTCATCAGTTTACACTTGAGCCCAATTTCGGACGTACCGTGAAATATAGAGATTCTTTCTTTAGCCGTACAACACGAATGTGGAATGGATTGCCTGGCACAATTTTTCCTTGCCATTTTGATCTTCAAACATTCAAGATCAATGTTCATCGACACCTTCTTTCCCTCCCTTCCTAACTTCCTATCGCTCGCGCTGTGACTTATCATGAAAAGGGCTATAACAAACCCCTTGAGCGCGTGTGCATTATAAAAAAAAAAAAAAAAAAAAAAACAACGGAATAATTAATTAATTCGTCCTCATTAATATTTTCCGACATCATGAATTGGAATTTGAAAACAAATAATTTCACTTTTGTTGTGACCACAGAGGACCTATAGAAAGCTACCACGCTTAATACAAATATTTATATGGTTTTACTTTCAGACTAGAAGCTTGATGTGCATTTTGATTTTTTTATGAGCGTGTGCACAGGCAGGGAAATAGGTACATAAACAGCTAGTGGTGATGGTGAATAAAATATTTAGTGTTTAATTCAAGAAGCATTGCGTGTCTGTGTTCCTGGCTGTGCATTTTATTTTAGTCGTGTAACTGGTCCACATTTAAAATGGGAACCAGTTACCAGTTACTTGCTTGTAGGCAAAAGAGAGTAAGAGAAATTTGTATGTTGGTGATACACAGACAACAGACACACAGATACAGACTGCCAACTTGTACTCCTCTTGCCAGAAACAACCTTAAAATATTTTATTTTTTCGTGTATTGGTTTTAAATTTAAAATGCACGGGAGAGGTTTAGAGAGAGCTTAAACGTACTTTAAAAAAATAAACTGCACACCAAGCTTGTTGGCAAAGAGAGAAAATATGGCGGTCTGTATCTGTATGTCTGTGACACAAAAAGACAATACACCCCAGCGACTGAAGTTTGGTTCTCTCTTTTTGTCAACAAGCCTAAGATCAGTTGTGCATTATACATATAATGAGTGTAGCTGTAACTTTCGGACAATTTTTTCCGTTTTTAAAAATCGGACGACCGACTTCATTTTGTTTAATAACTACAAAGGACTATAACGGCTGAATCCTCCCTGCTTAGTAAATTTTGACCGCAGACAAATAAAGCCAAACGTTTGTGTAACATTCAAAACCAATTCCAAACGGATGGGAGAGTTTTCAAACATTCAACAGCTAATAAAACAAAATGCTTTAAATTTCACACGCCAAATTTCTAGATAAGAAAAACTTAATTAAAAAGAGGGAATGCTAAGTTTCCAAAGGATTCCAAGAAATTTTGAATATACTTAAAAGATAATATAAAAATCACTTACCCCAACTTCCACTAACAGCGTTATCAATTGTGAAATGAAGTTTCAAGGAAAATTTCGTTGCTTTCCAGAACGAATAGATTCTCAACGTCAATAAGAGATAGCTTTTTACAACACAACTTGCCATTTGCATCTTTCCATTCAAGAAGACACACTGAATAAATTGCACCAAACGATACAAAATGACTTTAACTAGCTATATCACAAGACAAAACATTTCAATAATGCTTTTAAAGAACGCAGCACAACACAAGATATTTTAAAGAAAAAAGGACGCACTTCATCCACCGAAGCCCACACCGCACGGGCATACTATTTACATAATTATACACTAAGACCAAATTGCCCCTTTAACACGAACATGGGCTGAATTAAACCTCTAAACACTGACACGCCTGCGACATTTTCTGAGCATTTTTTCAGCTTTCCACGACCACCGAAATTTTCATCACGAACGGATGCGACGACGACGCCATACTCGAAATGAATTTAAACGGAAAACGGAAACGACAACCAGACGATATAAAGCACAACCGGAAATGGTTTAGTTTAGTTCAACAAGAAGTTGCACAATAGGAAATGCAATGGATCGTTTGTTGCACTGCGCTTACACTGTTTCTTAATTGAGTTTTGTTGATTTTTATACTGATAAAAGAAAAACGAACTTTGATGGGTACAAGAGGTATTCCAAAAATCATCATTAAATCCTTAAACGTGAATGTTCGTCTTCACTATAATTTTCAAGCTGCATCCATAATTTTCCTATAATCTGCATCCATGCAGACGTCTGCATTTTGTACTTCCCTCTCTATTGCACAAATATGATTCATATTTTGCAACCTCTTTTTTTTGCAGATCATGGCTGGCAGCTCCATGTAAAGCCACCCTAATGGTACATGGAGCTGCGTGATTTTTCTGACACGACACCGATTCTGCGGTTAACACACCAGCCCATACACACACCAAACATTTCAGTGCACCGACACAAGTGTGTGCACCAGTGTTATGTGTATGGGCCGCTTTAATGAAATCCTTATGTCTAAGATAATTTTGGTAAGAGCATTGAACTTGTTTGAAATTCATTCAAATAATTGATTAAAAAAGTATATATTCTTTGCAAATCATACCTCATGTACGTCAACAGACCAGCGACCGAAGTTTTGCTCCAGCTTTTTGCATACAAGCTGATGTTCATGCTGCTATGATTATTTTAGCGCTCTTCCGAGCACTCTCAAACTATACGATTGTGGTGATGTTCTGCAAATTTCAAGAAAAGAACAGCGGGATTCATTAAGGTGGCTTTACACGGAGTTGCAAATGCAGACGAAAACGCAACAACAACAATCATAGTGCAGACGATGAAAACGAACATGTTCATCTTCACTATAATTTTCAAGCTGCATCTATAATTTTCCTATAATCTGCATCCATGAAGACCGTCTGCATTTTTGCCTTCCCTCTCTATCACACAAGCACGGACCAAGAAGATACAGACCGCCAACTCACCATATGGTCTCTCTTTTTGCCACCAAGCTAAAAATCAGCTGATATGCCATTTATTTTGAGAGTGTGACGCTCTCCCTTGCTTTAAAACCCATTTAGCAAACACACTTAAAAAATAAATGGCATACGCAGGTATAGTTGCCATTACAAAATGCACAGAAAGAGATGTACACGTATTCACAGACTGAAAAAAATATTTCGAGGGTGTTTCAGGCAAGAGGAGTACGAGTTGGCGGTCTGTGTATGGTCTGTGGTTATAAGTATGCAGGCAATCTGTTTTATAATCTAGCCACCGGTAGCGCATAACAACTTTCAATCGTTCATTGTTTTGTTATTTTGTGGCTTCGCCCATTCCTATTCCTACTCTCTGAGTTATAATAATATTATAATCTATCATTTCATAGATCATCCGAATTTTCTTATCACAAATTTTATCTATTAATACCTGATTTTTTACCAAATTCTTATTCTTTTAATCATCTGAGTAATTTTTGTCGTGTGTGTAAACAAACTGTGATACAAATAATGTTGTTGATAAGGATAATATCCAATCAGGCAGCAATAAGCTCAAGAAGACTCCTGTCAAAATCACAACACTTCAAAATCATTTATAATAAAAGACCATTACGATTTCGATCGAAAAGTGAGATCACATTAAAATTGTATAAATCTATAAATAATTACATAATGATTTGTATCACCTCTTTGAATGCACCTTCTTTTACAGGTAATCAACAGTGAAAACCCAGTTATAGTCAATTTCCATGCAGAATGGTGTGATCCCTGCAAGATACTTACTCCCAAAATGACAGAGTTACTTGAAAACTCTGATGATATTGATCTGGCAGTAATAGATGTAGATTCAAACACAGATTTAGTGGAAACGTTTGAGGTGAAAGCTGTGCCTGCAGTATTAGCTTTTCGCAATGGAGTAGTTGTGGATAAGTTTATTTGTCTGGTGGATGCGAATAGTATAGAGGCGCTCATACAAAAACTGAAGCCAGCTAAAAAAGGAACTGAACAAGAATGATGAGAATTTGTACAATTTTAATTTATAAAAGTAATTTTATTTTATTCACTAAAAATGAGTTGTTTAAATAGCCGTCCTCGTCTTCCATTCCAACAAAGTGGGTGGGTTTTGTTGGTCTTGCTGTAACTAGTAGTGCAGTTGTTGTCTATCTTATGGGGCAAACTATAGCAAAGGGTTTGGAGCCGTTACAAAAGACCTAAATTAGTGAGAATACCCACTCTATCGATGCTACACGTTGTCAAACTGTTGCGATAGTTTTCATACTCGCTGTTGACTGCGTTTCTATGATTGTAGCCTCTAAATCTTTCAATTGGTTTCGTTTAGTCTTATATTAGTGTTAAAGGTTCACTCTTAGCAGCACTATTTTATGGAAATCGTTGTTTGAAACAATATATTTAACAAGGATACGTGCAGAGAAGTCTTCAAAACTTCCGCATAAATGTTAACTTTGAACGTTTTGATTGAAACGACACCAACTTTATTGTCAAGCAATCAAGTTCTCGTTATGATAAAGCTAATACTATTTCACGTTTATCAAGCCGACCATGGCACTCCTTTAGTGCATTAGTGAAACTAAATAATAAAGAACCAATGTGCTATGCATCGCACTACCGACGAGTCAAATAATCAAGGAGTAAAATGGTAAAATGGAATTTTCGGGTTTAATTTGCAGCACAGAGAAAGAAAAGAGGTATTTATACTGGGGTGGAATCGGCTAATGTGATTTGTGATTGTCACATTTCTGACAATCACATGTGATTAAATAATTTTGTGCGTCTGCATAATGTGATCACCGGAATTTTGTTTATTTTCATTATGTCATTTTCCGTTGGGCAATTGGAGAGAACTCCGAAGACAAATCGTTTCTCTTCGGAGTTGTGTTTTGCGAGTCTTACTTCTTCTGCTTTTTATGAAATATGCGGTCTGAAGGCGCATAAATACGAACGTCACAGTTTCTATATATTTTGTATTTCAAATTAAACAATTCGAACAATTTTAATATATAATTTACATTAAGGGACGTGACAATTATGTATTTATTTAGAAAAGATTAATTTAGTTGTCACTTCACGTGATTGCTCACAACATATACCTACGCGTTTCAGAAAAATATCTCAATTAAAAAAATGTTCATTTCTGTTTTTTTTTTTTATTGTTTTTATTTTTACTTTAATCATGAGGAGAAACTAATTTCTCCCAATCGAAAACAACATTAGTATAGATCTTTGACAAATATTTGACAGCAAAAGCAAATAATTTTGTTTTATAAGTCAGCGTCAGAGGTTTATTTTTTATTTATTATTATTTTTGTATGCAAGTGACACCTAAATAGCTGTCACAAGAAAAAGTCACAAAAATGTGATTGTCACATGCGACAATCACCTTAGCCAGACGAAATTTGTATATTGTGACTATCACAAATCACCTTAGCCGATTCCACCCCTGGTTTTTAAGTAGGCACCGTGCTTGGTTGCTAACCTAGAGTAGTGGGTTTGAGCCATAGCCAAGGTAACAATTTTTCTATACTCGTTAAAACTGCATGCCACCCGTGAGAATTTCGTCAGATAAATACTACCTAAATCTCAATCCACTGTACCACTAAAAATGTATTCCTATCTTTCTTTTAATTCATAAAAGAAATCAGTGACTATGCCGTTTACTATCGCTGAAGTGCAGTTCCACTGCAGCGCAATGCGATTACTCATTTATAGGTCATAGAAGGATAAGTGCGGTCTTACCTAAAAGCGTTATGTTATTATGTATTTGTGTCTTTACTGCCGGGGCACAGTGGTATAGCGGCAGCTGTAGTACGTTGTAAGTAATACTGTTAAAATTAAATGTACGTAATTCATATTGCACGGCTACAATGTTAAGTTGCAGCTGTACAGCACAGAAAGTAGCTAAAGTATAAGTCGACTCAACTTCACTATTCCACGAATGCACAACAAACGCCTAAAAGTAGGCAATTGCGGATCCCAAGCATAAACGAACAAAATAAAATAAACGGAATGTGGTACCGAATTCAAACGGTAGATGTCGTACAATCTCTATGCTTTATGAGAATCTAATAATCGTTTTCGCGTTCGTTTATCCACTCTTGTGCAATAAATGCCAGTTATTGTTTTGTGTTATGTTCTTATTCTCTGTCCGCTACTTGAACGAAAGAATACAAGATTACAGATTACTCCAAATTGCTTGTTCGCTTCATAGTTGTTATATGTGACGTCATCAGTGACAGCAAACGAACAATTTTGGTGACATTATTTGTATTCAATATAAAACGTGCGAAAACTTTAAACAAATTTTAGTAAAAACCACAGACCAATACAGACCGCCAACTCGTTCTCCTCTTGCCTGAAACACACTCGAAATATTTGTTATATTAGTGGTGGAATATTCTGTAAAAGAATAAACAATAGCTGACAGTGAACTGCATCAGTCAAACTAGGGAATATTCCATTTAAACCACCTCTTCACTTGGAATGAAAAGAATGCGTTCCAAATATTCCAGATTGAATAAAGAAACAAGGAAATAGTTTATCCGGGATATTCCATTGAGTAAAGAAACGCAAAAAGGGAGTTCCATATATTCCGAATATATGGAATGAATAAAGAAACTCACTCACAGTGAGTTTTGAGCACAGAGGACCTATAGGAGAGTGAAATCTTTCGTACGTATCACCCTCCGACACCCATTTCCGGTAATTTTTTTTTTAGTTATTTGACATCGTGTCTGTGAATAATGTGGATTTTTTTTGGGAAAATCAAATTTGATCAAAAATTTGATCAAATTTGCTGTCCAATAAAGCGGCAGATAGCTAAGATAAGTTTTTGTTATTGTGTGTGTGTTTCTTTTGACGTTCTTAATCTGAGGCGTGTTTAACCATACGACAATGTCTAACGAGATTGATTTTTCTGTCATGTAATCTTCGTTGGAATAATCTTTAAGCAATTTTTTTTTAGATTTTCGTGTAATATATTTCAACATTAATATAATAATGTAGCTGCAATTAATTATTTCATAAGTTAAAATGTACTTCAATGTCTTTTTAATGTTTTGTAAGTCGGAAAGTTTTGTTCGCAGTTGAGTCATAATTTAATATTGATTAAATAAAGTTCACCGGCTGAACACACCCAACCAAGCAAATGTCAGATTTTTACACACAAGCACGAGGGAATGCAAACAATTTGTAAACGGAATTTCGATTCGGGTGGACATTATTTAATTTTAATTCTGCCGCAAAGTAGATAGTTTATTTAAATGTTAGTATATATGAAGTGTTAATGTATATTTAATACAAAGAAGTCTGAATAAATGTTAATGTACCTATAGTTAATTAAGAAAGTCTGAATAATCAACGTAATATTACCGCTACTACTAGCAAGATGGATTGCAACATTGAGGAATTAGATTTAATTAATTTTTCAATATTATATAATAAAAAGGGAATTGTTTTTCTTAACGAAGACAATGTGCTCCTCCAAGAATAAATAAATACATATATATAAAATAACAACTACCTAGGATTCGTTAAAGGATGCATTAAAAACACTTCGTCATGAACATTGTCAGAGTAATAAACAAAAGCTTACAAATGACTCGTTGTATGGGAGAAGTGTTCCCGGAAAAAATGAAAGGCCATCGAATAGAAAGCTATAAAAAACTATACCTAACAAATCTTTAGTGAATTCGACACAACCGTTGCCAACTTATGGAACAACTATGTTATGAAGTAGGAATAAAATCCGGGCTCAATCACTGCATCCTTTTCAAAGCGATTCAATTCATTATACACTCTGTTCATTTTAATTTTGCAAGTTCATACCTATTTATTTTTAAATTGTCAATTAATTTTCACTTCAACCGTTTGTATTTATATTTGTTATTATTTTAAAACTTTGATCACTTATCTAAAAAGAATTCTTTTTCCACAATGAAATTCACAGAATGCTAAAAAAATAAACAACAAAATTTGACGTTTGAGAAATGTCAAATTATTGTAGTGTGTGTGCAAATGTGTGTTAAATCTCAATTTAAAATGAGATTTCATTTGGGAGGTAAGATTTGATCAAACACCACAAAAAGATATGATCATTGCCCAAAAGAAAAACACTTTTTGATGTTTGATCATATTTCACACGAAAAAGATTTGATCAAGCGACCCAAAAAAAAATCACATAAATGTGAAAAACAACAACACAAAACGACGAGGTGAGTTTTGTTTGTTTTGACATTTCATTTTTTTTTTTGCTTGATGACAGATGTAAGTAAACAATTTTAGAAATTATTTATTTTGTTCTCAAAATAAATCATTTTATGTAATTATTTATAGTTTTTGGCGTGATAAAATCGAATTCCACATCCAGGAAATGGCGACCGAGACCGAAGCAGTATCTTTACATTTGTTTGGCTTGGATGTATCTTGGAGAATACCTCCAATCGCCGTTTGTGATGAAAACTAAGAAAAGGTAAATTTCTACAATCCTTATTTTATTGAATAATTTTATTTGAATAATAAATTCATATTAATAACTCTAGAATACACAAGCAATGGTGCAAAGAACTTAAGAAACTAAGGTCGGCCACGTCCCTTAATCGTGGTAAACAAGCATTTTCATTAGACCTGGAAACATGAGTTGTGAAAAAAGCTGTCAAAGGATTGCGGACGAACGAAAAAAATTTGTCACCGAAGGTACTTCTACTTTTAATTATGATTGCACATTAATGTACATATATCATTTTTTTTATGTTTATTCAGAATCCGCCAGGTTAAATGACCCAAATTACTTCAAATGGCTCCAAGAACAGGAAAAACTGAAAAAAAAACTTGAGCTCGAACAAGAACACCTAAAACAAGAAGAACTCTGGTTGCGTCGAGAACTTTTGGCCAGAAAGAAATTCCACGAACAGCAAAAGAAACAAGAAGCCACTGCTGCCGTGAAAGAAGCGGAAGTTCTTCGAATTCAAAACGAGTTCGAAGAACTCCAGAAAAAAGCTGAACAACGTCTTGAGAAACGCCTGCAACGCGGAGAACCAGCTAAACGAGACCACGAGCACATGATGGAAGAACTGACATCCAATATACATATACAATATCATTTATGTGAAAAAAATAAAAATTCCACAAAGTTTGTCCACACTGTACATAAAGATATTTTTATATATTTGAAATATCGATATTTTGCTATACAGTCGAATTCGGGTAAACCGGTTAGCCCGTTAATTGCGAAAACAAATGCTTGTCGTTATGGTGTGATGTGCAGCAGGAATCATATCCGACCTAAATTAAGTCTTTTTTCAAAGATTCGATAAAAAGTCAAATCCTGAAAAAAGAGACAATTGAAATGTGCTGTTTTTCAAAACGGTATGACTCACGCATGTGGTTTGTACATATTTGTAATCTACATTAAATTGTGCTAATGATAGCATTTTTAAATTTCGGTTTAAAACTGAATATAATAAAATTGTACACCAAAAGAACTTTCCTTTCAGATTTGTCAGTGATAATACGGAAAATCTGAAAGGAAACTTCTTTTGGTGTAAAATTTTATTAAATTTTGCTTTAAACCAAAATTTAAAAATGCTATCATTAGCACAATTAAATGTAGATTACAAATATGTATAAACCATATCTGTGAGTCAAACCGTTTGGAAAAAACAGCACATTGTAATTGTCTCTTTTTTCAGAATTTGACTTTTTATCGAATGTTTGACAAAAACATGCAATTGCAATGTGCTGTTTTTTCCAAACGGTTTGACTCACAGATATGGTTTATACATATTTGTAATCCACATTAAATTGTGCTAATGATAGCATTTTTAAATTTCGGTTTAAAACTGAATATAATAAAATTGTACACCAAAAGAACTTTCCTTTCAGATTTTTCAGTGATATAGCGGAAAATCTGAAAGGAAACTTCTTTTGGTGTAAAATTTTATTAAATTTTGCTTTAAACCAAAATTTAAAAATGCTATCATTAGCACAATTAAATGTAGATTACAAATATATATAAACCATATCTGTGAGTCAAACCGTTTGGAAAAAACAGCACATTGTAATTGTCTCTTTTTTCAGAATTTGACTTTTTATCGAATGTTTGACAAAAACATGCAATTGCAATGTGCTGTTTTTTCCAAACGGTTTGACTCACAGATATGGTTTATACATATTTGTAATCCACATTAAATTGTGCTAATGATAGCATTTTTAAATTTCGGTTTAAAACTGAATATAATAAAATTGTACACCAAAAGAACTTTCCTTTCAGATTTTTCAGTGATATAGCGGAAAATCTGAAAGGAAACTTCTTTTGGTGTAAAATTTTATTAAATTTTGCTTTAAACCAAAATTTAAAAATGCTATCATTAGCACAATTAAATGTAGATTACAAATATGTATAAACCATATCTGTGAGTCAAACCGTTTGGAAAAAACAGCACATTCCAATTGCATCTTTGTTTTCAAACATTCGATAAAAATTTTCTATTTCAGTTTTAATTTAACAAAATACAGACAATGTATTTCCACACCACCTGAGGCAAAGTACTTTTCACTAACCTTTTTCTATGAAAAAGTACTCCGCCAAGAGGTATACACCTAGGCAGATTTGCAGTTCACTTAATTCCCAAACTCATGTTTTGTGGAGTAGATCACAGGACGTGAGAAAAGTGGAATCTTTATGTGTAAGCACTTGGCAGCGGGTGGAATATCAGCTCTCTGTAGATTACTGAATAGCACATTCATTTCAGTCTCTGTCTGTCCATGTCGGGACTCAACTTCCTTTAGTAGCTTCTGATAAAGTCCCAGAGCTTTACATTCGCTTATAATACAGTAACATAGCGGAAGACATGTATCCGAATTTTCAGGCAAAACACGCCTGCAATAGCCGTAGATCTTGTAGTTTTTATCGTCGGTCAGAATCAGACAGTATTATTGATTTTCCTTCCCTGTTCGCACGAGATCAATGTGGGGGAAAACCAACTGTTCAATAAACTTTGGACACTGGGACTGTGATGCTTCCTTTTCTTTTTCAGCTGCTGCGTCTGCTGATTTTTTAGCAGCCTCAGTTGAATCCAGTAGATCATCTCCAGGTGGTTTTATTATTTGAGGACTATCTGTTGAACGTTTGGAACGCATCTTGATGTTATTATTGTTTGTCGTCGTCGTCGTCGTCGTCATCGTAGTCATTGTCGTTGTGGGTACTTTACTATCTCCAATGAGTTTGTTAAAATAATGAACTCGCTGACTAGTCGCCACTGGTAGAGGTGGTATCATTGAAGGCTCGTCGTCGTCGTCGTCACTGCTGGAATCAGTAGACCCATCATTATCGTCTTCACCTTCCAATTTGAAACTGCTTAACACTGGAGCTTTCAACAACGGAATAATTAATTAATTCGTCCTCATTAATATTTTCCGACATCATGAATTGGAATTTGAAAACAAATAATTTCACTTTTGTTGTGACATTGTCATTTTGACACACACACACAATAGGGCTTTTAAGCAAACGGCAATATACTTCCCTCTCACTCGCTCAGAAATGTCAAATGAAACTTTCCGTATGAAAACAAATCAAAATTTGTGATTTTTGTATGCAAAAGCGATCGGACTTCCAAGAAAATAAACGAAAAAATATCTGGCTTTATAATTTTAAACAATTTTTTGCGAATAAACAATAGGTTAAATAGTGCCAAAGTGTTGTAAACAATTATTCTATAAAAAAAACTTGTATTGTGCGTTTAAACACGGAATAAAAGTGCGACTTGTTTTGGCGCGATTTATTCACTTTCGGTGGATTGATTAATAATTAAAAAAATATATTTCAATAATATTTACTGTGTTTTTATTTATCGGGATAGTTGTTGAATAAACACAATAAGTTTATTTCAATAAAATAATATAGTTTTATTGATTTCGTGCTGCCAAAATATACCAACAAAGTTGGACATATTTTACCGCAATATTTTTTTTTCTTTCGTTGGCGGGACTCTCCAAAGAATTTTATTTTTCTTTAAATTACAATAAAGAAGTGCATTTACAATATGCCGACAAATTGCTGTGTACACGGTTGTAGTAGCAAAGAAGAGCATTTCTTTACTTTTCCAATCGTATGCGCCTCTTCAAAATGGATACGCATTTCTAAGATGCGAGTGAAATCCTGCCAAGGAAAGAAAAAAAAATATTGCGGCAAAATAATGTCCAACTTTGTTTGTATATTTTGGCAGCACGAAATCAATAAAACTATATTATTTTATTGAAATCAACTTATTGTGTTTATTCAACAACTATCCCGATAAATAAAAACACAGTAAATATTATTGAAATATATTTTTTAATTATTAATCAATCCACCGAAAGTGAATAAATCGCGCCAAAACCAGTCGCACTTTTATTCCGTGTTTAAACGCACAATACAAGTTTTTTTTATAGAATAATTGTTTAAAACACTTTGGCACTATTTAACCTATTGTTTATTCGCAAAAAATTGTTTAAAATTATAAAGCCAGATATTTTTTCGTTTATTTTCTTGGAAGTCCGATCGCTTTTGCATACAAAAATCACAAATTTTGATTTGTTTTCATACGGAAACATTTTTGACATTTCTCTTTGACGTATTCGGATACTTCTCTATCACAAAATAAAATCAATCTCGTTTCTTTTTTCATTTGCACAAGAAAAATCATCTGACAGTAAAATCTGGGAAAAAGATCAATCTGACAGTAGCTTTGTTTGTTGAACTTTACCCAGGGTCGCCCTGGGTTTTCTTGACAACTCCAAGAGTTGTCAAAAAAACCTGGGTTTTTCGGTTCTCAAAAAACGCATGACGGCTGCTGATTGTATATTTTTCACAACACACAAAATCAAAAGTTTCCATTTTGCTTTATTTGTTCGATATGTGTTTACTTTTATCAAAATAAATGCATTCACTTGCATTTCATTTAGTTTTATCGAAAAAAAAGACATGAAAAATCAAATACAGAAGAAAAATACACAAGAAATGCTTGACAGCAAAAGTCACTTCAACAGCTGATTCGTTACCTCAACTCGCCCCAGCTAAATAGCAAGATCGACTTCAGGGTGACTTCAGGGCGACCCCAGGTTTCAAAAAACAGAGAATTTTGTATTGAGGGCGAGTTGAGGTAATTCAAAAAACGCGCTGTGGCGACCCCAGGGCGACCCCAGGGTGACTTCAGGGCTCAACAAACAAAGCTAGTAAAATCTGAGATTGATCTAACGTGACCAATAAAAATCGACAATAGTAAACATTGATCGAATAAATTCACATACATTTTTAATTGTCATTTTTTAGACAAAAGGTGGCTTTACATGGAGCTGCAACAAATTTTAGTGCAGACGATGAAGATGAACATGTTCGTCTTCACTATAATTTTCAAGCTACATCCATAATTTTCATATAATCTGCATTCATGAATACGTCTGCATTTTGGCCTTCCCTCTCTATCACACAAGTATGATTTATATATTTTGCATCCTCTTTTTTGCAGATGGATTTTGCATTGCGTGCAACTCCATGTAAAGCCACCTTAATAAATGTAGTAACTTTCCTGCCAGTAGCTCAGGGTAAACTGTAATGAAACTTTTATGGCAACAAAATTAAATCAAAACGACATAGTTTTTACATAGCAGCACCATCCTGCTTCACAAATTTGAAATCATGTAAGCACAAATCAAAATGGTTGGCAGCTAGTACCATACATAAATATTTTTTTTGCAATCAGTGGGTATACCTATCTTTAGATTAAACTGTACATGCAGCTAAAGAATCGTAGTTTTGAAGCATTCAACGGTACAGTCAAACGCCATCTCCTGAGTACTACATATAGATCTTATAATCAATATTGGTGTGATAAGTATTATGTACAGGATTTATAAAGGATATTTTTATTTTATTTGGTCACCAAATATCACAATGGAAGGACTTAAAAAAGAACATTGATTGATTTTTCTTATAGCCTATTCACACCGCACTCGTTTTGGCTGTTCGTTAACCAAAACGAGTAGAGCG
This sequence comes from Platycheirus albimanus, assembly GCA_916050605.2. Lineage (NCBI taxonomy): Eukaryota > Metazoa > Arthropoda > Insecta > Diptera > Syrphidae > Platycheirus > Platycheirus albimanus. Next base: position 17,465 of record CAJZLR020000020.1, on the reverse strand, counting down.
TTCACACCGAACATTTACTCGTTTTTGTTTGACATTTCCATTTTAAATGTCAAGTTAAAGTAGGTAATTCCTATTATTTAAGAAATTATTGAAACGAAAACAAAGCAATTGAATTTTTGAATTGCATCCAATTAAAACTTATAAAGCAGCATAAATTAACATAATGGAAGCCCTTGCCGGTGCTGATAACAGTTTAATTGGACAGCTTGATGTTGGTTTCTATTCTGCATACTCGTACTTGGTCGCCGAAAAAGTGACCGTCACCTCAAAGCAGAAGGTCTACGTCTACGTCTACGTCTACGTCTACGTCTACGTCTACGTCTACGTCTACGTCTACGTCTACGTCTACGTCTACGTCTACGTCTACGTCTACGTCTACGTCTACGTCTACGTCTACGTCTACGTCTACGTCTACGTCTACGTCTACGTCTACGTCTACGTCTACGTCTACGTCTACGTCTACGTCTACGTCTACGTCTACGTCTACGTCTACGTCTACGTCTACGTCTACGTCTACGTCTACGTCTACGTCTACGTCTACGTCTACGTCTACGTCTACGTCTACGTCTACGTCTACGTCTACGTCTACGTCTACGTCTACGTCTACGTCTACGTCTACGTCTACGTCTACGTCTACGTCTACGTCTACGTCTACGTCTACGTCTACGTCTACGTCTACGTCTACGTCTACGTCTACGTCTACGTCTACGTCTACGTCTACGTCTACGTCTACGTCTACGTCTACGTCTACGTCTACGTCTACGTCTACGTCTACGTCTACGTCTACGTCTACGTCTACGTCTACGTCTACGTCTACGTCTACGTCTACGTCTACGTCTACGTCTACGTCTACGTCTACGTCTACGTCTACGTCTACGTCTACGTCTACGTCTACGTCTACGTCTACGTCTACGTCTACGTCTACGTCTACGTCTACGTCTACGTCTACGTCTACGTCTACGTCTACGTCTACGTCTACGTCTACGTCTACGTCTACGTCTACGTCTACGTCTACGTCTACGTCTACGTCTACGTCTACGTCTACGTCTACGTCTACGTCTACGTCTACGTCTACGTCTACGTCTACGTCTACGTCTACGTCTACGTCTACGTCTACGTCTACGTCTACGTCTACGTCTACGTCTACGTCTACGTCTACGTCTACGTCTACGTCTACGTCTACGTCTACGTCTACGTCTACGTCTACGTCTACGTCTACGTCTACGTCTACGTCTACGTCTACGTCTACGTCTACGTCTACGTCTACGTCTACGTCTACGTCTACGTCTACGTCTACGTCTACGTCTACGTCTACGTCTACGTCTACGTCTACGTCTACGTCTACGTCTACGTCTACGTCTACGTCTACGTCTACGTCTACGTCTACGTCTACGTCTACGTCTACGTCTACGTCTACGTCTACGTCTACGTCTACGTCTACGTCTACGTCTACGTCTACGTCTACGTCTACGTCTACGTCTACGTCTACGTCTACGTCTACGTCTACGTCTACGTCTACGTCTACGTCTACGTCTACGTCTACGTCTACGTCTACGTCTACGTCTACGTCTACGTCTACGTCTACGTCTACGTCTACGTCTACGTCTACGTCTACGTCTACGTCTACGTCTACGTCTACGTCTACGTCTACGTCTACGTCTACGTCTACGTCTACGTCTACGTCTACGTCTACGTCTACGTCTACGTCTACGTCTACGTCTACGTCTACGTCTACGTCTACGTCTACGTCTACGTCTACGTCTACGTCTACGTCTACGTCTACGTCTACGTCTACGTCTACGTCTACGTCTACGTCTACGTCTACGTCTACGTCTACGTCTACGTCTACGTCTACGTCTACGTCTACGTCTACGTCTACGTCTACGTCTACGTCTACGTCTACGTCTACGTCTACGTCTACGTCTACGTCTACGTCTACGTCTACGTCTACGTCTACGTCTACGTCTACGTCTACGTCTACGTCTACGTCTACGTCTACGTCTACGTCTACGTCTACGTCTACGTCTACGTCTACGTCTACGTCTACGTCTACGTCTACGTCTACGTCTACGTCTACGTCTACGTCTACGTCTACGTCTACGTCTACGTCTACGTCTACGTCTACGTCTACGTCTACGTCTACGTCTACGTCTACGTCTACGTCTACGTCTACGTCTACGTCTACGTCTACGTCTACGTCTACGTCTACGTCTACGTCTACGTCTACGTCTACGTCTACGTCTACGTCTACGTCTACGTCTACGTCTACGTCTACGTCTACGTCTACGTCTACGTCTACGTCTACGTCTACGTCTACGTCTACGTCTACGTCTACGTCTACGTCTACGTCTACGTCTACGTCTACGTCTACGTCTACGTCTACGTCTACGTCTACGTCTACGTCTACGTCTACGTCTACGTCTACGTCTACGTCTACGTCTACGTCTACGTCTACGTCTACGTCTACGTCTACGTCTACGTCTACGTCTACGTCTACGTCTACGTCTACGTCTACGTCTACGTCTACGTCTACGTCTACGTCTACGTCTACGTCTACGTCTACGTCTACGTCTACGTCTACGTCTACGTCTACGTCTACGTCTACGTCTACGTCTACGTCTACGTCTACGTCTACGTCTACGTCTACGTCTACGTCTACGTCTACGTCTACGTCTACGTCTACGTCTACGTCTACGTCTACGTCTACGTCTACGTCTACGTCTACGTCTACGTCTACGTCTACGTCTACGTCTACGTCTACGTCTACGTCTACGTCTACGTCTACGTCTACGTCTACGTCTACGTCTACGTCTACGTCTACGTCTACGTCTACGTCTACGTCTACGTCTACGTCTACGTCTACGTCTACGTCTACGTCTACGTCTACGTCTACGTCTACGTCTACGTCTACGTCTACGTCTACGTCTACGTCTACGTCTACGTCTACGTCTACGTCTACGTCTACGTCTACGTCTACGTCTACGTCTACGTCTACGTCTACGTCTACGTCTACGTCTACGTCTACGTCTACGTCTACGTCTACGTCTACGTCTACGTCTACGTCTACGTCTACGTCTACGTCTACGTCTACGTCTACGTCTACGTCTACGTCTACGTCTACGTCTACGTCTACGTCTACGTCTACGTCTACGTCTACGTCTACGTCTACGTCTACGTCTACGTCTACGTCTACGTCTACGTCTACGTCTACGTCTACGTCTACGTCTACGTCTACGTCTACGTCTACGTCTACGTCTACGTCTACGTCTACGTCTACGTCTACGTCTACGTCTACGTCTACGTCTACGTCTACGTCTACGTCTACGTCTACGTCTACGTCTACGTCTACGTCTACGTCTACGTCTACGTCTACGTCTACGTCTACGTCTACGTCTACGTCTACGTCTACGTCTACGTCTACGTCTACGTCTACGTCTACGTCTACGTCTACGTCTACGTCTACGTCTACGTCTACGTCTACGTCTACGTCTACGTCTACGTCTACGTCTACGTCTACGTCTACGTCTACGTCTACGTCTACGTCTACGTCTACGTCTACGTCTACGTCTACGTCTACGTCTACGTCTACGTCTACGTCTACGTCTACGTCTACGTCTACGTCTACGTCTACGTCTACGTCTACGTCTACGTCTACGTCTACGTCTACGTCTACGTCTACGTCTACGTCTACGTCTACGTCTACGTCTACGTCTACGTCTACGTCTACGTCTACGTCTACGTCTACGTCTACGTCTACGTCTACGTCTACGTCTACGTCTACGTCTACGTCTACGTCTACGTCTACGTCTACGTCTACGTCTACGTCTACGTCTACGTCTACGTCTACGTCTACGTCTACGTCTACGTCTACGTCTACGTCTACGTCTACGTCTACGTCTACGTCTACGTCTACGTCTACGTCTACGTCTACGTCTACGTCTACGTCTACGTCTACGTCTACGTCTACGTCTACGTCTACGTCTACGTCTACGTCTACGTCTACGTCTACGTCTACGTCTACGTCTACGTCTACGTCTACGTCTACGTCTACGTCTACGTCTACGTCTACGTCTACGTCTACGTCTACGTCTACGTCTACGTCTACGTCTACGTCTACGTCTACGTCTACGTCTACGTCTACGTCTACGTCTACGTCTACGTCTACGTCTACGTCTACGTCTACGTCTACGTCTACGTCTACGTCTACGTCTACGTCTACGTCTACGTCTACGTCTACGTCTACGTCTACGTCTACGTCTACGTCTACGTCTACGTCTACGTCTACGTCTACGTCTACGTCTACGTCTACGTCTACGTCTACGTCTACGTCTACGTCTACGTCTACGTCTACGTCTACGTCTACGTCTACGTCTACGTCTACGTCTACGTCTACGTCTACGTCTACGTCTACGTCTACGTCTACGTCTACGTCTACGTCTACGTCTACGTCTACGTCTACGTCTACGTCTACGTCTACGTCTACGTCTACGTCTACGTCTACGTCTACGTCTACGTCTACGTCTACGTCTACGTCTACGTCTACGTCTACGTCTACGTCTACGTCTACGTCTACGTCTACGTCTACGTCTACGTCTACGTCTACGTCTACGTCTACGTCTACGTCTACGTCTACGTCTACGTCTACGTCTACGTCTACGTCTACGTCTACGTCTACGTCTACGTCTACGTCTACGTCTACGTCTACGTCTACGTCTACGTCTACGTCTACGTCTACGTCTACGTCTACGTCTACGTCTACGTCTACGTCTACGTCTACGTCTACGTCTACGTCTACGTCTACGTCTACGTCTACGTCTACGTCTACGTCTACGTCTACGTCTACGTCTACGTCTACGTCTACGTCTACGTCTACGTCTACGTCTACGTCTACGTCTACGTCTACGTCTACGTCTACGTCTACGTCTACGTCTACGTCTACGTCTACGTCTACGTCTACGTCTACGTCTACGTCTACGTCTACGTCTACGTCTACGTCTACGTCTACGTCTACGTCTACGTCTACGTCTACGTCTACGTCTACGTCTACGTCTACGTCTACGTCTACGTCTACGTCTACGTCTACGTCTACGTCTACGTCTACGTCTACGTCTACGTCTACGTCTACGTCTACGTCTACGTCTACGTCTACGTCTACGTCTACGTCTACGTCTACGTCTACGTCTACGTCTACGTCTACGTCTACGTCTACGTCTACGTCTACGTCTACGTCTACGTCTACGTCTACGTCTACGTCTACGTCTACGTCTACGTCTACGTCTACGTCTACGTCTACGTCTACGTCTACGTCTACGTCTACGTCTACGTCTACGTCTACGTCTACGTCTACGTCTACGTCTACGTCTACGTCTACGTCTACGTCTACGTCTACGTCTACGTCTACGTCTACGTCTACGTCTACGTCTACGTCTACGTCTACGTCTACGTCTACGTCTACGTCTACGTCTACGTCTACGTCTACGTCTACGTCTACGTCTACGTCTACGTCTACGTCTACGTCTACGTCTACGTCTACGTCTACGTCTACGTCTACGTCTACGTCTACGTCTACGTCTACGTCTACGTCTACGTCTACGTCTACGTCTACGTCTACGTCTACGTCTACGTCTACGTCTACGTCTACGTCTACGTCTACGTCTACGTCTACGTCTACGTCTACGTCTACGTCTACGTCTACGTCTACGTCTACGTCTACGTCTACGTCTACGTCTACGTCTACGTCTACGTCTACGTCTACGTCTACGTCTACGTCTACGTCTACGTCTACGTCTACGTCTACGTCTACGTCTACGTCTACGTCTACGTCTACGTCTACGTCTACGTCTACGTCTACGTCTACGTCTACGTCTACGTCTACGTCTACGTCTACGTCTACGTCTACGTCTACGTCTACGTCTACGTCTACGTCTACGTCTACGTCTACGTCTACGTCTACGTCTACGTCTACGTCTACGTCTACGTCTACGTCTACGTCTACGTCTACGTCTACGTCTACGTCTACGTCTACGTCTACGTCTACGTCTACGTCTACGTCTACGTCTACGTCTACGTCTACGTCTACGTCTACGTCTACGTCTACGTCTACGTCTACGTCTACGTCTACGTCTACGTCTACGTCTACGTCTACGTCTACGTCTACGTCTACGTCTACGTCTACGTCTACGTCTACGTCTACGTCTACGTCTACGTCTACGTCTACGTCTACGTCTACGTCTACGTCTACGTCTACGTCTACGTCTACGTCTACGTCTACGTCTACGTCTACGTCTACGTCTACGTCTACGTCTACGTCTACGTCTACGTCTACGTCTACGTCTACGTCTACGTCTACGTCTACGTCTACGTCTACGTCTACGTCTACGTCTACGTCTACGTCTACGTCTACGTCTACGTCTACGTCTACGTCTACGTCTACGTCTACGTCTACGTCTACGTCTACGTCTACGTCTACGTCTACGTCTACGTCTACGTCTACGTCTACGTCTACGTCTACGTCTACGTCTACGTCTACGTCTACGTCTACGTCTACGTCTACGTCTACGTCTACGTCTACGTCTACGTCTACGTCTACGTCTACGTCTACGTCTACGTCTACGTCTACGTCTACGTCTACGTCTACGTCTACGTCTACGTCTACGTCTACGTCTACGTCTACGTCTACGTCTACGTCTACGTCTACGTCTACGTCTACGTCTACGTCTACGTCTACGTCTACGTCTACGTCTACGTCTACGTCTACGTCTACGTCTACGTCTACGTCTACGTCTACGTCTACGTCTACGTCTACGTCTACGTCTACGTCTACGTCTACGTCTACGTCTACGTCTACGTCTACGTCTACGTCTACGTCTACGTCTACGTCTACGTCTACGTCTACGTCTACGTCTACGTCTACGTCTACGTCTACGTCTACGTCTACGTCTACGTCTACGTCTACGTCTACGTCTACGTCTACGTCTACGTCTACGTCTACGTCTACGTCTACGTCTACGTCTACGTCTACGTCTACGTCTACGTCTACGTCTACGTCTACGTCTACGTCTACGTCTACGTCTACGTCTACGTCTACGTCTACGTCTACGTCTACGTCTACGTCTACGTCTACGTCTACGTCTACGTCTACGTCTACGTCTACGTCTACGTCTACGTCTACGTCTACGTCTACGTCTACGTCTACGTCTACGTCTACGTCTACGTCTACGTCTACGTCTACGTCTACGTCTACGTCTACGTCTACGTCTACGTCTACGTCTACGTCTACGTCTACGTCTACGTCTACGTCTACGTCTACGTCTACGTCTACGTCTACGTCTACGTCTACGTCTACGTCTACGTCTACGTCTACGTCTACGTCTACGTCTACGTCTACGTCTACGTCTACGTCTACGTCTACGTCTACGTCTACGTCTACGTCTACGTCTACGTCTACGTCTACGTCTACGTCTACGTCTACGTCTACGTCTACGTCTACGTCTACGTCTACGTCTACGTCTACGTCTACGTCTACGTCTACGTCTACGTCTACGTCTACGTCTACGTCTACGTCTACGTCTACGTCTACGTCTACGTCTACGTCTACGTCTACGTCTACGTCTACGTCTACGTCTACGTCTACGTCTACGTCTACGTCTACGTCTACGTCTACGTCTACGTCTACGTCTACGTCTACGTCTACGTCTACGTCTACGTCTACGTCTACGTCTACGTCTACGTCTACGTCTACGTCTACGTCTACGTCTACGTCTACGTCTACGTCTACGTCTACGTCTACGTCTACGTCTACGTCTACGTCTACGTCTACGTCTACGTCTACGTCTACGTCTACGTCTACGTCTACGTCTACGTCTACGTCTACGTCTACGTCTACGTCTACGTCTACGTCTACGTCTACGTCTACGTCTACGTCTACGTCTACGTCTACGTCTACGTCTACGTCTACGTCTACGTCTACGTCTACGTCTACGTCTACGTCTACGTCTACGTCTACGTCTACGTCTACGTCTACGTCTACGTCTACGTCTACGTCTACGTCTACGTCTACGTCTACGTCTACGTCTACGTCTACGTCTACGTCTACGTCTACGTCTACGTCTACGTCTACGTCTACGTCTACGTCTACGTCTACGTCTACGTCTACGTCTACGTCTACGTCTACGTCTACGTCTACGTCTACGTCTACGTCTACGTCTACGTCTACGTCTACGTCTACGTCTACGTCTACGTCTACGTCTACGTCTACGTCTACGTCTACGTCTACGTCTACGTCTACGTCTACGTCTACGTCTACGTCTACGTCTACGTCTACGTCTACGTCTACGTCTACGTCTACGTCTACGTCTACGTCTACGTCTACGTCTACGTCTACGTCTACGTCTACGTCTACGTCTACGTCTACGTCTACGTCTACGTCTACGTCTACGTCTACGTCTACGTCTACGTCTACGTCTACGTCTACGTCTACGTCTACGTCTACGTCTACGTCTACGTCTACGTCTACGTCTACGTCTACGTCTACGTCTACGTCTACGTCTACGTCTACGTCTACGTCTACGTCTACGTCTACGTCTACGTCTACGTCTACGTCTACGTCTACGTCTACGTCTACGTCTACGTCTACGTCTACGTCTACGTCTACGTCTACGTCTACGTCTACGTCTACGTCTACGTCTACGTCTACGTCTACGTCTACGTCTACGTCTACGTCTACGTCTACGTCTACGTCTACGTCTACGTCTACGTCTACGTCTACGTCTACGTCTACGTCTACGTCTACGTCTACGTCTACGTCTACGTCTACGTCTACGTCTACGTCTACGTCTACGTCTACGTCTACGTCTACGTCTACGTCTACGTCTACGTCTACGTCTACGTCTACGTCTACGTCTACGTCTACGTCTACGTCTACGTCTACGTCTACGTCTACGTCTACGTCTACGTCTACGTCTACGTCTACGTCTACGTCTACGTCTACGTCTACGTCTACGTCTACGTCTACGTCTACGTCTACGTCTACGTCTACGTCTACGTCTACGTCTACGTCTACGTCTACGTCTACGTCTACGTCTACGTCTACGTCTACGTCTACGTCTACGTCTACGTCTACGTCTACGTCTACGTCTACGTCTACGTCTACGTCTACGTCTACGTCTACGTCTACGTCTACGTCTACGTCTACGTCTACGTCTACGTCTACGTCTACGTCTACGTCTACGTCTACGTCTACGTCTACGTCTACGTCTACGTCTACGTCTACGTCTACGTCTACGTCTACGTCTACGTCTACGTCTACGTCTACGTCTACGTCTACGTCTACGTCTACGTCTACGTCTACGTCTACGTCTACGTCTACGTCTACGTCTACGTCTACGTCTACGTCTACGTCTACGTCTACGTCTACGTCTACGTCTACGTCTACGTCTACGTCTACGTCTACGTCTACGTCTACGTCTACGTCTACGTCTACGTCTACGTCTACGTCTACGTCTACGTCTACGTCTACGTCTACGTCTACGTCTACGTCTACGTCTACGTCTACGTCTACGTCTACGTCTACGTCTACGTCTACGTCTACGTCTACGTCTACGTCTACGTCTACGTCTACGTCTACGTCTACGTCTACGTCTACGTCTACGTCTACGTCTACGTCTACGTCTACGTCTACGTCTACGTCTACGTCTACGTCTACGTCTACGTCTACGTCTACGTCTACGTCTACGTCTACGTCTACGTCTACGTCTACGTCTACGTCTACGTCTACGTCTACGTCTACGTCTACGTCTACGTCTACGTCTACGTCTACGTCTACGTCTACGTCTACGTCTACGTCTACGTCTACGTCTACGTCTACGTCTACGTCTACGTCTACGTCTACGTCTACGTCTACGTCTACGTCTACGTCTACGTCTACGTCTACGTCTACGTCTACGTCTACGTCTACGTCTACGTCTACGTCTACGTCTACGTCTACGTCTACGTCTACGTCTACGTCTACGTCTACGTCTACGTCTACGTCTACGTCTACGTCTACGTCTACGTCTACGTCTACGTCTACGTCTACGTCTACGTCTACGTCTACGTCTACGTCTACGTCTACGTCTACGTCTACGTCTACGTCTACGTCTACGTCTACGTCTACGTCTACGTCTACGTCTACGTCTACGTCTACGTCTACGTCTACGTCTACGTCTACGTCTACGTCTACGTCTACGTCTACGTCTACGTCTACGTCTACGTCTACGTCTACGTCTACGTCTACGTCTACGTCTACGTCTACGTCTACGTCTACGTCTACGTCTACGTCTACGTCTACGTCTACGTCTACGTCTACGTCTACGTCTACGTCTACGTCTACGTCTACGTCTACGTCTACGTCTACGTCTACGTCTACGTCTACGTCTACGTCTACGTCTACGTCTACGTCTACGTCTACGTCTACGTCTACGTCTACGTCTACGTCTACGTCTACGTCTACGTCTACGTCTACGTCTACGTCTACGTCTACGTCTACGTCTACGTCTACGTCTACGTCTACGTCTACGTCTACGTCTACGTCTACGTCTACGTCTACGTCTACGTCTACGTCTACGTCTACGTCTACGTCTACGTCTACGTCTACGTCTACGTCTACGTCTACGTCTACGTCTACGTCTACGTCTACGTCTACGTCTACGTCTACGTCTACGTCTACGTCTACGTCTACGTCTACGTCTACGTCTACGTCTACGTCTACGTCTACGTCTACGTCTACGTCTACGTCTACGTCTACGTCTACGTCTACGTCTACGTCTACGTCTCTACGTCTACGTCTACGTCTACGTCTACGTCTACGTCTACGTCTACGTCTACGTCTACGTCTACGTCTACGTCTACGTCTACGTCTACGTCTACGTCTACGTCTACGTCTACGTCTACGTCTACGTCTACGTCTACGTCTACGTCTACGTCTACGTCTACGTCTACGTCTACGTCTACGTCTACGTCTACGTCTACGTCTACGTCTACGTCTACGTCTACGTCTACGTCTACGTCTACGTCTACGTCTACGTCTACGTCTACGTCTACGTCTACGTCTACGTCTACGTCTACGTCTACGTCTACGTCTACGTCTACGTCTACGTCTACGTCTACGTCTACGTCTACGTCTACGTCTACGTCTACGTCTACGTCTACGTCTACGTCTACGTCTACGTCTACGTCTACGTCTACGTCTACGTCTACGTCTACGTCTACGTCTACGTCTACGTCTACGTCTACGTCTACGTCTACGTCTACGTCTACGTCTACGTCTACGTCTACGTCTACGTCTACGTCTACGTCTACGTCTACGTCTACGTCTACGTCTACGTCTACGTCTACGTCTACGTCTACGTCTACGTCTACGTCTACGTCTACGTCTACGTCTACGTCTACGTCTACGTCTACGTCTACGTCTACGTCTACGTCTACGTCTACGTCTACGTCTACGTCTACGTCTACGTCTACGTCTACGTCTACGTCTACGTCTACGTCTACGTCTACGTCTACGTCTACGTCTACGTCTACGTCTACGTCTACGTCTACGTCTACGTCTACGTCTACGTCTACGTCTACGTCTACGTCTACGTCTACGTCTACGTCTACGTCTACGTCTACGTCTACGTCTACGTCTACGTCTACGTCTACGTCTACGTCTACGTCTACGTCTACGTCTACGTCTACGTCTACGTCTACGTCTACGTCTACGTCTACGTCTACGTCTACGTCTACGTCTACGTCTACGTCTACGTCTACGTCTACGTCTACGTCTACGTCTACGTCTACGTCTACGTCTACGTCTACGTCTACGTCTACGTCTACGTCTACGTCTACGTCTACGTCTACGTCTACGTCTACGTCTACGTCTACGTCTACGTCTACGTCTACGTCTACGTCTACGTCTACGTCTACGTCTACGTCTACGTCTACGTCTACGTCTACGTCTACGTCTACGTCTACGTCTACGTCTACGTCTACGTCTACGTCTACGTCTACGTCTACGTCTACGTCTACGTCTACGTCTACGTCTACGTCTACGTCTACGTCTACGTCTACGTCTACGTCTACGTCTACGTCTACGTCTACGTCTACGTCTACGTCTACGTCTACGTCTACGTCTACGTCTACGTCTACGTCTACGTCTACGTCTACGTCTACGTCTACGTCTACGTCTACGTCTACGTCTACGTCTACGTCTACGTCTACGTCTACGTCTACGTCTACGTCTACGTCTACGTCTACGTCTACGTCTACGTCTACGTCTACGTCTACGTCTACGTCTACGTCTACGTCTACGTCTACGTCTACGTCTACGTCTACGTCTACGTCTACGTCTACGTCTACGTCTACGTCTACGTCTACGTCTACGTCTACGTCTACGTCTACGTCTACGTCTACGTCTACGTCTACGTCTACGTCTACGTCTACGTCTACGTCTACGTCTACGTCTACGTCTACGTCTACGTCTACGTCTACGTCTACGTCTACGTCTACGTCTACGTCTACGTCTACGTCTACGTCTACGTCTACGTCTACGTCTACGTCTACGTCTACGTCTACGTCTACGTCTACGTCTACGTCTACGTCTACGTCTACGTCTACGTCTACGTCTACGTCTACGTCTACGTCTACGTCTACGTCTACGTCTACGTCTACGTCTACGTCTACGTCTACGTCTACGTCTACGTCTACGTCTACGTCTACGTCTACGTCTACGTCTACGTCTACGTCTACGTCTACGTCTACGTCTACGTCTACGTCTACGTCTACGTCTACGTCTACGTCTACGTCTACGTCTACGTCTACGTCTACGTCTACGTCTACGTCTACGTCTACGTCTACGTCTACGTCTACGTCTACGTCTACGTCTACGTCTACGTCTACGTCTACGTCTACGTCTACGTCTACGTCTACGTCTACGTCTACGTCTACGTCTACGTCTACGTCTACGTCTACGTCTACGTCTACGTCTACGTCTACGTCTACGTCTACGTCTACGTCTACGTCTACGTCTACGTCTACGTCTACGTCTACGTCTACGTCTACGTCTACGTCTACGTCTACGTCTACGTCTACGTCTACGTCTACGTCTACGTCTACGTCTACGTCTACGTCTACGTCTACGTCTACGTCTACGTCTACGTCTACGTCTACGTCTACGTCTACGTCTACGTCTACGTCTACGTCTACGTCTACGTCTACGTCTACGTCTACGTCTACGTCTACGTCTACGTCTACGTCTACGTCTACGTCTACGTCTACGTCTACGTCTACGTCTACGTCTACGTCTACGTCTACGTCTACGTCTACGTCTACGTCTACGTCTACGTCTACGTCTACGTCTACGTCTACGTCTACGTCTACGTCTACGTCTACGTCTACGTCTACGTCTACGTCTACGTCTACGTCTACGTCTACGTCTACGTCTACGTCTACGTCTACGTCTACGTCTACGTCTACGTCTACGTCTACGTCTACGTCTACGTCTACGTCTACGTCTACGTCTACGTCTACGTCTACGTCTACGTCTACGTCTACGTCTACGTCTACGTCTACGTCTACGTCTACGTCTACGTCTACGTCTACGTCTACGTCTACGTCTACGTCTACGTCTACGTCTACGTCTACGTCTACGTCTACGTCTACGTCTACGTCTACGTCTACGTCTACGTCTACGTCTACGTCTACGTCTACGTCTACGTCTACGTCTACGTCTACGTCTACGTCTACGTCTACGTCTACGTCTACGTCTACGTCTACGTCTACGTCTACGTCTACGTCTACGTCTACGTCTACGTCTACGTCTACGTCTACGTCTACGTCTACGTCTACGTCTACGTCTACGTCTACGTCTACGTCTACGTCTACGTCTACGTCTACGTCTACGTCTACGTCTACGTCTACGTCTACGTCTACGTCTACGTCTACGTCTACGTCTACGTCTACGTCTACGTCTACGTCTACGTCTACGTCTACGTCTACGTCTACGTCTACGTCTACGTCTACGTCTACGTCTACGTCTACGTCTACGTCTACGTCTACGTCTACGTCTACGTCTACGTCTACGTCTACGTCTACGTCTACGTCTACGTCTACGTCTACGTCTACGTCTACGTCTACGTCTACGTCTACGTCTACGTCTACGTCTACGTCTACGTCTACGTCTACGTCTACGTCTACGTCTACGTCTACGTCTACGTCTACGTCTACGTCTACGTCTACGTCTACGTCTACGTCTACGTCTACGTCTACGTCTACGTCTACGTCTACGTCTACGTCTACGTCTACGTCTACGTCTACGTCTACGTCTACGTCTACGTCTACGTCTACGTCTACGTCTACGTCTACGTCTACGTCTACGTCTACGTCTACGTCTACGTCTACGTCTACGTCTACGTCTACGTCTACGTCTACGTCTACGTCTACGTCTACGTCTACGTCTACGTCTACGTCTACGTCTACGTCTACGTCTACGTCTACGTCTACGTCTACGTCTACGTCTACGTCTACGTCTACGTCTACGTCTACGTCTACGTCTACGTCTACGTCTACGTCTACGTCTACGTCTACGTCTACGTCTACGTCTACGTCTACGTCTACGTCTACGTCTACGTCTACGTCTACGTCTACGTCTACGTCTACGTCTACGTCTACGTCTACGTCTACGTCTACGTCTACGTCTACGTCTACGTCTACGTCTACGTCTACGTCTACGTCTACGTCTACGTCTACGTCTACGTCTACGTCTACGTCTACGTCTACGTCTACGTCTACGTCTACGTCTACGTCTACGTCTACGTCTACGTCTACGTCTACGTCTACGTCTACGTCTACGTCTACGTCTACGTCTACGTCTACGTCTACGTCTACGTCTACGTCTACGTCTACGTCTACGTCTACGTCTACGTCTACGTCTACGTCTACGTCTACGTCTACGTCTACGTCTACGTCTACGTCTACGTCTACGTCTACGTCTACGTCTACGTCTACGTCTACGTCTACGTCTACGTCTACGTCTACGTCTACGTCTACGTCTACGTCTACGTCTACGTCTACGTCTACGTCTACGTCTACGTCTACGTCTACGTCTACGTCTACGTCTACGTCTACGTCTACGTCTACGTCTACGTCTACGTCTACGTCTACGTCTACGTCTACGTCTACGTCTACGTCTACGTCTACGTCTACGTCTACGTCTACGTCTACGTCTACGTCTACGTCTACGTCTACGTCTACGTCTACGTCTACGTCTACGTCTACGTCTACGTCTACGTCTACGTCTACGTCTACGTCTACGTCTACGTCTACGTCTACGTCTACGTCTACGTCTACGTCTACGTCTACGTCTACGTCTACGTCTACGTCTACGTCTACGTCTACGTCTACGTCTACGTCTACGTCTACGTCTACGTCTACGTCTACGTCTACGTCTACGTCTACGTCTACGTCTACGTCTACGTCTACGTCTACGTCTACGTCTACGTCTACGTCTACGTCTACGTCTACGTCTACGTCTACGTCTACGTCTACGTCTACGTCTACGTCTACGTCTACGTCTACGTCTACGTCTACGTCTACGTCTACGTCTACGTCTACGTCTACGTCTACGTCTACGTCTACGTCTACGTCTACGTCTACGTCTACGTCTACGTCTACGTCTACGTCTACGTCTACGTCTACGTCTACGTCTACGTCTACGTCTACGTCTACGTCTACGTCTACGTCTACGTCTACGTCTACGTCTACGTCTACGTCTACGTCTACGTCTACGTCTACGTCTACGTCTACGTCTACGTCTACGTCTACGTCTACGTCTACGTCTACGTCTACGTCTACGTCTACGTCTACGTCTACGTCTACGTCTACGTCTACGTCTACGTCTACGTCTACGTCTACGTCTACGTCTACGTCTACGTCTACGTCTACGTCTACGTCTACGTCTACGTCTACGTCTACGTCTACGTCTACGTCTACGTCTACGTCTACGTCTACGTCTACGTCTACGTCTACGTCTACGTCTACGTCTACGTCTACGTCTACGTCTACGTCTACGTCTACGTCTACGTCTACGTCTACGTCTACGTCTACGTCTACGTCTACGTCTACGTCTACGTCTACGTCTACGTCTACGTCTACGTCTACGTCTACGTCTACGTCTACGTCTACGTCTACGTCTACGTCTACGTCTACGTCTACGTCTACGTCTACGTCTACGTCTACGTCTACGTCTACGTCTACGTCTACGTCTACGTCTACGTCTACGTCTACGTCTACGTCTACGTCTACGTCTACGTCTACGTCTACGTCTACGTCTACGTCTACGTCTACGTCTACGTCTACGTCTACGTCTACGTCTACGTCTACGTCTACGTCTACGTCTACGTCTACGTCTACGTCTACGTCTACGTCTACGTCTACGTCTACGTCTACGTCTACGTCTACGTCTACGTCTACGTCTACGTCTACGTCTACGTCTACGTCTACGTCTACGTCTACGTCTACGTCTACGTCTACGTCTACGTCTACGTCTACGTCTACGTCTACGTCTACGTCTACGTCTACGTCTACGTCTACGTCTACGTCTACGTCTACGTCTACGTCTACGTCTACGTCTACGTCTACGTCTACGTCTACGTCTACGTCTACGTCTACGTCTACGTCTACGTCTACGTCTACGTCTACGTCTACGTCTACGTCTACGTCTACGTCTACGTCTACGTCTACGTCTACGTCTACGTCTACGTCTACGTCTACGTCTACGTCTACGTCTACGTCTACGTCTACGTCTACGTCTACGTCTACGTCTACGTCTACGTCTACGTCTACGTCTACGTCTACGTCTACGTCTACGTCTACGTCTACGTCTACGTCTACGTCTACGTCTACGTCTACGTCTACGTCTACGTCTACGTCTACGTCTACGTCTACGTCTACGTCTACGTCTACGTCTACGTCTACGTCTACGTCTACGTCTACGTCTACGTCTACGTCTACGTCTACGTCTACGTCTACGTCTACGTCTACGTCTACGTCTACGTCTACGTCTACGTCTACGTCTACGTCTACGTCTACGTCTACGTCTACGTCTACGTCTACGTCTACGTCTACGTCTACGTCTACGTCTACGTCTACGTCTACGTCTACGTCTACGTCTACGTCTACGTCTACGTCTACGTCTACGTCTACGTCTACGTCTACGTCTACGTCTACGTCTACGTCTACGTCTACGTCTACGTCTACGTCTACGTCTACGTCTACGTCTACGTCTACGTCTACGTCTACGTCTACGTCTACGTCTACGTCTACGTCTACGTCTACGTCTACGTCTACGTCTACGTCTACGTCTACGTCTACGTCTACGTCTACGTCTACGTCTACGTCTACGTCTACGTCTACGTCTACGTCTACGTCTACGTCTACGTCTACGTCTACGT
>CAJZLR020000019.1:0-45932 GCA_916050605.2 Platycheirus albimanus | reverse complement strand
AGTTCACATGGAAAAATATCAAAATCGAAGCTGCGTAGACCCAGGACGCCGAGTTTCTCCGAAGGATTGTCACAAAGCCAAATTCACTTGTGACATAATTATAAGAGATACACCTAAATCTCCTGCTGAAGTTCCTGCGCTGCAAGCCTCATCCAGTGATCAACCTAAAATTTAGCAACCAAATGATGTTAGTCAGGAAGTTTCTTATAATGTAGCACACTTGAAGACTTATTTTTAGTAATTTTTATTTGCGATTATAGGTACTATAAGGCAAGTTGTGCATTCGTAATTGATTTGGACAATCAAACATAACATTACGATGATAGAGAAGCCTAAAAAAGTGGGTCCGACAATTATGTCTGTCTGTCTGTCTGTCCGTATGTCTGTCTGTCTGTATTGTTACCTACAGCCTAAACGCCTGGACCGATTTGCTTCAAACTTGGTACATAGTATTTTTATTACGTCCTAAAGAGGGGTTTTTGGAATTAGCATTCTAGCTCATAAACTAGCGGTACCTGCCAACGATTTTTAGTGAAAAAATAAATTGTCTCAAAAAGGGCTATTACGATTTTGATAAAACTTTTTGAATAGTGTTTTCTGTGCATTTTTCAGGAAAAGTCTTATAACGGTACCTCCCACAGGACAGGTTTTTTTAAATCCGATTTTCTCTTAAGCCACTTGACGAATTTCGATGAAATTTTTAATGTAGAAGCCCTTTTATAAACGAAATAATACGAACCCTTTAATTTTCCAAAAAAATTTATTTCAGTTTTTTAAAAAAGTTTAAATTTTTTTTTATTTTTTGATGTTTCCAAAAACGGTTTTATCAATTTTTTTTTAATTTTATTTTTCTGAAAAAAACTACAAAGTTCTAGAAATTGGCATACTCAAAAAAGATTTAGAATACGTTTTCGGAAAGTTTTTCAAAAAAAAACCGTTTTTTGAAAAAACTGGTCGAACGATTTTGAAAAAAAATTCCTTAAAATATAGAAAAGCAAAAGAAATCTAATAGCCCAGTAGAAATCGATACAAAAAAGGCTAAAATCGCAAAGCATGATGTAGTTCTGATTTTTTGGTATTTAGTATGGACCAGTTAGAATAGTGTAAATCCAAATTTGCAAATTTGTGAAAAAATGCATAGCCTTAGGACTTTTTTCACTTTTTGCTCTAAAAGTCTTAAACTATGCACTTTTTGACAAAGAAAACAACCACTTTCTGTAAGTCCATCAAATTTACAACAATTTAAAACTTAAAGCATCTCTATAAACCCCATAGAGACCGAGCTATGACACTTTGAAGATGGTCCATTTTTACAGAAAATAAATAATTTTTATTTTTGCTGCTGTAAGGATCAAAATATTGGCAAAATCGCTCGTCCTATGAGAAAAGTTAGCATGTATAAAGTTGAAGTAAATTTCATTTCCTTTCGTTTAAGCACAAAACAAAGTCTGACTAATATTATTTGGATTAAACTTAACATTTATTTCTCTTGCTCGCTTTAACAACTTCACTGTCCAATGAATCATATGTGATTCATGAAATCATATTTGTCCCGAGTTTCCTACGTCCATGAATCACATATGATTCAAAAGTAATTTTAAATGAAAATTACTCTACGTCCCCATAGAAACTGGTCAAATAAAATCTCTACGTTCATATAGAAAAGGAAATTCCAATATTACGTTCAATCTTACTAATATTATAAATGTGAAAGTTACGATGTTTGGATGTTTGGATGTTTGGATGTTTGGATGTTTGGATATTTGTTGCTAACTCACGCCAGAACGGCTAAACGGATCTGGATAAAATTTGGCACAGAGATAGCTTATAGTCTGGAATAGCAGATAGGCTATTTTTTATCCCGGTAAAATGTATGGTTCCCGTGGGATAGATTTGTTTTAATTTTTGAAATAACACCAGAATGGATGAATGGATCTGAATGAAAATTAGCACAGAGATAGATTATAGTCTGGAATAGCATATTGGCTACTTTTTATCCCGGTAAAATGTATGGCTCCCGTGGGATAGATTCGTTTTAATTTTTGAAATCACACCAGAATGGCTGAACGGATCTGAATGAAATTTAGCCCAATGATAGATTATAGTCTGCAATAGCATATTGGCTATTTTTATCCCGGTAAAATGTATGGTTTCCGTGGGATAGATTTATTTTAATTTTTGAAATAACACCAGAATGGCTGAACTCATCTGAATGAAATTTAGCACAGAGATAGATTATAGTCTGGAATAGCATATTGCCTACTTTTTATCCCGGTAAAATGTATGGTTCCCGTGGGATAGATTTGTTTTAATTTTTGAAATTACACCAGAATGGATGAACGGATCTAAATGAAATTTAGCACAGAGATAGATTATAGTCTGGAATAGCAAATTGGCTACTTTTTATCCCGGTAAAATGTATGGTTCCCGTGGGATAGATTTGTTTTAGTTTTTGAAATTACACAAGAATGGCTGAACTCATCTGAATGAAAATAAGCACAGAGATAGATTATAGTCTGGAATAGCATATTGGCTACTTTTTATCCCTGTTAAATGTATGGTTCCCGTGGGATAGATTTAATTTAATTTTTGAAATTACACCAGAATGGCTGAACTCATCTGAATGAAATTTAGCACAGAGATAGATTATAGTCTGGAATAGCATATTGGCTACTTTTTATCCCGGTAAAATGTATGGTTCCCGTGGGATAGATTTGTTTTAATTTTTGAAATCACACCAGAATGGCTGAACGGATCTGAATGAAATTCAGCACAGAGATAGATTATAGTCTGGAATAGCATATTGGCTACTTTTTATCCCTGTTACATTTATGGTTCCCGTGGGATAGATTCGTTTTAATTTTTGAAATCACACCAGAATGGCTGAACGGATCTGAATGAAGTTAAGCACAGATATAGATTATAGTCTGGAATAGCATATTGGCTACTTTTTATCCCGGTAAAATGTATGGTTCCCGTGGGATAGATTTGTTTTAGTTTTTGAAATTACACAAGAATGGCTGAACTCATCTGAATGAAATTAAGCACAGAGATAGATTATAGTCTGGAATAGCATATTGGCTACTTTCTATCCCTGTAAAATGTATGGTTCCCGTGGGATAGATTCGTTTTAATTTTTGAAATCACACCAGAATGGCTGAACTCATCTGAATGAAATTTAGCACAGAGATAGATTATAGTCTGGAATATCATATTGGCTACTTTTTATCCCGGTAAAATGTATGGTTCCCGTGGGATAGATTTGTTTTAATTTTTGAAATTACACCAGAATGGATGAACGGATCTGAATGAAATTTAGCACAGAGATAGATTATAGTCTGGAATAGCAAATTGGCTACTTTGTATCCCGGTAAAATGTATGGTTCCCGTGGGATAGATTTGTTTTAGTTTTTGAAATTACACAAGAATGGCTGAACTCATCTGAATGAAATTTAGCACAGAGATAGATTATAGTCTGGAATAGCATATTGGCTACTTTCTATCCCTGTAAAATGTATGGTTCCCGTGGGATAGATTTGTTTTAATTTTTGAAATCACACCAGAATGGCTGAACGGATCTGAATGAAATTTAGCACAGAGATAGATTATAGTCTGGAATAGCATATTGGCTACTTTTTATCCCGGTAAAATGTATGGTTCCCGTGGGATAGATTTGTTTTAATTTTTGGAATCACACCAGAATGGCTGAACTCATCTGAATGAAATTTAGAACAGAGATAGATTATAGTCTGGAATAGCATATTGGCTACTTTTTATCCCGGTAAAATGTATGGTTCCCGTGGGATAGATTTGTTTTAATTTTTTAAATCACACCAGAATGGCTGAACTTATCTGAATGAAATTTAGCACAATGATAGATTATAGGCTGGAATAGCATATTGGCTACTTTTTATCCCGGTAAAATGTATGGTTAACGTGGGTTAGATTTGTTTTAATTTTTGAAATCACACCAGAATGGCTGAACTCATCTGAATGAAATTTAGCACAGAGATAGATTATAGTCTGGAATAGCATATTGGCTATTTTTGAAATCACACCAGAATGGCTGACCGGATCGGAATGAAATTTACAACAGAGCTAGATTATAATCTGGTATATCTTATAGGTTTATTTTTATCACGGTTAAATGTAGGTATTAAATTATAAAGCTATAAAAGAAGAAGAAGCTAGATTACGATAGACTATACTCCTCAAGGTACAGTCTACTTCTTGATCAGCTGAAACGCGAGTGAAGCCGCGGTGTATATATAAAAATGGATGTGTGTATATATGTATGTTGCGTATGGACTCCTAAACCACCCAATGGATCTTTATGAAATTTTTGGGGTAAATATAGTTTAGTCCAGGGATGGTTCCTGTGAAGGTTTCGTGCCGATCGGGTGGAAGGAAAAAAAATGCATGCTTTTAACAATTTTGGTTCAGTTTTTTTTTAATTCTTTTTTGGTGTTTTTCATAAATTTTTAAGCGGAATGCCCGGGTGGAAGACAGAAAAATGCGGGCTTTTGGCAAAGTTTTTTTTTCAACTTTTTTATAAAAATGTTTTCCTTTCGTTGAATAAAAGCATCATATTAAAGGAACTGAGTCGAAAAATCAAACTCTGAACGAACGTGCGTGTCCATTTGGTGCAAGAATCGTCCACCCAAACATTTTCCAAACAACTTTTAAACATAGGAAAAGGAATTGAATCGCACAACAAATGACATTTTATGTTCCCAAATTTTTGTCAAATGCAGCAAAATATTCAAGCCACAATTTATCAATGTTATCATGTTCAGTTTAACAATCAAATTAACTGCACTTTGTGTGTATGCCAAAAAATTTTTATATTTATACACCAACCGAAACGACCAAAAATATTGCTTATCCGCTAACATTGAGATAAAATATACATATAAATAAATTTAGTTTCACATTAAATACACAAGTGTTTTTTTGGGCGTAGCAACGCGCGCCGGGTACGGCTAGTGAATCATATTTGATACATAGAATTTGAAACTTTTATTCTATCGCCTCAAATTTGTTGGTCTATTTATCGCGTGTCGCATGTTTAGTCCTCGTTACCCTCGGTAAGTCATATCAAAATTGGAGATAGGCCCTTACTGTTTGTTTATGTTTGTCTGGTTTTGTTTTTAGTTTGGTTAATAGATGGTTAACCGTTTTGTTACATTTGAAAGCCAAACTACCGTCTTTTACACTTTTGTTGATAACTTGTTTGAAGTTTTCAGTGAGTTTTGGAACAAACACTATACTTTTGTAGAAACCATTGTATGGATCTTCTGTTCTTGTAGCTTGCGTTTTGTATTTGTGTTTGAAGATTAAACCACGACTTATATTGTAGTAAAAGGTTATTATTGTTTATCAAAGGTTTGTAAGAAAATAACACGTTTGTTCCGAGGTTCGTTTATTGACTGCTGGGCATTGATCAAACATAATATTATGGAGGTTCAAAGCTGGTGCACTGGCAAAATGCAAGCTCAGCACATATAACAACTCGTGTGTATGATACACCTGGAGAACCATTAGATGGAATGGTTCCCAAGATGTAATTGAATGCTGTTTTGGGGGTTTCATATTATTTGCCGGGGAATTGAGGTTGGCCTTGATTCCCACGACAAATAATGATGAGGTTGTCATTACAATATCAGGAGGATATAGCCATCATCGAGCGAAAACCTTACTTACGAGGTTGGAGGCAGTGTTGATGATGATGATGATATGTTTAGCTTGGTTCGAACGAAATGAAGAATATCCCGGTAAAATGTATGGTTCCCGTGGGATAGATTTGTTTTAATTTTTGAAATTACACCAGAATGGATGAACGGATCTGAATGAAATTTAGCACAGAGATAGATTATAGTCTGGAATAGCAAATTGGCTACTTTGTATCCCGGTAAAATGTATGGTTCCCGTGGGATAGATTTGTTTTAGTTTTTGAAATTACACAAGAATGGCTGAACTCATCTGAATGAAATTTAGCACAGAGATAGATTATAGTCTGGAATAGCATATTGGCTACTTTCTATCCCTGTAAAATGTATGGTTCCCGTGGGATAGATTTGTTTTAATTTTTGAAATCACACCAGAATGGCTGAACGGATCTGAATGAAATTTAGCACAGAGATAGATTATAGTCTGGAATAGCATATTGGCTACTTTTTATCCCGGTAAAATGTATGGTTCCCGTGGGATAGATTTGTTTTAATTTTTGGAATCACACCAGAATGGCTGAACTCATCTGAATGAAATTTAGAACAGAGATAGATTATAGTCTGGAATAGCATATTGGCTACTTTTTATCCCGGTAAAATGTATGGTTCCCGTGGGATAGATTTGTTTTAATTTTTTAAATCACACCAGAATGGCTGAACTTATCTGAATGAAATTTAGCACAATGATAGATTATAGGCTGGAATAGCATATTGGCTACTTTTTATCCCGGTAAAATGTATGGTTAACGTGGGTTAGATTTGTTTTAATTTTTGAAATCACACCAGAATGGCTGAACTCATCTGAATGAAATTTAGCACAGAGATAGATTATAGTCTGGAATAGCATATTGGCTATTTTTGAAATCACACCAGAATGGCTGACCGGATCGGAATGAAATTTACAACAGAGCTAGATTATAATCTGGTATATCTTATAGGTTTATTTTTATCACGGTTAAATGTAGGTATTAAATTATAAAGCTATAAAAGAAGAAGAAGCTAGATTACGATAGACTATACTCCTCAAGGTACAGTCTACTTCTTGATCAGCTGAAACGCGAGTGAAGCCGCGGTGTATATATAAAAATGGATGTGTGTATATATGTATGTTGCGTATGGACTCCTAAACCACCCAATGGATCTTTATGAAATTTTTGGGGTAAATATAGTTTAGTCCAGGGATGGTTCCTGTGAAGGTTTCGTGCCGATCGGGTGGAAGGAAAAAAAATGCATGCTTTTAACAATTTTGGTTCAGTTTTTTTTTAATTCTTTTTTGGTGTTTTTCATAAATTTTTAAGCGGAATGCCCGGGTGGAAGACAGAAAAATGCGGGCTTTTGGCAAAGTTTTTTTTTCAACTTTTTTATAAAAATGTTTTCCTTTCGTTGAATAAAAGCATCATATTAAAGGAACTGAGTCGAAAAATCAAACTCTGAACGAACGTGCGTGTCCATTTGGTGCAAGAATCGTCCACCCAAACATTTTCCAAACAACTTTTAAACATAGGAAAAGGAATTGAATCGCACAACAAATGACATTTTATGTTCCCAAATTTTTGTCAAATGCAGCAAAATATTCAAGCCACAATTTATCAATGTTATCATGTTCAGTTTAACAATCAAATTAACTGCACTTTGTGTGTATGCCAAAAAATTTGTATATTTATACACCAACCGAAACGACCAAAAATATTGCTTATCCGCTAACATTGAGATAAAATATACATATAAATAAATTTAGTTTCACATTAAATACACAAGTGTTTTTTTGGGCGTAGCAACGCGCGCCGGGTACGGCTAGTGAATCATATTTGATACATAGAATTTG
The DNA here is from genome assembly GCA_916050605.2 of Platycheirus albimanus. NCBI lineage: Eukaryota > Metazoa > Arthropoda > Insecta > Diptera > Syrphidae > Platycheirus > Platycheirus albimanus. Next base: position 38,378 of record CAJZLR020000019.1, on the reverse strand, counting down.
AAACTTTTATTCTATCGCCTCAAATTTGTTGGTCTATTTATCGCGTGTCGCATGTTTAGTCCTCGTTACCCTCGGTAAGTCATATCAAAATTGGAGATAGGCCCTTACTGTTTGTTTATGTTTGTCTGGTTTTGTTTTTAGTTTGGTTAATAGATGGTTAACCGTTTTGTTACATTTGAAAGCCAAACTACCGTCTTTTACACTTTTGTTGATAACTTGTTTGAAGTTTTCAGTGAGTTTTGGAACAAACACTATACTTTTGTAGAAACCATTGTTTGGATCTTCTGTTCTTGTAGCTTGCGTTTTGTATTTGTGTTTGAAGATTAAACCACGACTTATATTGTAGTAAAAGGTTATTATTGTTTATCAAAGGTTTGTAAGAAAATAACACGTTTGTTCCGAGGTTCGTTTATTGACTGCTGGGCATTGATCAAACATAATATTATGGAGGTTCAAAGCTGGTGCACTGGCAAAATGCAAGCTCAGCACATATAACAACTCGTGTGTATGATACACCTGGAGAACCATTAGATGGAATGGTTCCCAAGATGTAATTGAATGCTGTTTTGGGGGTTTCATATTATTTGCCGGGGAATTGAGGTTGGCCTTGATTCCCACGACAAATAATGATGAGGTTGTCATTACAATATCAGGAGGATATAGCCATCATCGAGCGAAAACCTTACTTACGAGGTTGGAGGCAGTGTTGATGATGATGATGATATGTTTAGCTTGGTTCGAACGAAATGAAGAATGACCTGCCTGACGCATTATGTTTTTGATACCAGTTGTACAATAAGCGGTCGTTTTCCCTGTGGACTTTAACATCCAGATATGAAATCGCATTATTGTATTCTATTTCAACTGTGAATTGTATTTTTGGATGGAATCCGATTAGGATAGAAAGCACGTTGTCAACTTCCTGTTTGTCATGTGCCTGCCTTGTCTTACCTCCAACTAAAATATCATCAATATAGATAAAAACACCTGGAAGACCACCAACATACTTGGCATTTACTTTTTGAAACTTTTCAGGGGCAATTTTTATGCCGAAAGGCAAAACATTGAATTTGCATTCTCCAAATGGAGAACTAAACACAGTTAATATTCTAGATTTTTCGTCCAACTCAAGCTGCCAAAATCCATATCCCTCATCACATAACTGAATTCTTCAATTTTAGGTATAAGAAAATGTTCTCCTTTGAGATTAATATTTAACTACTGAGGATCTATGCAGATACGTAAAGTATCATTCAGTTTCTCAACAATAACCAGATTGTCTCACCAATCTTATCAATTTTGGTTATTATACCCTTCTTTTCCATTGCATCTAAGGTATCCTCTAATTTAGCTCTAAGGATAAGTGCAACCCTACGTGGCGGTCGATTGCATGGAACTGCAACAGACTTCAACTCAAGAGAACATATATCAGGAAAACACCCTGTACCCTTAAAAACATCTATATTATTTTGTATAAACTGCTGTTTTTGAGTATGAGATGACCTCAGCGCACTGACCCTATTTATTAAATTGAAATCTATACACGACTTGAGACCCAATATAGGTTAAGAATTGACCTTAGCTATCACAAAGCGTGTATGCAAGCACTTATCTTTAAAAAATGTCGGTAATATAACTTCTCCCACAGTGGTAAGCTCAAAGCCACCATACGTTTCAAGATTTGTCTTTGATGGTTTCAAATCGAGGTTCATTGCATTAAATATATAAAAAGGAAGTACATTTACATCTGCACCACTATCCAGTTTAAAATCAATTAAATCATTCCCAACCTTCAAAGTCTCTAACCAAACAGATTCAGTGTTATTAATTTCTTTTACTGCATCGATATAGTAATCTGATTCGTCTTCATCATCAATTACACTCCCGTTATTTCCGATTTCTGCTATATCCGTCACTTTACTTCTTTTGTCACAAACTTTTTGAATGCCACTGATTGCATGCCAAACATTTTCTGTTACGAGCCGGACAATAATTAACTGAATGTTTAAAGTTGCATTTCTTACATCTAGCGTAAATATTATTTTTACTTGCTCTATAGGGCAAGTATTGGTTTCGTGCAGAAAAAAAAAAATTGAGGTTTTAATCAAACATGACATTACGATGATAGAGAAGCCCAAAAAAGTGGTTTTCGCCATACCGTCCGTCGGTCTGTCTGTGCGGATGTGCGGATGTGCGCTTTTTCACGTCATGCTACAGCCTAAACGGCTTGACGGATTTTCTTCAAACTTGGCATATAGCAGTTTGAAGAAAAACCATTGTCGAAGTTTTTTTTTATTTTGTTTTAGCCCGGCTCAAACTGGTACCTTTCAAGTAACGGTTTTTTTAATTTTAGATTTGCTCGAAAACGGCTCTAACGATTTTGATTAAACTCAGAACTTACCTTACGCCAGATATTTCTAATAAAATAGCGTTTTTTGTTTTTGGCTTAAATGGTCGTAACGAAAATCAAGTTTAAACGGCTTTTTTTTCAAATGGCCATAAGTTCTCAACGGCTTGATTGAATTGACTCAAACTTCGTTTATCATAGTTCTTTGTAGTGTTCTAAAGGATGGCTTTATAAATTTTTCAGTGAAGCCTTTACAAATGGTGGCTCCCATACAACGAGCCGTTCAGTTTAAGCTAACTTTTTTTAGTTTTTTCTAATTTGCTCAAAAATGGCTCTAACGAATTTGATTAAACTTTGTGTGATATATTCTTTTAGTGTTCTTAAGAGAACTGCGTTTTTAGTTTTTGGCAAAAAATGGTAATAACGGAGATCTGGTCTTAACGTCTTTTTTGAAATGGCCATAAGTTGTCAACGGTTGCATCGAATTCACTCAAACTTTGTTTGGTATAGTTTCTTTCAGCTTCCTATCAGATGGCATTGATTTTTTTCAGTCTCTTTTTTTTTAATGGTGGCTCCTATACAAAGAGTCATTAGATTTTGGCCAATTTTTTCGTTTTTTCTAATTTACTCAAAAAAGTCTCCACCGATTTTTACTTTGAATGTAACATATATAGAATGTTTCACAGAAAACTGCATTGTTAGTTTTTGGCTACACAAGAAAATAGCGGAAATTGTTTTAACAATTTTAATAATTTGGCCATAAGCGGACATTTAATCATTTATAAAACCCAAAAGATGACATCTAAATTTTAAATATTAAAAGGTTTCTTATCGTTAGCTCCCGTATATCGGGTTTTCCAGTTTCAGTCAACATTTTTTAGGTTTTACCAAATCTTTCAAAAATGAGTTGTTCTTATTGATCGAAAAGTTTGTTTTCATCGTACTATTGCACCAACAGAGCAAGGCACGTACGTACGACCCGGTCGTGCATTTTATTTTCATTAGTATCGTTTCTGTAATTTTTTTTTATTACTACCTCTAACTAGTTCTTGTACTCTGCTCTTTATGTTTTCATCACCTTTGTCGTTTCTCGCTCCTCTGCTGAACCTCTTGTGACTGATTTCATCAATGCTACTCTGCTGGTTCTGCATTTGCTTTGCTTGATTCGCCGTTATCTCCGCCACACGACAAAATTCCTTTGCCTTCTGTAAGTCCAATTCATCGATTTTCAACAATTGCGACTGAACATTATGGTCCGCTATTCCAATAACAATACGATCTTTATGCTCACCAAATTCACAGCTCTCAATAAGTTTGCCGATATCTGCCATGAAATGGTCGAAGGGTTCTCCTTCCCGTTGGCTTCTGGTGTAAAAAACATAGCGTTCGTATACGACGTTGCTTCTTGGATTGCAGTAAGTCTCGTATGCTTCAATGACAGGAGCAATTTTTGTCTTGTCACCTTCAGCAATTGATAAGGTATTGAATAGCTCAATTGCTTCATCTCCAGCACAACTGAGAAATCTCGCGACTTGAATTTCATCTGATTCTTGCTCTGTCTTCGTGGCTACCGAATATATTTTATAGCGTTGTTTAAACTTCGTCCAATTTTTTTTTAATTTCCATTCAATTCCAATGGTTTCGGTTTTGAAAAATCCATTTCAAACTCTTTTACGATCAACTTTCTAAAAATATATTGTAGGTACGTTATAGTCCGGGAGCCAGGTACAAATTTCGTCAATCATTTCCTCTCGAATGATAATTGGTGAACAGAATAAGGGAATAATATCATAAAGCCTCGTGAACGTCAGCTGCGGTTCCGTGGGTGGGTTGAGCGGGGGTACCCGCCCAAACATGTCGAAAAAAAAAAATTTCAGTCATTTCCTCCCGACTGAAACTTTGTCAAAGTATAGCTTATCAGGTATCTAAAAGAAAACACAAAGTCAGCTGGCTGTAACGTGGTGGATTATACGTCAGCTGGACGCTTGAACATGCCAATTTATTATTTTTTCGTACACTTAATATGGCACAGCATGACATTTTACCCTACAAAAGGTCGGGTAGTTCTAAATTTTTGATATGTTATATGGTATGGTTGATGCAAATTCCAAATTTCCACAACCACGCCCCCTCCGCCCCCTTCAAAATCCTGGAAAACCACACAAAATCGGCACTTTTGTCAGTTTTTTGTCTATAACTTTTTTTCAGTGTATTTTGTAGAAAAAATAAATATGCAAATTTGTAGCTTACAAAATTTCCTATAAATATGATGCGAGAAGTATTTTTGTACAACCAGTACGAACGGCCCTATGAAGCTTCCAAAAAAGGATAAAATTTCGTATTTTGAAAGATTTTCAGTTTCCGCCCTCTTTAAAGCGCAATAACTCCTTAACCGTCGAGTTTAGGGCAATTTTTGTGAAAATTAATCTTGTAGATAATTTTATTTTCTACCGATTGCATGCAAGTATTTTTATTTTGTGACCAACACAATCGGGTGAGGATTGAGATATTGTTTTGTTAAAATATTCTCACTAACTCATTTTTTCTCTGTATGTCTGTTTGGTTGCTGAGATTTTAAACTAACTTTGAGATAAGCCAGAAACCCAAGCGCGTGCATGCCAGTCCCTGCACCCCTTTCTTTAGTCGGTTGCATGCACCCCCGTTAAGGCCTTACTCAGGATGACAATTAGGGGGAGGGGGGCAAAATCATTCAAAAATTAATATTAGTATAAAATTATATCGGTTTCCTTATCAACTTTTATCACACCCTTCTACTTAACAGTCTGTTATTATATCCCCTCCTACTCCACTCCCTTCTACTCACTCATACGTAGTGCACCCGACCAAAGTCCACTTAGTATTTGATAAGCTCATTTCACTTAACTTTTTCTCAATTATCTGACATGTTGTCAATACGACTTATGTAATCTCGAGATTTTTTTTTTTTAACTTTTCATTATTTATAAAAAAATATAAAGCAGAGACTGGCATGCACGCTCTTAGGTTTCTGGCTTATCTCAATGTTAGTTTCAAATCTCAGCAACCAAACAGACATACAGAGAAAAAATGAGTTAGTGAGAATATTTTAACAAAACACTATCTCAATCCTCACCCGATTGTGTTGGTCACAAAATAAAAATACTTGCATGCAATCGGTAGCCAATAAAATTATCTACAAGATTAATTTGCACAAAAATTGCCCTAAACTCGACGGTTAAGGAGTTATTGCGCTTTAAAGAGGGCGGAAACTGAAAATCTTTCAAAATACGAAATTTTATCCTTTTTTGGAAGCTTCATAGGGCCGTTCGTACTGGTTGTACAAAAATACTTCTCGCATCATATTTATAGGAAATTTTGCACGCTACAAATTTGCATATTTATTTTTTCGACAAAATACACTGAAAAAAAGTTATAGACAAAAAACTGACAAAAGTGACGATTTTGTGTGGTTTTTAAAGGATTTTGAAGGGGGCGGAGGGGGCGTGGTTGTGGAAATTTGGAATTTGCATCTACCAGCCATACCATATAACATATCAAAAAGTTAGAACTACCCGACCTTTTGTAGGGTAAAATGTCATGCTGTGCCATATTAGGTGTACGAAAAAATAATAAAGTGGCATGTTCAAGCGTCCAGCTGACGTATAATCCACCACGTTACAGCCAGCTGACTTTGTGTTTTCTTTTAGATACCTGATAAGCTATACTTTGACAAAGTTTCAGTCGGGAGGAAATGACTGAAAATTTTTTTTTTTCGACGTGTTTGGGCGGGTACCCCCGCTCAACCCACCCACGGAACCGCAGCTGACGTTCACGAGGCTGTATGATACAACTCTCTGATGCATTCCACTAAATACCGCTTGAGAGGAAATTGGTCATGAAAATCTGTCGCTGGCTCCCGGACTATTAATTTTTATTTAAGACTGCGCCATATTGTGTAAAAGTAAATCACAAGACGACGGAGGTTCAACAAGTACTGACTTTTATTTTAAGCTCCATTGTTACAGTGTTGCCAGAAGGGCCAATTCATTAATATAAATAAGGAGTGCTTTATACAACAATTTCAGGTCACTTTTTTCACATTCTGAAATTTATCGTCACATCTCTTGGGCTATGCCAGAAAAAAAAGTCATTTTCTCGATTCTCCTATTGATGTGTGGGAGCTCCAGGAGAAGAAAGAGTTAGATACGAATTTTACAAAAATGCTCCATCTTCCTTTTTAAAAGAAGTTCTGTGCCTACTCAATAAAATTTATCTCTCTGAACGCATTCCTTCTTCCTTTAGAAAATCCATTATTACACCCCTACACAAAACGAGGTATCCAAATATTGTTACAAACTATCGAGGTCTTTCGCTCCTTGATACAATAAACAAAATTTTCACGGGCATTATCCTTAGTAGAATAAATAGCTGAATTGACTGTTATAGTATCCTCAGTGAATATCAGGTGGGTTTCCTTAAAGGGCATTCCACCACTGACAATATTTGTAACCTTACTTACATAGTACACCTCAACCGCAATTCGCTTTATTTGTAGATTTTTCCTGCGCCTTTGATTTAATACCACGTAATTCCTTATTTTATAAACTGTCTTGTTTCGGATTATCCTCAAAAGTCATCAGAATTGTGGAACGGCTACATGAGAACACAACAAGTCGAGTGTGGGATCAAACATCGTTGTCGGAGCCTTTCTTGGTTAGCCAGGGTGTGAAGCAAGGGTGTTTGTTAAGCCCACTCCTTGTTCCGTATGGCAACCATACGGAGTAAAAACTACTTAAATCCAAAGAAGACAGCACTGGATAAAAGCATTATATCCACCAATACAACAATCAACATTCTTTCCTATGTACAAATCTTATATATAATCATGCCAGCCTGCGAGCGGTATAAAATGTAATTTAAATTTAGTCTATCGACAGCGAGCGAGTAATAAGCAAGCTGAATAAATTGGGTTTTTTTCCTTAAAAGGTTTCCCAAAATAAAAAATGGTGTCTCGTTTTATTTAACTTATAGTAATTTTTGGTGGCTATTCCTACTTTCAGCCCGGTGGCTGAAGAATGTAAAATAGCGCCGCAACATTTGGTCGCATCGAGCCGAATATGAGCTAGTGGCCAGCGATACAGTCCACTGAGCCAGCACGCGCAAGTGAAAATTAGTGATAAGTGATTATAAAAGGGCAAGTGAAATTATAAAGAATCACGAGATTCAAAGCCCAAAAGCCTGCCAGTGCAAAGTCAATTTAATCTATTAATTTGGGCAGCAAGTGTGTTAACAAAAGCATAAGCGTGAGCAAGCGTGAGCTTCTTAAACAAGATAATGTGATCCATAGCGAGCGAGAGAACGGGAAGAGTAAGATAGTATAAAGAATATCCAATAATATTAGTTTCTTAATATAGCGACATGGCATAGCGAAGATTTGCGGACAGCAAAGTCTCATGATGGCAAGGATCATGACCAAACAGCAAGCCAGTTATTTATATACATATAGATATGCATATTCTTTTTCAGATAGCAACCACCGAAAAGCGAAGCGATATCCAGTTTTCTCTCCAAACAGCGTAGCGTCTATAGTTTCTCTCCAGACAGCACAGCGCATCTATATATAAATTTCTCTCCAATACAGCCAGTTAATATATAGCTAGTATCTCTCCAGACAGCACAGCGTATTTATATTTTCTATTTACAATGCAGCCAGTTAATATATAGCTAGTATCTCTCCAGACAGCACAGCGCATTTATATTTTCTTTTCAATACAGCCAGTTAATATATAGTTCATATCTCTCCAGACAGCACAGTGCATTTATATTTTATTTACAATATAGCCAGTTAATATAGCGAGTCTTTCTCCAGATAGCAATTCATACATGAGTTTCTCTCCAAATAACCAGTTCTTCTCCAAACAATATAGCGCATATATGTATTTTTTCTATTTCTCCTCAAACAGCCAGCTAATATACATAAGTTTCTCTCCAGTTAACCAGCGAGCAGATATGAATTCTCGCCAAACAACCAGCATACATGCACATTACATATTTTTTACTAATAAGCAGGCGAACACACATGCCTATTCTTACAAGAAAGTGAGCCAGCTCATAGGTATTTTTTGAATGAATATATTCCAATACAAGCCAGCTACACTCACATGATGTGTATTTCTCAGAAAGCAATCAGCGCAATATTCTAATACATGCGCAATGTGCATGCAAACAAGTATAGCAAGCAGCTAGCAATGGAAAAGATAAATCCAAAACCCACCCCAAGCAAGCGACATGTAGTAGGTATGAGATAGAGATACACATTATATGATCTTCATACAAGTGCTCATGTATGGGTGTGTTGTTTTTCAATATTTTTCTACACCACTGAGTATAGCGTCATTCAGTTTCGTGTTTTCAAGCGAGGTTGTGACCACAGTAAGAGAGCAAAGTATAAGCGGAAAAAGAAAAAGAAAAAAAAACAATAATACAAAATAAACAATCATTTGTGAACAGCGTTATAATTAAAATAAGAAAAAAGGTGTGTATTATGATTAATTAAATCAATAATAAAGCCAGTGCAGAGTGTTTTAGTTGGATAGTGGATTAGAAGCTAGTTGGGAGAATATAAATATAGTGGGAATAATAAGCGAAATAATAAACAGAAAGCGGTGCGGGTACAGAAAGTGTTTCTTTTTTTATTTTCTTATGTTCTTATTAGTGGAGATAGTGGTAATTATAGTGACTATTTAATATAAATGCGTCGGCCGCATAATATTTAATATTAAGACAAATTATTATTGGGAATAATGTGTGCGTCGGCCGTGCATATAGTGTAATGGGGGTGCGTTGCGTAAAGGGGGTGCGTTGCGTTAATAAGTCTCCGTGTTGGGGAATACAAGGCACGTTGAGACAGGGGGTGCGTTGCGTTATTAAGGTGTTTCCATGTTCAGGCCGTCTGAAGCGTGTTGAGACACCGGGGGTGCGTTAATTTGTTATATTTAGTTGCGAAATTATGTCCAAGCCAGCGATTAGCATACGGCCAGTGAAAATTAGATAGCGAAAATAGCAAGCGATGAGAATAAAACTCAATGCAAGCGACATGACAATTGAAAGTGACAACTGAGAGAATGAATAAATTCATGCCAGTGACAATTAATAGAATAAATAAATTCATGCTAGTGAAATCAGCTAGTGGCAAGTGATGCAAGTGAGTGTTGGCCAACACTTTTTAATGGGAAATAGGTAGGGAATATTCATATAGCGAATTGATAGTGAATGCCAGTGATGAAAATGCCTATGGCAAAATATTGATAGTGAATGCCAGTAATGAAAATGCCTATGGCAAAATATTGATAGTGACACAGTAATGTGAACAACGTATGCTAATCAGCCAGCGCTAAGCGAGTGAAATTATTTAATAGCAAGCGAGGGTAGCGCTACCATATACATATACACATATGAATAAATAGAATATTCAGAAGCCAGCAATTAGCAAGCGAGCATTAAAGCCAGATAGTGAATAAGCCAGCCGATAGTGTAGCAAGTCATGTTGCTAAATTTAATGGACATAATTAGGTAGGAAGAGGGGGTGCGTTTTATTAGGACCGCGAGCTAGGGTTTTTTCAAAGGTTCACACAAGGACAGCAAACTAAATAAAATAATATTTCTTCCTTCCCTTTGCAGAGCAACATGGCAAAGTAACATGCCCATCGTGCGGCGATAGCAGCCATCGAACGGATGACAGCGTACACTCACAGCGACGACTTCTTGGAAGCTGACCTGATAGAGTTACAGCTTCGTCAGCAGTATTTAGAAGAGTGTTGGGCCCATTTGAGGACAGTGAATGATAAGCTAGTGGTAGCCAAGGGCACCAACGTCTCGCAAGTGAATGCAGATAGAGTCCAAGCCGAAAAGCAATATTTTGCCACGAGGCTCATGATAGCGAGGAAAATAGCCAGCTTGCAGACAGCGACAGGTGAACCACAGCCAGCCAGCGAGATCCAGCCAGCAATGAGTGATCTTAACCTAGCGGACAGTGAGGTTAGGCAAGAAGCAAGTGAACCGCAGCCAGCAGAAGACAGCGCCAGATTAGTATCGCCAGCGCCGACCATCGATAACCATTCCCAGCCAGCAATATCAGTTCAGGTCCAAATGCCAGGACAGCAGCATAATCTGCCGAACTCTTGGGGAACATTCGATGGCGATTTGACGAGCTGGCAAGGGTTTCATGACTGGTTTGTGGCAGCCGTGCATGAAAACCGTGCCCTGGCGCCAGCCTATAAGTTCGCCTATCTAACAACTTCGCTACGCGGAGAAGCGGCCCGGACTATGGGCAAGTGGCAGTTAACAGATGGAAACTATAGTGAGGCCTGGGACAGACTGAACCAGCTATACAATAGGAAATATTCCACCTGTCGAATGCTGTTAAAAACGTTTACTGACCTAGCACCCCTGCCAGCGAAGCCGGACAGCAGCGCCATCCAAAACATATCAAACGTAACTCATGAAATGTTACGCCAGCTTAAAGCACAGGGAGGAGCGATCGAACATTGGGATATGTTTGTGGTGCCCATGATACATGAGCGTCTGGATGCGGAGACGGCCCGCCAGTGGGAGCTGCACCGCGACAGCGAAACCCCGACCAGTAAGCAAATGCTAGACTTTTTGGACAAGCAAGCCGCAGCCAGCAGCCAGCCTCATGCCACCCGAAAGCGTTATGACCGATTTGAGAGCGAGCGGGACAGCCGTAGCCATCGTGATGGAGCGACAGCAAACACCAGCAGGAATGCTAATCTAACATCAAGCCAGCAGCCAATTCGACAGCAGCCAGCAATGAGAGCCTCATCGAGCCAGCAAGCGCCTAGATACCAGCCAGCGGTACGTGCAACGAGCCAGCAATTGTCGCGAGGCCAGCCAGCGTCCAGGAGAGGAAGTGCCACTGCCATGCGAAGCGGACAGCGGCAGCATACCTGCGAACTCTGTGGCGAGCCGCACCAATTATATAATTGCGCTCAATTCAGAGAGCGAAATCTGTCTGCCAGGCGGAACTACGTGAGGCAGCAGGGATTGTGCGAAAACTGCCTCAAACGCGGGCATGGGGTGTATGAGTGCTTCCAAGAGCCATGCCCACGATGCCCATTCAGGCAGATGCACAATAGTGTATTATGTCCATCATTTGCGAGTGACAAGCCAGCACCAGTTTTAAATACATCAGCTTTTAAATTAAAGAAGAGGACAGCAGATTGACTGACCGAGGCCAAGGGTGCCAAGAGCAAGCGCAGAAAGTTAGCGGACAGCCTGAAGAGTGAGCCAGCAGAACCAGTCAGCAATATTGTAAAGAAAAATAAATCAATAAAAGACAGTGAAAAATATTCAGCGGTTTTCAATTCATTTGCTAGTGGAAGATTATTCGATAGTATTACCTTTTTACCTACAGCATTAGTCAGGGTACAGATAGGACAGCAGATTTATGGGCCTTGGCGTGCGCTGTTAGATTCAGGGGCGCACCCAAATTTACTAACACATGAGATAGTGAGCGAGTATGGCATCGTCACAACGATAGCTAAGCGTAGAATAGTAGGCATTGAGGGTGAACCGATATGCATAAGAGAGCAAGCTAGTGTCAGAATATTACCTTGGTTTGAGTCAAAGGAATGGGTGGATGAGATCTTTTGGGTGCTACCAAAAGAAACCAAATGGACAGTCTGCACACCGCTAGCGGATTTTAAGCCAGCACCATTTGATGCAAGGGAGCAATATGCTGACCCTGAATATTGGAAACGAAATACAGTTTCAATTTTGCTAGGGGTGAGAGTATTTGCAAAGATTTTAATGAATGCAATGCCACAGCGGATAAGCGACATGGTTGCAATTAGCACCATATTTGGGCGAGTGGTTTTTGGTGGCGACAGGCCAACCGATGCAAGTGATATTCTCAGTATCATGCCAGCAGCTCGCTGTTCAGAGCTAGAAGATATGGACCAGTTGGTACGACAACTATGGTCCATGGATCAAGTAGGGGGTCTGATTACCAGATCTCCAGAAGAGCAAGCCGTAGAAGATAATTTTCTACGAACAGCGTTTCGTGACAATGAAGGCCGCTTTGTTGTCACAATACCCTTAAAACCTGAGATAACTCAGCTGGGGGATTCGAGAGCAATAGCATTAAAGAGATTTATGTATCTCGAAAGAAAGTTTTTAAGAGAGCCAGCGCTTAAAGATAAATACGTAGAATTCATGCGTGAATATGAACAGCTAGGGCACATGCATAAAGCAAAGAGCCAGCCGCCAGCAGGGCATCCAGCTTATTATATACCACACCATTGTGTGACGAAAAAATTCAGAGTAGTGTTTGATTGCAGTTGTCAATCCGATAGCGGCATATCCCTTAATGACGTACAATTGTTGGGGGAAAAATTACAGCGTGACCTTCATGAAATTGTTATGAGATTCAGAAGGCATCGAATAGCATTTAGTGCAGACATCAAAATGATGTTCAGGCAAGTGAAGATAGCAAGCCAGCAGTGGGATCTCCAGAGAATATTCTGGAGAGAATCTCCTACAGAAGAGCTAGCGGAGTATGTATTGACAGTGGTAACGTATGGCATGACATCGTCTGCCTACAATTCAGTGAGAGCGTTGAATCAGTGTGCTAGTGAGCTAGGCAATACATTTCCTAGTGTGAAGCGAGTGGTATTAAACGACTTCTACATGGACGACTGTGTATCGGGGTGTGACGATGAAGAAGATGCAATGCTTCTTATACATCAGTTGGATGTGGTATTACGAACTGGGGGGTTCGAGTTACGCAAGTGGAAGTCGAACAGCGAGAGAGTGCTCAGCCAGCTTGATTCAGATGAAGAGAAAGTGATGACTTTTGAGAGTGAAGAGCAAGCAACAGTGTTAGGACTGCAGTGGTTGATAACCAGTGATCAGTTCACCTTTACGGTACAAGACCATGAACCAGACATGGCAGCGACAAAGCGTAAGATAGTTAGTTCGATAGCAAAGTTGTATGATCCCAATGGTTACATTGCCCCGGTAGTTATTCTGGGAAAAATTCTCATACAAGATATATGGCGAGTGAGTTATACATGGGATGAAGTGCTGCCAGCTGATCTTCAATGTAGATGGAGAAAACTATTGGAAGAATTGAAGCATTTGGAGAAATTCAGAATTGACCGTTGGTTACACACGGGCCAGCAAGCCAGCATCCAAGTACATGGATTCTCTGATGCATCAGTAACTGCATATGGTGCAGCAATATATGTACGAACAGTGTTAGCGAGCGGAAAATGTATGAGCCAGTTAGTGACAGCGAAGACACGGGTAGCTCCGTTGAAGACAGTGAGCATACCCCGGCTGGAATTAGCCGCAGCCGAGTTATTAAGTCGAATGCTAGTGGAATTACTGGAAGCCATGGAATGGCAAGGAGCAGAGTACGTGCTCTGGTCGGACTCCATGGTGGTGTTGCATTGGTTGCGAAAAATCCAAGGGATATGAAAACTTATGTGGCCAATCGAGTGTCTGCAATACAGAGCCGAACAGACGTCAGTGTGTGGCGACATATAGATACGAAAGCAAACCCTGCAGATTTATTAAGCAGAGGAGTAATGCCAGCAGATTTAGTAAAGAGCAAACTATGGTTGCATGGCCCTGAGTGGTTATGCTTCCCAGAGAGTGTATGGCCAGCCAATAAGATAGCAGAGACAGCGTTGGACATAGCCAAAGAAGAGATGCAAGTGTGCTTCTTAAATGTAGCGAGTGTGAAATGGAGCATATGGATACCCAGCCAGCGAACCAGAGTGCCAGTGGTAGAGTATGCCAGCAGTCTTAAGAAAGCGGTAAATATCATGGGATATGTATGTCGGTACATAAACCAGTTAAAGGCAAGGGTTAGCAAGCGGCAAGGGGGTATGATAGTACGCAAGTGTGAGAGAGGTCAGCGAGTTACGACAGCATTGAAAGCGGGAGAGCGGGCAGCCGCCATTAGTTTATTGCTAAGAGAAGCGCAGTCAGATAGTTATGGGAGAGACATAGCTGCCTTACGCAAGCGAGGACAGTTACCAGAGAATAGCAAAATCGAATCGCTTAAGCCAGTTTTTGATAGTGATGGTATATTAAGAGTGGGGGGACGCATACACCGTGCTGAGGCAGTGTATGATGTACGTCATCCAGCAATCATACCAAATGGAACTCGATTGTTATGGTTAATAATCGATGATGCCCATACTAGAACCAAACATGGTTCTGCGCAAGTAATGATGCAAGTAATACGCCAGCATTTTTGGATTCCTAGAATCCGTAGCGAATTAAGAAATTATATACATAAATGTGTAGTATGTGTAAGACACAACTACAAATTAGAACAGCAACTAATGTCAGAATTGCCAGCAGATAGAGTGCAGCCAGGCAAGCCTTTCCTACACACTGGTGTAGATTATGCAGGACCATTCATGATCCGAATGGTAGATAGAGAGTTCAGGCAAGTGAGTCTTAAGAAGACATGGATAGCGATATTTGTATGTTTAAAAACAAGAGCGATTCATATTGATACAGTGGGAGATTTAACATCAGGGGCGTTCCTTGCTTGTTATAGACGCTTTACAAGCAGAAGGGGGCGATGTGCCAGGATGTATAGCGATAATGGTACCTCATTCGTAGGTGCTGCGAAAGCAATAAAGCAAGCTTGGAAAGTATGGGAAAGAGAAGAAGTGTTTCATGCATTAAGCAATGAAGGCACTGATTGGATTTTTATGGTGCCAGCCGCGCCTCATCAAGGGGGTATATATGAGGCAGCTGTCAAGTCGATGAAATATCATCTCAAGCGTATAGTGGGCCAGCATGTACTAGAGAGTGAGCAGTTTCGAAAACTGCTAACAGAGATAGAGGGGATATTAAATTCTCGACCAATACATCCATTATATGATGATCCAGCGGATTTGCAAGCGCTCACACCAGGACATTTCTTGGTGGGAGAACCGATAGTGTTACCTCCTCCATTTACCTTAGCCAGTGATACACCAGCGAAGGGAATCAAATTATGGAAAGAGAGACAGTCAATGCTAGCGAAATTTTGGAAAAGATGGAGGGAGGAATATCTAGTGACATTACAGGAGAGAAAGAAATGGAGAAGAGAGAAAGAGAGCATGCGAGTGGGACAGTTAGTGATAGTCAGGGACGAGAATCTCCCGCCAGCACTATGGTCGTTAGCCAGAGTTTGCCAGCTGTTATATAGTAAAGATAAGATAGTGAGATCAGTGATAGTTCAGACAGAGACAGGAAAGTTGACAAGGCCAGTGCAAAAATTATGTATATTACCAGTCGAGCCAGCCAATTGAAAGCGTATATGGTCTTACAAACCAATAGTGATTAGCGCCAGCCAATTAAAAGCGTATATGGTCTTACAAACCAATAGCGATTAGCGTTAGCCAATTATAAGTGTATATGGTCTTACAAACCAATAGCGAGCCAGTAGTTAGTGTTTGCAAGTACATCGGGAAGGGGATAGGCAGGATAATATACTTCTGCTTCTTTCCTCTATTCCTCAGATCAGCCAATGGAATCAGCGTATACTCACAGCAACAGCCAATAGAAGGAGGTCCTAAGATGACTAACCCTGAACCTGAAGAGTGAAGAACCTAGTGGAAAACGTTCGTTTTCGCGGGGAGTGTTCCGTATGGCAACCATACGGAGTAAAAACTACTTAAATCCAAAGAAGACAGCACTGGATAAAAGCATTATATCCACCAATACAACAATCAACATTCTTTCCTATGTACAAATCTTATATATAATCATGCCAGCCTGCGAGCGGTATAAAATGTAATTTAAATTTAGTCTATCGACAGCGAGCGAGTAATAAGCAAGCTGAATAAATTGGGTTTTTTTCCTTAAAAGGTTTCCCAAAATAAAAAATGGTGTCTCGTTTTATTTAACTTATAGTAATTTTTGGTGGCTATTCCTACTTTCAGCCCGGTGGCTGAAGAATGTAAAATAGCGCCGCAACACTCCTATTTGCTCTTTAATTGAATTGACCTTAATAAAAACTTGCCTGGTGGAGTGTTTGTGGCGGATATGGGTATCAAAATTTGACTCTATGCAGATGATCTCATCTTACTTTCTGACTGCCCGGTCGACTTGCAACGTATGATTGATCATCTTTTCAATTATTGCACGCTTTGGGGCTTAAAAATAAACTTAAATAAGTCTAAAATTGTTGTTTTCCGTGAAGGTACAAGAATTTCTAGAAACCTAAAATGGGTGCAAATGCACTTGCCACCATGCAATCAACTAATCAGCAAATTCAATAATTGATCACAACTGAAAAGTATGCATAATTATTAATCATTATGCAACATATACTATACAACATTTGCAACAAATACATTTATATCTCAAGTTTGACAACACCAAATTTAATTATTCTTTTTTTGCCCAAAAGGTATTTATTTGCACCAGGTTTGTATGTAAAAATAAAATGCACGACTGGGTCGCACGTACTTGCTCTGTTGGTGCAATAGTCCGATGAAAACAAACTTTTCGATCAATAAGAACAATTCATTTTTGAAAAATTTGGTAAAAACCAAAAAAAAATGGCTAAAACTGGAAAACTCGATATACGGGAGCTAACGTTAAGAAACCTTTAATATTTAAAATAAGTCGTTATCTTTCAAAAATGAGTTGTTCTTATTGATCGAAAAGTTTGTTTTCATCGTACTATTGCACCAACAGAGCAAGTACGTGCGACCCGGTCGTGCATTTTATTTTCATTAGTATCGTTTCTGTAATTTTTTTTTATTACTACCTCTAACTAGTTCTTGTACTCTGCTCTTTATGTTTTCATCATCTTTGTCGTTTCTCGCTCCTCTGCTGAACCTCTTGTGACTGATTTCATCAATGCTACTCTGCTGGTTCTGCATTTGCTTTGCTTGATTCGCCGTTATCTCCGCCACACGACAAAATTCCTTTGCCTTCTGTAAGTCCAATTCATCGATTTTCAACAATTGCGACTGAACATTATGGTCCGCTATTCCAATAACAATACGATCTTTATGCTCACCAAATTCACAGCTCTCAATAAGTTTGGCGATATCTGCCATGAAATGGTCGAAGGGTTCTCCTTCCCGTTGGCTTCTGGTGTAAAAAACATAGCGTTCGTATACGACGTTGCTTCTTGGATTGCAGTAAGTCTCGTATGCTTCAATGACAGGAGCAATTTTTGTCTTGTCACCTTCAGCAATTGATAAGGTATTGAATAGCTCAATTGCTTCATCTCCAGCACAACTGAGAAATCTCGCGACTTGAATTTCATCTGATTCTTGCTCTGTCTTCGTGGCTACCGAATATATTTTATAGCGTTGTTTAAACTTCGTCCAATTTTTTTTTAATTTCCATTCAATTCCAATGGTTTCGGTTTTGAAAAATCCATTTCAAACTCTTTTACGATCAACTTTCTAAAAATATATTGTAGGTACGTTAATTTTTATTTAAGACTGCGCCATATTGTGTAAAAGTAAATCACAAGACGACGGAGGTTCAACAAGTACTGACTTTTATTTTAAGCTCCATTGTTACAGTGTTGCCAGAAGGGCCAATTCATTAATATAAATAAGGAGTGCTTTATACAACAATTTCAGGTCACTTTTTTCACATTCTGAAATTTATCGTCACATCTCTTGGGCTATGCCAGAAAAAAAAGTCATTTTCTCGATTCTCCTATTGATGTGTGGGAGCTCCAGGAGAAGATAGAGTTAGATACGAATTTTACAAAAATGCTCCATCTTCCTTTTTAAAAGAAGTTCTGTGCCTACTCAATAAAATTTATCTCTCTGAACGCATTCCTTCTTCCTTTAGAAAATCCATTATTACACCCCTACACAAAACGAGGTATCCAAATATTGTTACAAACTATCGAGGTCTTTCGCTCCTTGATACAATAAACAAAATTTTCACGGGCATTATCCTTAGTAGAATAAATAGCTGAATTGACTGTTATAGTATCCTCAGTGAATATCAGGTGGGTTTCCTTAAAGGGCATTCCACCACTGACAATATTTGTAACCTTACTTACATAGTACACCTCAACCGCAATTCGCTTCATTTGTAGATTTTTCCTGCGCCTTTGATTTAATACCACGTAATTCCTTATTTTATAAACTGTCTTGTTTCGGATTATCCTCAAAAGTCATCAGAATTGTGGAACGGCTACATGAGAACACAACAAGTCGAGTGTGGGATCAAACATCGTTGTCGGAGCCTTTCTTGGTTAGCCAGGGTGTGAAGCAAGGGTGTTTGTTAAGCCCACTCCTATTTGCTCTTTAATTGAATTGACCTTAATGAAAACTTGCCTGGTGGAGTGTTTGTGGCGGATATGGGTATCAAAATTTGACTCTATGCAGATGATCTCATCTTACTTTCTGACTGCCCGGTCGACTTGCAACGTATGATTGATCATCTTTTCAATTATTGCACGCTTTGGGGCTTAAAAATAAACTTAAATAAGTCTAAAATTGTTGTTTTCCGTGAAGGTACAAGAATTTCTAGAAAGCTAAAATGGATGCAAATGCACTTGCCACCATGCAATCAACTAATCAGCAAATTCAATAATTGATCACAACTGAAAAGTATGCATAATTATTAATCATTATGCAACATATACTATACAACATTTGCAACAAATACATTTATATCTCAAGTTTGACAACACCAAATTTAATTATTCTTTTTTTGCCCAAAAGGTATTTATTTGCACCAGGTTTGTATGTAAAAATAAAATGCACGACTGGGTCGCACGTACTTGCTCTGTTGGTGCAATAGCCCGATGAAAACAAACTATTCGATCAATAAGAACAATTCATTTTTGAAAAATTTGGTAAAAACCAAAAAAAAATGGCTAAAACTGGAAAACTCGATATACGGGAGCTAACGTTAAGAAACCTTTAATATTTAAAATAAGTCGTTATCTTTTGGGTGTTATAAATGATACAAATGTCCACTTATGGCCAGATTAATAATACTGTTAAAAGCAATTTCCGCTATTATCATGTATAGCCAAAAACTAAAAATGCAGTTTTGTTTGAAGTATTCTATGTATGTTACATAAAAAGTTTCATAAAAATCGGGGGAGCCTTTTTTGAGTAAATTAGAAAAAATGAAAAAATTGGCCAAAATCTAGTGGCTCTTTGTATTGGAGCCACCATTTAAAAAAGAGAAAATGAAAAAAAATCAATGCCATCTGATAGGAAGCTGTTGGGAACTATACCAAACACAGTTTGAGTGAATTCGATGCAACCGTTGACAACTTATGGCCATTTGAAAAAAAGCCGTTAAGAGCAGATCTCCGTTCTCTTCAAAACACTAAAAGAATATAACACACAAAGTTTAATCAAAATCGTTAGAGCCATTTTCGAGAAAATTAGAAAAAACCAAAAAAAGTTGGCTAAAACTCAACGGCTCGTTGTATGGAAGCCACCGTTTAGAAAGGCTTCAGTGAAAAATTTACCAAACCATCCTATAGAACACTATAAAAAACTATGTCAAACAAAGTTTGAGTTGATTCAATCAAGCCGTTGAGAACTTATGGCTATTTGAAAAAAAGCCGTTAAAACCTGATTTTCGTTACGACCATTTGAGGCAAAAACAAAAAACGCAGTTTTGTTAGAAATGCTTAAAGTTAGCTAAATTTTAAATTTAATCAAAATCGTTAGAGCCGTTTTCGAGAAAATCCAAATTGAAAAAAACCGTTACTTGAAAGGTACCAGTTTGAGCCGGGCTAAAACAAAATAAAAAAAACCTCGACAATGGTTTTTCTTCAAACTGCTATATACCAAGTTTACAGCCGTTTAGGCTGTAGCATGACGTTAAAAAGCGCACATCCGCACATCCGCACAGACGCACAGACAGACCGACGGACGGTATGGCGAAAACCACTTTTTTGGGCTTCTCTATAATCGTAATGTCATGTTTGATTAAAACCTCGATTTTTTTTTTCTGCACGAAACCAATACTTGCCCTATAGAGCAAGTAGAAATAATACCATGTATGCTACGTATGTTATGTTCATATGTTGCAAATGCACTTGGGACCATGCAATCAATTAATGGTTGTCATACAGCAAACTCTGCACTTAAATTGCCTTTAAACATCCAGGTTAACGAAGCGCCTACATGTAATTCAAAAAAGTGTAAGATTATTGTATGGGATGAGTGTACAATGGAACACAAAATGAAGCTTTAGATCGAACCCTGAAACATTTGCGAGGTAGCCAAGTAATATTTGGCGGTGCCATGATATATTGTTGGCGGGTCACTTTGTTAAGTGAAAGAGCTATATTGGCTGTCACAAATAAAGATTTCGCTGAAATTAATGCATCTATTTTAGAAGCAATAGATGGACAATTTTTTGCCTGCAATTCAGTTGATACAATTATAAATGAAGATGGCGTAGTCAATTACCCGACGGCGTTTTTGAATTCGCTTGATTTACCGGGACTGCCACCTCATTATTTAGCGCTAAAATTTGAGC
This sequence comes from Platycheirus albimanus, assembly GCA_916050605.2. Lineage (NCBI taxonomy): Eukaryota > Metazoa > Arthropoda > Insecta > Diptera > Syrphidae > Platycheirus > Platycheirus albimanus. Next base: position 17,530 of record CAJZLR020000019.1, on the reverse strand, counting down.
CACGATTATAATGCTGCGTAATATTAATCAACCAAAACTTTGCAGTGGTACGAGACTTGCTGTAAAAAAGTTAATGAACAATCTAATTGAAACTACGATTCTTAGTGGCAAATATAAAGGGGAAGATGTGTTTTGATCCCCAGAATTCCAATGATTCCACCTGATATGCCATTTGATTTTAAACGTCATCATTTTCCTATTCGCCTTGCTTTTGCCATCACTATAAATAAAGCCCAAGGTCAGTCTTTGAAAATTTGGGGTATTGATTTAGACTATCCGGTGTTTTCTCATGGTCAACTGTATGCTGGGTGTTCTAGAGTAGGGAAACCGACCGCACTTTTTACTTGCGATTATAGGTACTATAAGGCGAAGCCGGCTAATTCACTGTGCACAATTCACCGTGCACAATTCACTGTGCCAATTCACTGTGGGGACACTTCACTGTGCACAATTCACTGTGGTACACAATTCACTGTGGCGGGCAATTAACTTATGGACAATAAATTTACAGTGGTGGACAACTGTGGTGGGGTTATTCACTGTGGCAAAAGTTGAATAAATTCCACCTCTATAGTGATAAGCAGACATTGAAATACATCAAACGGAATATGATTTTCCTTATGTTGTGTTCGTTTTATTTTCTGAATATGACCTTATGAAACTAATAAAAATTTTAAGTTTTCGACATCTGACAATTTTCGACCTGGTTTCAATTTGTTTCAATAACTGAAAAAATTATTACAATCGGAACCAAGATCTGTTAGATTTTTGTTCTCTGTTTATTGATTTAATGAAAAAACTTTGTAAAGAATAATACTAAACCGTTTTAAGATTTAGGCATTGGGGACAGTTCACTGTGGTGGACAATTAAATGTGTGCATTTCACAATGAAATGCACACAGTTAATTGTCCACCACAGTGAATTGTCCGCCACCGTGAATTGTGTCAACAGTGAATTGTGCACAGTGAATTGTCCCCACAGTGAATTGTGCACAGTGAATTGTGCACAGTGAATTGTGCGCAGTGAATTAGCCTAGACCCACTATAAGGCAAGTTAAGCATTCGTCGAAAAAAAAAGTTTTGAGATAACAATCAAACATGACATTATGATGATAACGAAGACGAAAAAAGATGGTCTAAAAATTCTGTCCGTCTGTATGTCTGTCTGTCTGATTGTCTGTCTGTCTGTCTGTATGTAGACCTACAGCCCAAACGGGTGGGTCGAATTGCTTCAAACTTGGTATATAGACTTTTTTAGGTATTGTACAGAGGAGAAATTGAAATTTTTTTTTAGCTCAAAAAATAACGGTACCTGCCATACAACCGTTATTTTAAAGCTTATTTTTCTCAAAAACGGCTCTAACGATTTTTATTTAAAAAAATCGGTCTTGCTTTTTAGGTAAGACCAATCATATGGCTGAAAAAAAGTTTTAAAAAATGGCTAAGAACGGTACTTTCCATAGGACCGTTTTTTTTGCTTTCGGCTAACTCGAAAACGACTAAACCGATTCTTTCGAAATTTCACACACATATAGCTGTAGGTAGCTCAATTTGTATTGCATACCAATATTTTTGAAAAATATTTTTTTGTATTTTTAAAAGCATTTTTTTAAAAAAAATTAAAAAAATTAATATTTTGAAAACTGCTTATTAAATTTTTTTCTAAAAATTTATTTTTATCAAAATCTTAAGCCCCAAGACCACTGTCACACATTAAAGCAAGTTCGTGCGACCCAGTCGTGCATTTTATTATTTATGTAAAAGATGGTAATACAAAAAATGTTCTTTATAAGATAGCACTAGAATAAAATTTAGACATTACTCATCAGTTTTCCTATCAACAAGCGTGTTCCATTGCATAGTTTTGGTTGTTTTAGATTTCGAAGCTGATGCCTACCGAGCCCGCCTTCAGTTGCAAATTGTGCTGTGGTAAGTCAGGTACATCTAAAAGGAGTTTAAAAACTCAGTTGGATAATAAGTGGCTTTATCTCGTTTGTTACACAGTCAATAGACTTGAATCAATGCAGAGTACCAACGATTTGATTTTGAATTTAAAAAACGAATTTTACTCAAAGTTTTCTTTCTATACCATTTAATTATAGCATTTCTCAAGCATGTCAAATTGAAAGAATTTTATACGCCTCTTGGTTAAACTGCATTTTTTTTAGAGGCAACAGCCCATTGGAAATCTGCTCAGCGAAGCGGGCATGGGTTTGCTAGTTAGTAAATAAATTTTGTTTATTAGAAATATTATTGTACAAAGTACCTAATCAATAATAGAAATGTTATATAAAATAAAGAAAGAAAATAAATGATGATGTACCTTCTATATGACTAATTTTTACGTGCTCTATAGGGCAAGTATTGGTTTCGTGTAGAAAAAGAATCGAGGTTTTAATCGAACATGACATTACGATGATAGGGAAACCCAATAAAATGGTTTTCGCCATACCGTCCGTCGCGTCGGTCTGTCTGTGCGCTGTGCGGATGTGCGCTTTTTCACGTCATGCTACAGCCTAAACGGCTGGACGGATTTTCTTCAAACTTGGTATATAGCACTTTGAAGAAAAACGGTTGTCGAGGTTTTTTTTTTCGTTTTAGCCTGGCTCAAACTGGTACCTTTCATGTAACGGTATTTTTCATTTTGGATTTTCTCGAAAACGGCTCTAACGATTTCGAATAAACTCAAAATTTAGCTAACTTTAAACTTTTCTAACAAAAATGCATTTTTCGTTTTTGGCTCAAATGGTCGTAACGAAAATCAGGTTTTAACGGCTTTTTTTCAAATAGCCATAAGTTAACAACGGCTTGATTGAATCGACTCAAATTTCGTTTGACATAGTTTTTCATTATTTTCTATGGGATGGCTTAGCAAATTTTTCACTGAAGCCTTTCTAAACGATGGCTTCCATACAACGAGCCGTTGAGTTTTAGCCAACTTTTTTTGGTTTTCTCTAATTTGCTCAAAAATGGCTCTAACGATTTTGATTAAACTTTGTGTGTTATATTCTTTTAGTGTTTCTAAGAGAACTGCGTTTTTAGTTTTTGGCTAAAAATGCAAATAACGGAGATCTGCTCTTAACGGCTTTTTTTACAATTGGCCATAAGTTGTCAACGGTTGTATCGAATTTAAACAAACTTTGTTTTGTATAGTTCCTTACAAATCTCTATCATATGGCATTGCATTTTTGTCAGTTACTCTTTTTTAAATGGTGGCTCCCACACAAAAAGCCACTTGGTTTTGGCCAAATTATGTAGTTTTTTCTAATTTACTCAAAAAAGATTCTGCCGATTTTTATTAAACTTTGTATGTAATATACATAGAATGTTTTGAAGAAAACTGCATTTAAGTTTTTGGCTACAAATGATAATAACGGGAATTGGTTTTAACAATTTTATTAATTTTGCCATTAGCGGACATTTATATCATTTATATCAACCAAAAGATGACATCTATATTTGATATACTTAAGGTTTCTCAACGTAAGCTCCTGTATATCGGGTTTTCCAGTTTTAACCAAAATTTTAGATAGTTTTTCAAAAAAATTTCAAACATGAGTTCTTCATATTGCTCGAAAGCTTTGCTTTCATCGTACTATTGCACTCACAGAGCAAGTACGTTCGACCCAGTCGTGCATTTTATTTCATTTTGGATTTGCTCGAAAACGGCTATAACGATTTTGATTAAACTCAGAATTTAACTTTCCTAAGATATTTCTAACAAACTAGGATTTTTTGTTTTAAGCTTAAATGGTCGTAACGAAAATCAGGTTTAAACGGCTTTTTTCAAATGGCCATAAGTTCGCAACGACTTGATTGAATTGACTCAAACTTCGTTTGGCATCGTTTTTTATAGTGTTCCATAGGATGGCTTTGTACATTTTTCAGTGAATCCTTTCTAAATGGTAGCTCCCAAGGAGCCGTTCAGTTTTAGCCAACTTGTTTTTCTAATTTGCTCAAAAATGGCTCTAACGATTTTGATTAAACTTTGTGTGTTATATTCTTTAAGAGTTTTTAAGAGAACTGTGTTTTTGTTTTTGGCATAAAATGCTAATAACGGAAATCTGGTCTTAACGTCTTTTTTCAAATGGCCATAAAGTCTCAACGGTTGTATCGACCTCAAGCAAACCTTGTTTGGTATAGTTCCTAACAATTCTCTATCAGATGGCATTGCATTTTTGTCAGTTACTCTTTTTTAAATGGTGGCTCCTATACAAAAAGCTACCAGGTTTTAGCCAAATTATGTAGTTTTTTCTAATATACTCAAAAAAGACTGCCGATTTTTATTAAACTTTTTGTGTATGTATATACATATAATAATTTGAAGAAAACTGCATTTAAGTTTGTGACTACAAATGATAATAACAGTCATTTGTTTTAACAATTTTTTTTAATTTGGCCATAAGCGGACATTTATATCATTTATAGCACCCAAAAGATGACATCTAAATTTGATATACTTAAGGTTTTTTAACGTAAATTTCTGTATATCGGGTTTTCCAGTTTTAGCCAAACTTGTTTAGTTTTCCCAATTTTTTCAAACATGAGTTTTTCATATTGCTGGAAAACTTTGTTTTCATTGTACTATTGCACCCACAGAGCAAGTTCGTGCGACCCAGTCGTGCATTTTATTTTATTTCGTTTTAGCTCGGCTCAAACTGGTACCTTTCGAGTAACAGTTTTTTTCATTATGGATTTTCTTTATATTTTTTTCTAATTTGTTCAAAAATTGCTCTAACGATTTTGATAAAAAATGCTTATAACGGGGTCTGGTCTTAACGTCTTTTTTTCATATGGCCATAAGTTGTCAACGGTTGTATTTAATTCACTCAAACTTTTTTGGCATAGTTCTTTACAGCTTCCTATCAGATGGCATTGCATTGTTTTCAGTTTCTCTTTTCTAAATGGCGGCTCCCATACAAATAGCCACTAGGTTTTGGCCAATTTTTTCGTTTTTTCTAATTTACTGAAAAAACTTTCCCCCAATTTTTATGAAACTTTGGGTGTAATATAAACAGAAGGCTTCAAAGAAAACTGCATTTTTAGCTTCATATATGATAATAGCGGAAATTGGTAATATCAGTTTTATTATTTTGGCCATAAGTGGACATTTCTATCATTTAAAGCACCCAGAAGATGACATCTAAGTTTCAAATATTAAAGGTTTCTTAACGCTAGCTCCCGTATATCGGTTTTTCCAGTTTTGGCCTAAATTTTTGAGTTTGCATCAACATTTTTCAAAAAGTGAGTTGTTCACATTGTTCGAAATTTTTTTGTGAACATCGTACTATTGCACCCTCACCCACAGAGCAAGTACGTGCGACCCAGTCGTGCATTTTATTTAATGTTATTTATATTAGTATATTAAGTCAACCTGGCAGACAACATTAAAATGTTATGTCAATAACGGTATTTGCAGTACTTGCAACTTGGATGAGGCGGAAAATACGTACGGGCAGATGCCCAATTTTCAAGAACTCTAGATTTGTATGTTTCGGCAAAAGTGTGCTTTCTTTTGAGCTCTACATAAATAATTGCTTAAAGTATAGAGAGCTATTAGTAAATGAATTTTATTTATTAGAAATATTATTGTACAAAGTTCTTAATTAATAATAGAAATGTTATATAAAGTAAAATAAAATGCACGACTGGGTCGAACGTACTTGCTCTGTGAGTGCAATAGTACGATGAAAACAAAGCTTTCGAGCAATATGAAGAACTCATGTTTGAAATTTTTTTGAAAAACTACCTAAAATTTTGGTTAAAACTGGAAAACCCGATATACACTAGTTTATCGAATTTAGATGTCATCTTTTGGTTGACATAAATGATATAAATGTCCGCTTATGGCAAAATTAATAAAATTGTTAAAACCAATTTCCGTTATTATCATTTGTAGCCAAAAACTTAAATGCAGTTTTCTTCAAAACATTCTATGTATATTACATACAAGGTTTAATAAAAATCGGCAGAATCTTTTTTGAGTAAATTATAAAAAACTACATAATTTGGCCAAAACCTAGTGGCTTTTTGTGTGGGAGCCACCATTTAAGAAAGAGTAACTGATAAAAATGCAATGCCATCTGATAGAGATTTGTAAGGAACTATACCAAACAAAGTTTGTTTAAATTGGATACAACCGATGACAACTTATGGCCAATTGAAAAAAGCCGTTAAGAGCAGATCTCCGTTAGTTGCATTTTTAGCCAAAAACTAAAAACGCAGTTCTCTTAGAAACACTAAAAGAATATAACACACAAAGTTTAATCAAAATCGTTAGAGCCCTTTTTGAGCAAATTAGAGAAAACCAAAAAAAGTTGGCTAAAACTCAACGGCTCGTTGTATGGAAGCCATCGTTTAGAAAGGCTTCAGTGAAAAATTTACTAAGCCATCCCATAGAAAATAATGAAAAACTATGTCAAACGAAATTTGAGTCGATTCAATCAAGCCGTTGTTAACTTATGGCTATTTGAAAAAAAGCCGTTAAAACCTGATTTTCGTTACGACCATTTGATCCAAAAACGAAAAACGCAGTTTTGTTAGAAATGTTTAAAGTTAGCTAAATTTTGAGTTTCTTCAGAATCGTTGGAGCCGTTTTCGAGGAAATCCAAAATGAAAAAAAACCGTTACATGAAAGGTACCAGTTTGAGCCAGGCTAAAACGAAACGAAAAAAACCTCGACAATTGTTTTTCTTCAAAGTGCTATATACCAAGTTTGAAGATAATCCGTCAAGCCGTTTAGGCTGTAGCATGACGTGAAAAAGCGCACATCCGCACATCCGCACATCCGCACTTCCGCACAGACGCACAGACAGACCGACGGACGGTATGGCGAAAACCACTTTTTTGGGCTTCTCTATCGTCGTAATGTCATGTTTGATTAAAACCTCGATTTTTTTTTCTGCACGAAACCAATACTTGCCCTATAGAGCAAGTAAAAAGAAAATAAATAATTTACCCTACTATTTTAATAATTTTTAATATTATTTATATTAGTACATTAAGTCAACCTGGCAGGCAACATTAAATGTTATGTCAATAATACTGTTATACTTACATTACATATGAAGATTTTTGTAAATATTTTGGAATGATTTATATACAACGAGTTATTAATAGAATCTATATCTATCTATCTCTATCTATGTCGGTGTTAGTTGTCATGTGCGGTTGTTATTGTAGAATGTAGATAATTTCTTGTCGATTGTTGAGTTGTTATTGTGGTCATCCTGTGGTACAAAAGCTCGCTCAGGAGTTATATTTGCTATTGTCTGTTGAAGATGAATCGTGTTTTATATTTCGATCATCGGTTTTTACTATATAGGTATAGATAATCTCGATTTTCTGGAAATTATACATACTTATAATAATTAATTATTATAATATTATACCTGATGACCATCTTCGGTGCGCTAACTGAACTCGCAACTTATCTACAGGTTGAAAATTAAAACAAAGTTTATTCGATTTATCTTTATACAGTCATTGGCAAAATAATTTACACATTGCATTGCTTTGCTCGTACTTTAGCCAACCTATAAAGCTATAGAGCTTTTGAAATAAGAAGAAATTGTGTATAAACTTTTCTCATTTTTAATGCTTACAGTTTTATTCAAACAGTTAATCAACAAATAACTGTTAAAATCATAAAAAACCAAGTGGGACAATTATATAAACATGCTTCGAACACAGGCAAAATTATTTTCACAAGTGCAAACAACAAAAGCGGCTGTTGTTGCAGAATTCCAGGGTGCTGTCTTGGCAGTAGAGCTCTCTTAATAATAGAGTTGCAGCAGGACAACAGTTTATAATATAACTTCTAAATATAAGGAATATGGAAGTGTAAGAAAATAAAATTGGTAGAGGTAGGAAAAGGGTTATCAAAAAGGGAAGATGCAAAGATTGTTGACGTCTTCAAAAGTAATGATCATTAAAGTGTTAAAAACGTATCCATGGACAGAAGAAAAATCGCGAAAATAAAACTTTTAGTGAGAGAACATTGCGAAAGATTAAAAGCAAACGAAAAAAGTGCATACGTTATCCAAAAAAGCTTCAAATAACACCGAAAAACAAGCAAGTTAGGCTTAAATTTGCAAAAGAATACGTCAACAAACCACCAAAGATTTGAAGGAGCATCCTTTGGACCAATGAAACAGCGTTACCAATGGACCTAAGTTTTTTTATTCCAACCCTAAAATGAAGGCTAAACAACCCGTCACTAAACTAACATGACATCCTAAAAGACGCAAGATAATAATATGGGGTTGCATGTCAAACAGTGAAGTGGATCCACCCGTAAGGTGCTCCGATAATATGGAACAGTCACATTATTTGAACATTTTAAATTATGTTGCACTTGTTGCTGGTTCAAGATTGTTTCGGGAGCTATTTTATTCTTCTACATGACAATTCGCTGATACACACATCCTGGAACATTGAAAAGTATTTGGCAGAAGTTGGTCAAGAAGCTTTTAAAATGGCCCCTACAAAGTCCTGACCTTAATGTTATCGAAAATCTTTTTCACATAGTGAAATCTAAAATTTCAGAGAACCTTGTCAGAACTGTAGATCAAACTTGGAAGGACTTAAAAACATCTTGCAGCACCATTCCAAGAGAGCAGTTTCAAGACTTAATAGACTCAATGCCCAATGTGGCAAAAGGAGAAAACACAACCTATTAGGTTGTGATCTTTAAATAACCATTAACTTCAAACTTACAAATATTTGTCTGGTTAGCTTCCGGATGAAGTGAAAACGAAAAAACCGGATTGGTGTAAATAATTTTGCTTTAGTTTGATGCATATGTAAATAAATGTGCATTCGGAACATTAAAAAGTATTTGGCAGAAGTGGGTCAAGAAGTTCTTAAAATGGCCCCTACAAAGTCCTGACCTTAATGGTATCGAATATCTTTGGCACATAGTGAAATCTAAAATTCCAAAGAACATTGGCAGAGCTGCAGACAAAACTTCTAAGGAGTTATAGACATCTTGAAGCACCATTCCAAGAGAGCAGGTTCAAGACTTAATAGACTCAATGCTCAGACGCCTTGCAGAAATAATTGCGGCAAAAGGAGAAAACACAACCTATTAGGTAATGTAACCTAAAGTAACCGAAAACTTCAAACTTATAAATAATTGTCTCATTCGCTTCAGGATGTAGTGAAAACAAAAAAACTCTGTTGGTGTAAATAATTTTGACTGTTCGATGCATTTGTAAATAATACTCGTAGTCTAAGAGCCGATAGCAAATTTTGGAGTGGAGCTATAACCAAAATTTGTTTACTTGTATGTGTTGATTATGTGCGGTGTAATATCAAATACAAAATTCTGGCAGGGTTTTTTTTTAGCCGGGGCTCTAGGCGGCCGTTTGAAAACGGTAATTTTTCTGATTTTTGTGTTGGAGGTATAACCACTTGACAGAGAAATTCGCACTGATTTCAAATATATATGTGACAGGTGTTTTACTTTCAGCTTTCCCCTTGCCAACCCAAAAGGAGCGAAAAATCAGCATTTAGCTAGGGGGCGTATAACCACATTAAAGATACATCAAAACATTGGAATAACTGTCCTAATTACAAATATGTAGGTGCCAGACGTTTTTATCAGACTTTACCCATGCCAGACGCCCCTAAAGTAACCCAAAAAATCAACCAATCAATCAATCTTTGAGGTATAACCAAATTAATGGTACAATTAAAAAAATAAGAATAATTCTCTGGATTTTAGATATTTATGCCCCAGACGTTTAATTTTGAGCCTTCACTCTGCCAGACGTCCTTAAAATATCCTGAATTAGATTTTCTAAAGAAAATTTAGAAAAACTTTTTTACCAACTATAACCATATGATGGTCATATCAAAATACTCTGCTCTTATTCTTGATTACGAATAGGTATGTACGTCTCAGACGTTTTATATATTCAGCCTTCACCCCGCCAGACGTCCTTAAAGTATCCTGAATTTCAGTTTATACAGACAATTTAAAAAAAAAGTCTTTTTACAAAGTATAACCGTATGATGGTCACATCAAAATACTCTGCTCTTATTCCTTATTACGAATGTAAGTCTCAGACGTTTAAATTGAACACTTCATATAGGTTATTATTCCAATTAAAAAAAAAATACACAAACAATTATTCCTCATCACAGTCCTCACATGTAAGTGAGGAGGATATAATTACAACAAAAAAATTTGTGTGTAAATTATATCAAATTTTTTTAGTTTCATCATACTTTTTATGTGTTTGAATTGTTTTAACTATAAAACCTGTAAGCCCACCTCTCAGGGTTTACAGGTTTTATAAGACAATTCAAAACGAGCTTCATTTACATTGAGTGCATTTGTTTGACATAATTTACACTGGGGGAAAGCTGAAAGTAAAACGTCTGTCGCATATATATTTCAAAACTGTGCACATTTCTCTGGCATTTATATATGAATTCAAGTGGTTATACTTCCGACACAAAAATCGGAAAATTACCGTTTTCGAACGGCAGTTAGGTATTTCTTGGAATGTTTCTCTATATTTTTAATTAAGTGTTTGAATAAAACTGGAAACATTAAAAATGAGAAAAGTTTATAAACAATTTGTTCTTATTTCAAAAGTTCTATAGCCTTATAGGTTAATTAAAGTAAGAGCAATGCAATGTGTAAATAGTTTTTCCAGTGACTGTATATACATATAACTTGTATGGTATATTAACTGTCTTCAGAAACTTATTGTCATCCGTAATTGGATTGACAGAGTGAGGACCTGTGTTTTCCAAATAAAAAAAAAAGGTATTGCATTAGCAATTTGTTTATTTGTAATCGTTTTTATGTAAGAGGCTTTATAATAAGGTACAGCTGATCTGATAAATACCACTTCGCTTAATCATACGAACAACCACTTTGGTAGTTCCAAGTGATAAACGGAGTTTGTTTGTATTGCTGTTAGCAATTTCCATGTTGTTTTTTTCTAAAGAGGTTCTGGAACTTATTTGTAACATTTGGTACATACGGAAGAGCCACTCGTCTTTCATTTCATTGTTGGAATATTATGTTTTGTTGTTGTCATCCTACTTACCAAATTTATTCATATGAATTTCTTTTAGTGTTTCGTTTCTTGTTTTTTACTTGCTCAATAGGGCAAGTATTGGTTTCGTGCAGAAAAAAAAAAATCGAGGTTTTAATCAAACATGACATTACGATGATAGGGAAGCCCAAAAAAGTAGTTTTCGCCATACCGTCCGTCGGTCTGTCTGTGCGTCTGTGCGTCTGTGCGGATGTTCGCTTTTTCACGTCATGCTACAGCCTAAACCGCTTGACGGATTTTCTTCAAACTTGATATATAGTAGTTTGAAGAAAAACGGTTGTCGAGGTTTTTTTTATTTCGTTTTAGCCCGGCTCAAACTGGTACCTTTCAAGTAAGGGTTTTTTTCAATTTGAATTTTCTCGAAAACGGCTCTAACGATTTTGATTAAACTCAAAATTTAGCTTACTTTAAGCATTTCTAACAAAACTGCGGTTTTCGTTTTTGGCTCAAATAGTCCTAACGAAAATCAGGTTTTAACGGCTTTTTTTCAAATAGCCATAAGTTCACAACGGCTTGATTGAATCGACTCAAATTTCGTTTGACATAGTTTTTTATAGTTTTTTATAGGATGGTTTTGTAAATTTTTCACTGTAGCCTTTCAAAACGGTGGCTTCCATACAACGAGCCGATAATTTTTAGCCAACATTTTTTGTTTTTTTCTAATTTGCTCTAAAACGGCTCTAACGATTTTGATTAAACTGTGTGCGTTATATTCTTTTAGTGTTCTTAAGAGAACTGCGATTTCAGTTTTTGGCTAAAAATGCAAATAACGGAGATCTGCTCTTAACGGCTTTTTTTTCAAATGTCCATAAAATGACAACGGTTGCATCGAATTCACTCAAACTTTGTTTGGTTTCTTTCAGCTTCCTTTCAGATGGCATTGATTTTTTTTCATTTTATTTTTTTAAATGGTGGCTCCTATACAAAGAGCCATTAGATTTTGGCCAATTTTTTCGTTTTTTCTAATTTACTCAAAAAAGTCTTCCCCGATTTTTATGAAACTTTGTATGTTACATATATAGAATACTTCAAAGAAAACTGCATTTTTAGTTTTTCGCTACACATGACAATAGCGGAAATTGGTAATATCAGTTTTATTAATTTGGCCATAAGCGGAAATTTATATCATTTATATCACCCAAAAGAAGACACCTAAATTTGATATACTAAAGGTTACTTAACGTTAGCTCCCGTATATCTAGTCTTCCAGTTTTAGCCAATTTTTTTTTAGTTTTTACCAAATTTTTCAAAAATGAGTTGTTCTTATTGATCGAAAAGTTTGTTTTCGTCGTACTATTGCACCCACAGAGCAAGTACGTGCGACCCAGTCGTGCATTTTATTTTTACTTGCTTACAATTAAAACAACCAAAAATCTAAAATTAAAATCTTTCGAAATTGTAGTAAGTTACTTTGACGTCAAATTCAATACTGTTCATTCAAATGTATGATGTTTGTTTGTATTATAGTCCGGTCAAAATAGACAACAAAATTGTGCAAGGTTTGCAAAAATTCGCATAAGGCTGAAAATTGGTACAGACGTTGGCAACACCATTTAAAATAAACTAAGCAACATCCCCATCGATCCGACTATTTCGTAAGAAGTTATTTAAGGTCAAAAGGTCAAATAAACGGTTTTACAATTTTTCTGGTAAACGGTATGTTTTATAATAAGAATACATGAGACAGAGTTGTAGGCCAAGAAATTATCTACGAAAATTGTTAAAATCATTTTTTTGTAAGAATAACCATTCCGGAGATTTCGTGATTCTAAAACTTGAAGGAGTCACGTTCTACATAATATGCACATAATGCCACGTATATACATTTAGTGCAGTCGACAGGTTGGAAAAAGTGGGTGGAAGGTGGAAAAAAGTCGGAAGCTAATGAAACTATCAGATGTTGTTCAGGGATAGTTGATTAATATTTTACGAAGTCTTGGACCTCGAGGGCCCTGTGGAAAAAGAGGTGGGGGAGGGGGAATGGGTAACTGCAAAATTTTCGACCTTGCAACGGTTTTTCCTCAGTAACTGTTTTTCCTTACGTTCTAAAGCAAGAGGATTTCCTAAAATTTTGTTAGTAAAAAAATTGTTGTGTGTTTTTTCTTTACCGAGATATGGCGCTTCGAAAAACAGGTAATTTTTCAGAATTTGCTAAAAAATTCCAGAAAATTCAGCTTATTTCTTCCAATAGACAAAAACTAGTGCTAGGTTTGCAAAAACTCGCATAAAGCTGAAAATTGGTACAGACGTTGGGAAAACAATTTCAAATAAATTAAGCAACATCCTCATCGATCCTACTGGTGCGTAAGAAGTTGTTCAAGGTCAAAAGGTCAAATAAACGGTTTTTACAATTTTTCTGGTAAACGGTATGTTTTATCTTAAGAATACATGAGACAAAGTTGTAGACCATGAAATTATCTACAAAAATAAATATTTAGGCTGAATTGTTTGCCTTTTCTTAGCATTATTTAGCAAATCCTGAAAAATTACCTGTTTTTCGAAGCGCCGAAAAACGAATTGCACTGAAAAGAAGCATACAAACAGGAGCTAATTTCACGTGTTCAAACGTGAGTGGTTTTTTTCCACTATACGAACAAAAACGGAGTATGCGTTGACTAAAATAAAGTGAAATCCACGAAATAGGAGCATAAATTTGTTGTTCGTACTATCGAGGTTTTTGTATTACGAGATTGTCATACTACGATTTGTGCTGTTAAATAGTTTCTAAAAAATGTCGCACTAATCGTAGTATGAAAATCTTGCAATACAAAAACCTCGATAGCATGAACAACACATTTATGCTCCAATTTCGTCTAAATTTAACGTTCTAATATAAAATGGAAATGCTTTTGCTATAGAACGTTAGGAAAAAAGTTACCGAGGAAAAACCGTTGCAAGGTCGAACATTTTGCAGTTACACTTTCCACCTCCCCCACCTCTTTTTCCACAGGGCCCTCGAGGTCCAAAACTTCGTAAAATATTAATTAACTATCCCTGAACATTATCTGATATTTCATTAGCTTCCGACCTTTTCCACCTTCCACCCAGTTTTTCCAACCTGTCGACTGAACTAAATGTATGTATACGTGGCATATATGTGCATATTATGTAGAACATGACTCCTTCAAGTTTTAGAATCACGATATCTCCGGAATGGTTATTCTTACAAGAAAATGATTTCAACAACTTTTGTAGATAATTTCATGGTCTACAACTTTGTCTCGTGTTTTCTAATGATAAAACATACCGTTTACCAGGAAAATTGTAAGAACCGTTTATTTGACCTTGAATAACTTCTCACGCACCAGTCGGATCGATGGGGATGTTGCTTAATTTATTTGATATGGTGTTCCCAACGTCTGTAACAATTTTCAGCTTTATGCGAATTTTCGCAAACCGAAATGTCTATTTTGACCGGACCATTATTTTATTTTAATTTACTAACCCTGATGAAAAGCATGAGCAAAACATGCTCGAAAGAACATCAATTTACTTTACATATGTTGTTCTGGCATCAAAAACACACAGCGTCAGGCAATATAAAAAATAATTTTTGTTCGAACCAAGCCAAGTGAGGCCTGCGCATGATGTGAAGATCGTGTTTGTTGGGATTATAAATCTTTTCTCCTGCTCTTGAGAAGCTAAATCAGATCTTATGTATCTAAAAGCCGTGGATCAGATGGATCGAACTCTCGTCTTTAGTTCAATTTTCGGCTTTCGCGCGCAGTTGATGCGATTAAGCCCTTCAAACAATCTTATTATACTTGAACTTAAAAAACCAACAGTTTGTCGAAAAATTTAAAATTAATTCAAAAAGATGAATTATTGAATCCATTATATTACTAACAAATTTAATTTTTTTTTATTTTGCTTATTTTAGGGCTACCGCAAGCTAATATTTCTTGATGTTCCAAGTAAACTTAACGATTTTATTGACCCTGATTATCAAAAGCTTCCTGGTGCTACATTATCGCTCGACGAAGACTTAAAGGTATTCAGCAACGCACTCAAACTAAGCCATAAAGACACCAAAGTTGCCATTAAAGTTGGTCCTACAGCCTTACAAATTTCTTCCGCTGAAAAAACAAAAGTTTTAGCGCAGTCGGTGCTACTAAACGATGTGTACTATGCTTCTGAAATCGAAGAAGTCTGTCTAGTCGACGATAATCAATTTACTTTATCCATTGCTAACGAAAGTGGGCAACTTAGCTTTATTCATAACGATTGTGATAATATCGTCCAAGCTATTATTCACATTCGGAATAGATGGGAACTAAGTCAACCAGACTCAGTTATTGTCCATCAAAAAATTCGGCCAAAAGATGTCCCTGGAACACTGCTGAACATGGCTTTGTTAAATTTGGGCTCTTCTGATCCAAATCTGAGAACAGCTGCTTACAATTTATTGTGTGCTTTAACGGCCACTTTTGATTTAAAAATTGAGGGACAGTTGTTGGAAACTCAAGGACTTTGCATACCATCGAACAATACAATATTTATAAAATCTGTAAGCGAGAAACTGGCTACTAATGAACCCCACTTAACATTGGAGTTTCTCGAAGAATGTATTCAGGGATTCCAGAGAAGTACCATTGAACTCAAACACTTGTGTCTGGAATATATGACGCCATGGCTTAAGAATCTGGTAAGATTTTGTAAATCGAATGACGATGTGAAAAAAATGAAGGTTTCTCAAATACTTGACAAACTTATTTGCTTAACTATTGAAGAAAAAGAAATGTATCCTTCAATTCAGGCTAAAATCTGGGAATCAATTGGTCAGATTCCAGAATTGATTGATATGGTGCTTGATAATTTCTTACAAAAATCTTTAACTTATGGTCTTGGGTCACCGCAGGTTGAAATAATGGCGGACACGGCAGTAGCCTTAGCCTCTGCAAATGTCCAGTTGGTCTCAAACAAAATTATAACCCGCATGTGTCGGGTAATGGATAAAACTTGTGCAGACCCAACCCAGTGCCTTGAGCAACATATGATGTGGAATGACATAGCGATTCTAGGACGTTATCTACTGATGCTGTCGTTCAATAACTGCTTAGATGTCGCCACGCATTTGCCATATCTTTTTCATAACATCACTTTCCTGGTAAGGCATCAGAAGAATCAATTACATTGCATGTAAACTTACTATTTCTTAGGTATGCTCGGGATCATTATCAATGCGTGCATCAACTCATGGCCTTGTAATTAATATAATTCACTCACTTTGTACCTGCACGAAACCGTTATTTTCTGAAGAAGCACAGCGTATCCTCCGTCTTTCCCTTGATGAATTTTCTTTGCCAAAATTCTATTTGCTGTTTGGCATAAGCAAAGTTAAATCGGCTGCAGTTACAGCTTTCCGTTCAAGTTGCAGTCATCCACCCGAAAAATGGCTAGGCAATGAACGAGTTTCTCAATCTCTTTCCACTGACAGAGAACGCCTGTCATTGCCATCGCTTGAAGTTATTACCGATGCTCTGTTAGAAATTTTGGAAGCTTGCATGCGCGACTATCCTGATTGTGAATGGTTACAAACATGGACATCTCTTTCAAGGAGTTTTGCTTTTTGCTATAATCCAGCTCTTCAACCAAGAGCTCTAATTGTTTATGGGTGCATAAGTAAGAGCGTAACCGATCATGAGGTAAAGCAGTTCCTAAGAATTCTTGTAAAAGCACTTGAATCTTTCAATGACATCATCCTCATAGAGGCGTTAGTAATGTGTTTAACTCGAATTCAACCACTCTTAAGACCTGTAAGAATTTTTAGTTATTTATATAAATGACAAAAACATTTTAATTACTAGGAGTCACCAATTCACCGAGCTCTCTTTTGGGTTGCTATATCAGTGCTACAACTAGACGAAGTAACATTATATGGTGCTGGTTTAGCCTTGCTTGAGCAAAATTTGCATACACTAAAATCACAAGGATCATTTGATAAGATAAACATTTCAGATGTCATGTTAGGCACGAGAGAACCTCTTGAATGGCACTTCAAACAGTTGGACCACGCTGTTGGACTTTCGTTTAGAAGCAATTTTCATTTTGCTTTAGTTGGTCATTTGATTAAGGTAATGAATTGTTATACAAATTTTTTATTTTTCTTTCTGAACATGTTTGCTGAAGGGATTTCGTCATCCAACTCCGACGACTGTCTCACGTACTTCACGAGTTCTGATAATGCTTCTTGGAATAATAGCGAAACCTATTAGACGAGATAAATTCGAAGTTACACCAGATAGTGTGGCATATCTTACAGCTTTGGTAGCTGTTTCAGAGGAAGTGCGTTCAAGATGTCATGTCAAACATGCTTTGTCTGAATGGTCTACTGAAACGAGTATGGAAAATTCAGTTGAAGGGAATCCAACTTTACAAAATGTAAGTTTGAATAGATAAAAATTATGATATCAAAATTAATGTTTTAGCTGGGAGTATCTCTTTCAAGGCGACAC
>CAJZLR020000018.1:0-46302 GCA_916050605.2 Platycheirus albimanus | reverse complement strand
ACATACACATACACATACACAACACATACACATACCCATACACATACACATACCACCATACACATACACATACACATACACATACACATACACATACACATACACATACACATACACATACACATACACATACACATCACATACACATACACATACACATACACATACACATACACATACACATACACATACACATACACATACACATACACATACACATACACATACACATACACATACACATACACATACACATACACATACACATACACATACACATACACATACACATACACATACACATACACATACACATACACATACACATACACATACACATACACATACACATACACATACACATACACATACACATACACATACACATACACATACACATACACATACACATACACATACACATACACATACACATACACATACACATACACATACACATACACATACACATACACATACACATACACATACACATACACATACACATACACATACACATACACATACACATACACATACACATACACATACACATACACATACACATACACATACACATACACATACACATACACATACACATACACATACACATACACATACACATACACATACACATACACATACACATACACATACACATACACATACACATACACATACACATACACATACACATACACATACACATACACATACACATACACATACACATACACATACACATACACATACACATACACATACACATACACATACACATACACATACACATACACATACACATACACATACACATACACATACACATACACATACACATACACATACACATACACATACACATACACATACACATACACATACACATACACATACACATACACATACACATACACATACACATACACATACACATACACATACACATACACATACACATACACATACACATACACATACACATACACATACACATACACTACATACACATACACATACACATACACATACACATACACATACACATACACATACACATACACATACACATACACATACACATACACATACACATACACATACACATACACATACACATACACATACACATACACATACACATACACATACACATACACATACACATACACATACACATACACATACACATACACATACACATACACATACACATACACATACACATACACATACACATACACATACACATACACATACACATACACATACACATACACATACACATACACATACACATACACATACACATACACATACACATACACATACACATACACATACACATACACATACACATACACATACACATACACATACACATACACATACACATACACATACACATACACATACACATACACATACACATACACATACACATACACATACACATACACATACACATACACATACACATACACATACACATACACATACACATACACATACACATACACATACACATACACATACACATACACATACACATACACATACACATACACATACACATACACATACACATACACATACACATACACATACACATACACATACACATACACATACACATACACATACACATACACATACACATACACATACACATACACATACACATACACATACACATACACATACACATACACATACACATACACATACACATACACATACACATACACATACACATACACATACACATACACATACACATACACATACACATACACATACACATACACATACACATACACATACACATACACATACACATACACATACACATACACATACACATACACATACACATACACATACACATACACATACACATACACATACACATACACATACACATACACATACACATACACATACACATACACATACACATACACATACACATACACATACACATACACATACACATACACATACACATACACATACACATACACATACACATACACATACACATACACATACACATACACATACACATACACATACACATACACATACACATACACATACACATACACATACACATACACATACACATACACATACACATACACATACACATACACATACACATACACATACACATACACATACACATACACATACACATACACATACACATACACATACACATACACATACACATACACATACACATACACATACACATACACATACACATACACATACACATACACATACACATACACATACACATACACATACACATACACATACACATACACATACACATACACATACACATACACATACACATACACATACACATACACATACACATACACATACACATACACATACACATACACATACACATACACATACACATACACATACACATACACATACACATACACATACACATACACATACACATACACATACACATACACATACACATACACATACACATACACATACACATACACATACACATACACATACACATACACATACACATACACATACACATACACATACACATACACATACACATACACATACACATACACATACACATACACATACACATACACATACACATACACATACACATACACATACACATACACATACACATACACATACACATACACATACACATACACATACACATACACATACACATACACATACACATACACATACACATACACATACACATACACATACACATACACATACACATACACATACACATACACATACACATACACATACACATACACATACACATACACATACACATACACATACACATACACATACACATACACATACACATACACATACACATACACATACACATACACATACACATACACATACACATACACATACACATACACATACACATACACATACACATACACATACACATACACATACACATACACATACACATACACATACACATACACATACACATACACATACACATACACATACACATACACATACACATACACATACACATACACATACACATACACATACACATACACATACACATACACATACACATACACATACACATACACATACACATACACATACACATACACATACACATACACATACACATACACATACACATACACATACACATACACATACACATACACATACACATACACATACACATACACATACACATACACATACACATACACATACACATACACATACACATACACATACACATACACATACACATACACATACACATACACATACACATACACATACACATACACATACACATACACATACACATACACATACACATACACATACACATACACATACACATACACATACACATACACATACACATACACATACACATACACATACACATACACATACACATACACATACACATACACATACACATACACATACACATACACATACACATACACATACACATACACATACACATACACATACACATACACATACACATACACATACACATACACATACACATACACATACACATACACATACACATACACATACACATACACATACACATACACATACACATACACATACACATACACATACACATACACATACACATACACATACACATACACATACACATACACATACACATACACATACACATACACATACACATACACATACACATACACATACACATACACATACACATACACATACACATACACATACACATACACATACACATACACATACACATACACATACACATACACATACACATACACATACACATACACATACACATACACATACACATACACATACACATACACATACTGTAGAGTTCCTAGTAATTAACTTAATAAATTTAAACCTACGCCACTGACCTATAAAAACCAATTGTTTCTCCACAGTGTAAAACGAGAGAAACGCATTCGCTCATGACATCATAAAACCAAGTTAACTCAGGCCGAGTTAATAATACAGAAAACAGTTCAGTTTAGTTTTTTGTAAGAAAGTCTGTCGTGTGCGGTAATAGAATTTTAACTTTAACCCAATTAAAACTTAATTTCAATTAATAATAAGATAATTTATGTATGAATAAAATAATTATTAAAGTTGTAATTGAAAGCGTTTTTAATATATACATCTATAATCGTATACCGCACATATGTGACACAGAGCTCCCACACATACACATACACATACACATACACATGCACATACACATACACATACACATACACATACACATACACATACACATACACATACACATACACATACACATACACATACACATACACATACACATACACATACACATACACATACACATACACATACACATACACATACACATACACATACACATACACATACACATACACATACACATACACATACACATACACATACACATACACATACACATACACATACACATACACATACACATACACATACACATACACATACACATACACATACACATACACATACACATACACATACACATACACATACACATACACATACACATACACATACACATACACATACACATACACATACACATACACATACACATACACATACACATACACATACACATACACATACACATACACATACACATACACATACACATACACATACACATACACATACACATACACATACACATCCCTTATAGTTTTCGGACGTGCTTTAGTTTTGTGAAAGACCCATTTTTTCTTTCTTTTTACTTGCGATTATAGGTACTATAAGGCAAGTTATGGATTCGTGCACAAAAAAAAATTTGAGATAACAATCACACATGTCATTACGATAATGGAGAAGTCGAAAAAAGTGGGTCTGGAAATTCCGTCCGTCTGTCTGTCTGTCTGTCTGTATGTCTGTTCGCGCCTCTGGAGGCTGAACGGGTGGGCCGATTTGCTTCAAATTTGGTATTTATTATTTATTTGGCCGTCCCTCGGAACACATTTTTTATTTTTGCTCTAGGTCCAAAAATAACGGCACCTGCTATACAATCTTGAAGACAAAAATTGATTTTCTAAAAAACGGCTCGAACGATTTTGATAAAACTTTCAGAATGCTATTGATGCAAGAAAATCTATATTTTGGTTTGAAATTTTTTTTTTTCAAAATTTGTCTAATAACGGTACCTCTCATAGAACCAGTATTTTCAAATCAAATTTTCTCGTAAACTGTTCATTCGATTTCAATAAAATTTTGGCCACAGGAAGTCATTCATAATTTTATTAATATGGCATTTCAAAATTTTCAAAAACTTTTTTTTTTGATTTTTTATAATTTTTTCAAAAAAATTTTTGGTTTTCGAAATATGTTGGAAACGGGTAGATTGATATTTTTTTTAATTATTTTTCAAATGTAGACTACAGATTGCCATATATTTGCATACTCAAATAAATTTCAAAATATTTTTTGAGAAAGTTTTTCAAAAATAACCTTTAAAAAAAAAAAACTGGTCCAACGATTTTCAATACTTTTTTTTCCGAGATTGACGTATAGCTTTGAAATTTTATTGCATACTTAGTTTTTCCGAGAAAACTCTTAAACTAATTTTAAAAATAAAAGAATTTTCGAAATTATTTAATTTTTTTTAATATCCATATATGCAGCCACTACGCAATTGCTTATCATAAGAGCAAGTTCGTGCGACCCAGTCGTGCATTTTATTTGTATTGCTTTTATTTTTATTTAATCAAGCTGTTGTTGCACTTCTTTTTCGCATCCTCGTAACATTCGTTCTAGTCATTTGAGATTATATTTATTTCGTGCATGCGTCAGTATTGGCTCTGGTTTAATTATGTTATTGATTTTTTTAAATTTAGTTGTTTGCAGTTTAAATTGCGTTTATTTTAATAGTTTAAATAAAATAATTCCCAACCCATATCGTGTTCGCGTAGAAAAATGTAGCAAACTAAACAAAAAAAACTCGACTGCAATACGGACCACAACTAATACTCGAGATAAACGACGAATTTTACTCTGTTTAAAAATACATAACTATGTAGTTTTATTAAAATCAACGCCTGCTGGGGCAAAAACCGTTGAAGAAGCATGCTTATTTTTTTAACTTTTTTCCCAAAGTGGATTGAGACTTGCCGCTGATCTCCGCTACGCAAAAATACTTACCTTTTCAATGGTATATGATTCATTGGTCTGTAGACCTGCCTTTTATAATAATATATAAATTTTTTTTTCATAATGCCATCTGAACAGTGGTTCGACAAGCGCATATTTGCTTGTAAAAGAAATAATACTGACATTATATACTGGTCATATACTGAATGCTTGAACACTTTCTTCTTGCAACTTATTCCAGGTACAAAGTCCGTTGGTTACAACCGGATGCAGTTCCTTCTTGATTCACTCAATGATATAAATGAAAAGTTTCGGGTCAATGGCGGGCAGCTTTATGTCTTTTGTGGGAACCCAGCTTCTATTTTTAAGCGTCTACACAATCACCTTGGTATTGCAAAAGTATGCTTTGAACAGGATTGTGAACCTATTTGGAGTAAACGTGATAAAGATGTTAAGGATATTTGCAACGAGTTAGGTATTGTGGTGATTGAAAAAGTCTCGCACACTCTTTGGGATCCCAGAACTGTAGTTAATACCAATGGAGGAATAGCCCCACTGACATATCAAATGTTTTTGGTAGCTTATTGCTTTTATTAATAATAAAAAAAACTGATTCTTCATTTTACTTAGCACACCGTCCAAGTAATTGGACTGCCTCCCAGACCAACATCTGATCTTGATTGGACAGGTGTTAATTTTATACATCTCTCGGATCAACTTTGTACAGATTTCAAAGTCTTCAAAAAGGTTTAGTGGAAAACAATAATCCATTATTGTTATTAATATGATTGCATTCTTACAGATTCCTCAGCCAGAGGACTTCGATGTTTTTTCGGAGAGTTTAGGTTATATTGCTAAAGTTGTATGGATTGGTGGGGAAACTGAAGCACTAAGGCACCTTAAAGAACGATTGAAAGTAGAAGAAAACGCATTTAAAAATGGATTCTATTTGCCAAATCAGGCCAATCCTAATATTTTGGAATCGCCAAAATCTATGAGTGCTCATTTACGTTTTGGTTGTTTGTCAGTAAGGCGTTTCTATTGGGATGTGCATGATCTTTTTGAGAAGGTGCACCTAAGCTATGGATATAGCCCATCTAGTGGCGCGCATATAACTGGTCAGTTGATTTGGCGAGAGTATTTTTATACCATGTCTGTGAACAACACAAACTATGATAAAATGGAAGATAATGAAATTTGTTTGACAATACCTTGGGCCAAAACATGTCAGAACCAGCTAAATAAATGGAAGATTGGTCAAACTGGGTTCCCCTTGATTGATGCTGCGATGAGACAACTATTATCTGAAGGATGGTTGCATCACTGCTTGCGTAATATGGTTGCCACTTTTTTAACACGTGGTGGATTGTGGCAATGTTGGGAAAATGGGCTTCAACATTTTTTGAAGTATCTTTTGGATGCCGATTGGTCAGTATGTGCTGGTAATTGGATGTGGGTATCATCTTCAGCATTTGAGACTCTATTGGATTCTTCCATTTGTACGTGCCCCATCGTTTTGTCAAAGCGTTTGGATCCAAATGGAGAGTACATTAAGCAGTATATTCCAGAGCTGACGAATATTCCGAAAAATTACATGTGAGTTTAATATTATATAACTAAAATTAATTTATGAAAAGTGAATTGCTTTGAGAGAGAAGATTGTGTTTCCTGTATTTAGTTTAAAATGAAATAAAATTTAGATAATCTGCGCTTAACCATTGCATATATAAACTATAGTATTCCCACTTGAGGTGCACCATCTATCGACGAAAAACTAATCTCTAGAATACCATGTGAAGCAACAAAAACAATTTCTACCATTTTAGTTGTTGTTGTTACTTCCCATGGTATTCTAGAGCATATGTTTTCGTCGATTGATGGCCCACCTCAAGTGGTAGGACTATAATTTATATATTATTATATATTATTTATACAATGGCTTGACCAAGAATTTCAATGATGCAAAATTTGTATGGCCTTAAGTCCACCAAAAATTTTGCGTTTCCTCCAGGAATTTCACTTTGGCATCATCAGTTGACATACAGTGAAAGAAACCTGGTCAATACGCAATTTTTGAATTTTTCAATTACAACTTACATAAAATTTTTGACAAAACCCTAATGTGAACTACATCCCACAAGATTAAGATTTTAATCATTTAGAAGAATTCTAATCAAAAATAAAAACTATCATGTTTTATCTTCTGTATATATAAAAATGAGTTTGATTTATGTTTGACCATTTATATCTCGAGTTTGACAACACCGAATTTGATGATTCTTTTTTTGCTGAAAAGGTATTTATTTGCACCAGGTTTTTTTGTAAAAAAATAATACAATGTAAGTTACGTATGTTGAATATGTTGCAAATGCACTTGCCACCATGCAATCAACTAATCAACAAATTCAATAATTGATCATAACTGAAATGTATGCATAGTTATGAATCATTATGCAACATATAATATACAACATTTGCAAAAAATGCATTTATATCTAGAGTTTGACAACACCAAATTTAATGATTCTTTTTTTGCCCAATAGGTATTTATTTGCACCAGGTTTGTCTATAAAAAAAATAATACCATGTATGCTAAGTATGTTGCATATTTTGCAAATGCGCTTGCCAGTATGCAATCAATTAATGGTGGTCGTACAGGGCACTCTGCAATCAAATTGCCTTTAAACATCCAGGTTAACAAAGCGCCTAAATGTAATATTTCTAAAACGTTGGCAATGGCCAAAGTCTTGTAGGATTATTGTATGGGATGAGTGTACAATGGCACACAAAAAGTCACTTGAAGCTTTAGATCTAACTCTGAAAGATTTGCGAGGTAGCCAAGTAATATTTGGCGGCGCCATGATATTGGTGGCGGGTGACTCCAGACAAACTTTGCCGGTCATACCCCAATCGACTACTGCGGATGGCAATGCCTTAAATGTTCTTATATGTGGATATATTGTTAAAACACTAAGTAAAGTGATACATCTGCTGCAGAATTTTCAAAGCAGCTGTTGGATATTGGAAATGGAAAAATGTCCGTTGACGTTGATAGTTCAAATGGCCAAATAACACTACTAATTTCTATTGTATAAGGAATTCAAAGAAAGAATTGGTTCAAAGTGTGTTTCCAAGTATTTCGGAGAACTATAAAAATCGTACTTGGTTAAGTGAAAGAGCTAAATGCAAAAATAAAGATGTCGCTGAAATTAATGCATCTATCTTAGAAAAAATAGATGG
The DNA here is from genome assembly GCA_916050605.2 of Platycheirus albimanus. Taxonomy (NCBI): domain Eukaryota; kingdom Metazoa; phylum Arthropoda; class Insecta; order Diptera; family Syrphidae; genus Platycheirus; species Platycheirus albimanus. The sequence continues at coordinate 36,861 of CAJZLR020000018.1, read as the reverse complement.
ACAATTTGTAGCCAACAAATGAGTTGATGCATTTATAAATGAGGATGACGTAGTGAATTATCAGACGTAAGTTCGATTGATTTACCGGGACTGCCACCTCATTATTTAAAAATTGGAGCCCCGATTATAATGCTGAGTAATATTAATCAAATTCAACTTTGCAATGGTACTAGACTAGCTGGAAAAAAGTGAATGAACAATCTAATTGAAGCTAGGATTATTAGTGGCAAATATAAAGGGGAAGATGTTTGGCTCTCCAGAATTCTTATCATTTCACCTGATTTGCCATTTGATTTTAAACGTCATCAATTTCCTATTCGCCTTGCTTTTGCCATCACTATAAATAAGGCCCGAGGTCAGTTTTTGAAAATTTGAGGTATTGATTTCTCATGGTCAACTGTATGTTGGGTGTTCTAGAGTAGGGAAACCGTTCGAACTTTTTATTTATGTTAAAGATGGTAATACAAAAAATGTTGTTTGTAGGAAAGCATTAGAGTAAAATGTTAGAAATTTTAAAAACGCATTTTATTCAAATATTTTCTTTCTGCTTCCTTAAGTATTAGCATTTCTCCAGCCTGACGAATTGAAAAATTGTACGACTTTTTTTGATTGTGAAATCTGCTCAGCGAAGTGAGCGTGGGTTGAGAAAACAAACAGTCAAGTATTGAGATTTGTTAGATTTGTTGAAGGCAAGATGAATTGGGAACTGAATTCGTTTTAGCTCAAAGGGCATATCTGTTGGGATCCTCGGAATGAGAACAAACTTATCTTTAAATTTTCCGTTGAGTATGGTCGCGGGCATCACATCAATCTTCAGTTTTCTTATGACCAAGCGCGTTCAACCGCATATTTTTAGTTGTTTTAGATTTCGAAGCTGATGACTACTTAGCCCGCCTTCAGTTGTAAATTGTGCTATGGTAAGTCAGGTACATCTAAGGAGTTTAAAAACTCAGTTGGATAATCAGTGGCTTCATCTTCGTTTGTTACACAGTCAATAGATTTGAATGAATGCAGAGTACCAACGCTTTGATTCTCAATTATAAAGTTTAAGTGATTCACATCTCTATCCTTAGCCGCCGAAATTCGACAGATCTTTTAAGGTTCGATAAAGAGCTCCCAATGCGTTATTGTGCATTCATCCTAGATGTGATTTGTGAGGCTACTAAAAACTTTTTCTATTGCAGAGTGTTTTGCAATGTTACATGTCGGTTGTTCAGTAGTTTGAAGATTTAATGGCAATTTCAACGCTGAATGAGGAATTTCTACCGCAGTTTCAGATTTCGCACGAATAGTGACCAAAATCAATGACATGAGGAATGTCTTTCCTGTTCCACCAGGGGCATCCATTAAAAATAAGCCACCATTTCCATCATCAATTTTATTAATTAATTTATCATAAACTTTCTTCTATTTTGGGTTCAACAGTTCATTCGTTTGAACTGATTGGTCTAATTCATATCGATCATATTCACGTTCACGTTCCAATTCTCTATTAAATGAGTCTTTCACTCTTCGATATGGAGCTGGCACTCCTAACCTGACTAACAAACTGCCGCACATATGAGGTAACACATATCTTCGATCAAGAGCAAAGTCTGGTTATGCATCTCCTCATTAGCCTCAAGATCAGGATTTCTTGAACTGACACAAATTGGATGTAAAATGTCTTCTGCCATTTAATAAAAACCGCTTCGCAGATTTCGATAATTTTTTTCTTTAAAACTAAAATAAATTCAAGCAATAAAATGGCGTACTTTTTTCATTGAATTAATATTTCTTTGATTTAATCTTATCTTCTCTTATCTTATATGTATAATAAAAAAATTATAAAAATTAGTTTGATATAAATGGTTTAGAAGAAAGCATTTGAATAAAATGTAAGATATTTAAAAAACGAATTTTATTCAAAGTTTTCTTTCTATACCCTTTAATATTTGCATGTCTCAATTTATACGCCTCTTGGCTAAACTGAATTTTATTAAGAGGCAACAGCCCATTGCAAATCTGCTCAGCGAAGCGGGCATGGGTTTGCTAGTTGTATATAAATAGCTATATACAAAAAAAAATTATGAAGATTCTCGGACTCGGAACTACCGAATTCTTTTCTTTTGAACTTATCAAAAGGAAGCTTCGGGTTGGAGTGTCTTCGGTGATTTAATTTCATTTCATTTCATTTCATTTCATTTCATTTCATTTCATTTCATTTCATTTCATTTCATTTCATTTCATTTCATTTCATTTCATTTCATTTCATTTCATTTCATTTCATTTCATTTCATTTCATTTCATTTCATTTCATTTCATTTCATTTCATTTCATTTCATTTCATTTCATTTCATTTCATTTCATTTCATTTCATTTCATTTCATTTCATTTCATTTCATTTCATTTCATTTCATTTCATTTCATTTCATTTCATTTCCTTTCATTTCATTTCATTTCATTTCATTTCATTTCATTTCATTTCATTTCATTTCATTTCATTTCATTTCATTTCATTTCATTTCATTTCATTTCATTTCATTTCATTTCATTTCATTTCATTTCATTTCATTTCATTTCATTTCATTTCATTTCATTTCGATTCATTTCATTTCATTTCATTTCATTTCATTTCATTTCATTTCATTTCATTTCAATTCATTTCATTTCATTTCATTTCATTTCATTTCATTTCATTTCATTTCATTTCATTTCATTTCATTTCATTTCATTTCATTTCATTTCATTTCATTTCATTTCATTTCATTTCATTTCATTTCATTTCATTTCATTTCATTTCATTTCATTTCATTTCATTTCATTTCATTTCATTTCATTTCATTTCATTTCATTTCATTTCATTTCATTTCATTTCATTTCATTTCATTTCATTTCATTTCATTTCATTTCATTTCATTTCATTTCATTTCATTTCATTTCATTTCATTTCATTTCATTTCATTTCATTTCATTTCATTTCATTTCATTTCATTTCATTTCATTTCATTTCATTTCATTTCATTTCATTTCATTTCATTTCATTTCATTTCATTTCATTTCATTTCATTTCATTTCATTTCATTTCATTTCATTTCATTTCATTTCATTTCATTTCATTTCATTTCATTTCATTTCATTTCATTTCATTTCATTTCATTTCATTTCATTTCATTTCATTTCATTTCATTTCATTTCATTTCATTTCATTTCATTTCATTTCATTTCATTTCATTTCATTTCATTTCATTTCATTTCATTTCATTTCATTTCATTTCATTTCATTTCATTTCATTTCATTTCATTTCATTTCATTTCATTTCATTTCATTTCATTTAATTTCATTTAATTTCATTTCATTTCATTTCATTTCATTTCATTTCATTTCATTTCATTTCATTTCATTTCATTTCATTTCATTTCATTTCATTTCAATTCAATTCATTTCATTTCATTTCATTTCATTTCATTTCATTTCATTTCATTTCATTTCATTTCATTTCATTTCATTTCATTTCATTTCATTTCATTTCATTTCATTTCATTTCATTTCATTTCATTTCATTTCATTTCATTTCATTTCATTTCATTTCATTTCATTTCATTTCATTTCATTTCATTTCATTTCATTTCATTTCATTTCATTTCATTTCATTTCATTTCATTTCATTTCATTTCATTTCATTTCATTTCATTTCATTTCATTTCATTTCATTTCATTTCATTTCATTTCATTTCATTTCATTTCATTTCATTTCATTTCATTTCATTTCATTTCATTTCATTTCATTTCATTTCATTTCATTTCATTTCATTTCATTTCATTTCATTTCATTTCATGTCATTTATTTATTTATTTATTATATAAAAAAGCCTTAAGATATAAATCTTTTTCGTGGCCTTAAAATTTACAGTAAATATACAATATTTATAAATGTCAAGTTAAACTTAGGTATGCAGAAATGAACAGTGTTTCTAAATAATAAATGCTTAAATTGCTATACTTTTATTACTTAATTTCCAAAAATAGAGTGGAAACGTAAGGGTACATCAGGGTTCTGAAGATGATTGGTCATGGAGGAGATAAATACATTTAAATTAGAAATTTTTTTAAATTCAGCGGGCATTGCATCCCAAATTTTGGCAGCTAGGATAAAAAAGGACCTTCGGGTTCGCAACACTAAGGCTCTTGGGATATTTAAGTTTCTAGTGCGCAAAGATGATGAAAACTGCAGCTTATCGAATATTTTTGTAAATGTATTAAATTAAAAGTATATTTGCAAATTTCAAAAACAAAATATGACATAAGGGGCATGCCGAAAACACAATTAGTTAGGTGAGATATATGGTCATATTTTCTAAGAGCATACACAAAACGGACACATGCATTAAAAACAACATTTAACTTTTGTTTGCTGATTGAGTCCATGCCGGCATAAAGGGGTACTCCATATGATATAATGGGCGCAAGTAAAGTCTTTACTAGCATAATTCTACATGATTGAGGTATGAAAAATGAAAATCTCCACAAGCGCCTAAGGCCACCATATATTGCAATAATGATTTTATTGACGTGATCATTCCAAGTTAAAGTTTTATTGAATACGAATCCTAAGTTTAGTACAGAAGACTTGTGATGAATAATATTACCGTTGAGATAAATTTTGGGAAAGTATGAGTCATCTAAATTTTTCCTATAAATAATCATGCTTTGAGATTTGCCAGGGTTAATAATTAAGTTGTTTTGTGTGGTCCATTGATAAATACTATTTAAGTCCTCATTGATGCTAAGAATTCCATTTTCCAGTAGTCCTAAGTGAAAAGGTAAATACATTTGAAGATCATCTGCATACAGATGACAAGAACTAAATTTAAATACATCCACACAACATTATATACATCCACACAACATTATTTATGAACACAGTGAATAGGATTGGGCCCAATAATGAGCCTTGAAGAATTCCGCGACTCAATTGAACGGGAAAAGAAACAATCGATCTAATAGAAACAGCTTGTTTGCGATCACTTAAAAAACTTTTAACCTACCCGATAGAACAAGAAGAAAAATCGTATTTATATCTCAGTTTATCAATAAGAATGTTGTGATCAACTGACCCAAAGGCATTGGAAAAGTCTAGTAAGGTTAATATTGTATCTTTATCTTGATCCATAGCCACCCTACTATCATCAGAAACTTTCAAAACTGAAGAAACACAGCTGTGTTTTTTCCGAAAACCCGATTGCAAAGGAGATAATAAATTATGGGACTCTAGGTAAAAAGTTATTTGGTTCAAAATGAGCTTTTCAAATCCCTTAGAAAAAAAAGGTAAAATGCTTATAGGCCAATAATTAGATAAGTCCTGGGCACAACCCTTTTTAGGAATGAGGATAACCCTTGCAAATTTCCAAACACTTGGAAAAATAGACCTCATTAAACAGTCATTATAAATATTGCAAATATAGGGCATGATAACCGTTAAAATCACGCGAATAAATTTAGGAGAAACTACATCAAATGTCAAAGAATGTGATTTGATTGAAAGAAAAGCAGTAGTGCAGTCAGCAATTGAAACAGTGTTAAAATGAAAAGATCCATCGTAGGCTTGAAATCTTCGAATAATATTTGGTGCAATTGTGACTGGAGAGGCAAACAAAATATTTAATTTATTCGCTAAATCAAGATCGGCATTACACAAATGATTCGACGAACTAGCTGCACCTAAATTTCTTAAATTATTCCAAATAATTATGGTAGAGTTTTAAGAAGCATCTAACAGACCGAAATACATTCGTTTTTTAGCATTTCTGATCGCTTTCACTGCAAGATTCCTACAATCTTTGTATCTGTCCCAATCACGAGTTGAGCGAGTATGTTTAAAAACACCATATAAAAAGTAACGTTCGCATAAAAGATTTTGAATGTTTGTCGTCATCCAGGGGCAGCTTAAATTTGTAACTTTTCATATTTATGATATACTCGTAAGTACTCAATTATACGATTTAGAAAATCAACCTTAAAATCAACTGATGAAGAAGATCTAGAAGTAAGCATGTCTATACCAGGGAGTTCATTTAAAAGGTCATTTGTATTAACATTATTAAAATTGCGATAAAAATAAAAGCCCCTATTGTTTACGCAATTTACCCTAACATCATAAACAAGAAAAATGAGATCATGATCTGCAACACCAGCAATTTGGTTAAAAAACAATACTTTTGTTAAATTAGAAACAACAAATAGATCAAGACAGGTTGCACTATGAGTTGTAAAACGTGTTGGTAAATAACTTACAATATTCAGACCGTAGGAGTCAAATAAGTTTTGAAGATTTGATGAAGAGGTATTAGTAACAGACATATCTACGTTTAAGTCTCCACACAAAATAATGTTTTCATAGCTTGCACTATACTTAGCTAAAAATGTTTCAAATTCATTGGAAGGGAACCTACTGGGGTGTCTTTAGATACCATTAATTAATACTTTTTCTGAAGGTAAGTCTATTTCAACAAGAAGACATTGGATATAATCTAGATTCAAAAAATCTAAGCATCTTGCTGATATACCCTCTCTAACATAAATTACCACACCACAAGCACGACTTACACCATCCAATCTAAACATTCGATAGCCATCAATTAAAATCATATCATCGTTAAAACTTGTATTCAACCATGTTTCTGATAAACAAATTATATCAATTGATTTGGAATTTAGAATAATTTTAAGTTCATCAATTTTTGATAAGAGGCTACATACGTTAACATGGCAGATTTTTAATCCAGCAGATCGCGATGCTAAAATATTTAACATTGCCTTAGATAAATCTGTTTTCCTAGCTGAACTGCCAAGGGAATACATATCAGTTTTGTTTCCACTCATAAAGAAGATTATATGGAAATCCGAAAGCCTTCAAAATCATCATCCACAGACAAACGATGAAGCAATACATCTCCTTTAAAAAGAACCAATATATAAATTAGAATTCATAACAAAACAAAACTATTATGGTAAAAAAAAGAGAAAAAATATAAGCAATAATAATAATAAAAATATAAAATTCAGAAGATTAATAAGTATTAAATAGTTATTGTTGATTGTTGTTATTGCGGCTGTTGTCATCTGTGCTGCTCATAGAAACTGATGGCAGATTATTAAGCTCATCCAAATAAGAAATTTTAATATAACTGTCTGTTGCTTTAATCTTTATTGAAACGATTCCATTGAAAGAGTGAACAGAATGAAAGGATTATTTTGTTTTAGCTTTATTGCAGCTTTGCGGATCAAAATTGCTTTAGAAGATAAGTATTCAAAAGCACCAATGGATCTCTTAGAGACAAAACCTAGTTTATCCAGTGTGACAGGGCCAGCAACAAAAAAGAGACGAAGGAATTTGACCCTTTCATATGAAGATGCTAGTTTAACCAAAACAGTTGGTGTGAATTCTTTCGAGTGGGTCTCTTTTTTTTATAATGCACATGCGCTCAAGAGGTTTGTTATAGCCCTTTTAATGATAAGTCACAGCGCGAGCGATATGAAGTTAGGAAGGAAGGGAAAGGAGGTGTCGATGAACATTGATCTTGAATGTTTGAAGATCAAAATGGCAAGGAAAAATTGATTTTGGTGTTGCTAGATTCCTTGATTATGTGTGGTGCACCTATTTTTAGGTTATGTTTAAGCCGAAAGATGTCAAATGAAAAAACTTCATGTTTGGTGATGAACAAAAAAAAACTGGCAGAGCCTCAGGTCCGCTAATGCAGCTCTTTACAGCTCTGGCAAGGAGAACCCAAACCTTATAAAAAAATCCTCTTAGTAAAACTGGTGAAATTTCGCAGAAACTACATACCTCTGCAATTAGAGGCGTATGGTGTTGAATGCAGAAACTCTTAACTTTAATGAGGATTCGTTTCCTCGTAATTTAAAATTTAAATCTATTGACGTTTACTATATAATTCAATACATCAATATATATAAATACATAACACTTGAATGCTTTACCAATTGATTCCTTTTATCTCAACTTGAAGATTTTATTTTATGTTCTCCCAAAACTTATTCAAATATTATAATTAAAAAAAAAATGCACTTTAAATTTGAATTTATAGTTCAAATGAAAAATTGGCCGTTTGCATTGTACTTTGCTCTCCGATTTTACTTTGGTATGACCACGAAATCCGACAAAGCTCAAAACCAGTCTTCATTTTCATATAAGTACATATCTGAGTGAGATAACTATTTTGTATTGTATTGTATTGTATTTTATTCATTCATTTAAACTTAAAATAGTATAACAATTTAATAATAAAGAAGTTGAATAATAGTGTTCATTCTTAAACTAGGAAGTTATCTTTATAAAAAAACATTGTAGGTAGTATCTCCTATCCTTATCAATATATTGCAAATACCCCTGCCCCATATTCTTAAAATTGAACTTACATACCTACATAGTGCACTAATTATGATGTTTTCCATCATAACATACATAAACATAAACTTAATAAATATCTTAAATGAAACCACACAATTTCCTCACATTTAAAAAGTCTACACACAAATAATGAAATTTCTTTTGAATTCACCACATCTTGCAACGCTATAATTCATTTTGATTTTAATTTTTAACTGAGCGAATTCACTTTGGTTTACGTGACCTATTTTCCTTCAGCTGCGAGAAAGAAAGACATCGATTTTCGCATGCGCAACTGAAGATGTAAGCAATAAACTCAAATATAAAATAAGAACTGTAAAAAAAAAACGTAAACAACGAGGAATGCTGCAAATTGAAAAAGGTGAGTAATTAATCTTAAAATTAAGTGCTTTAAATTATCTTTATTTCCAATATTATTATTAAAATTTGTTCCTTAAGGCATTGACGAATGGAACCCCAGCATTGTGTGCCTATCCACAAGAGAGGAGATACTCTAAGCTGCGCCATCTACAGTACAGAGGTATATGTCTCCTAAATGTCGCTTACAAAATCTTGTCGGCCATTCTGTGTGAACGTCTGAACCCTTTCGCACGTGAACTGATTGGCCCCTATCAGTGTGGTTTCAGGCCCGGTAAGTCAACCGTCGACCAAATTTGCATACTTCGGCAGATTTAGGAAAAGACCCACGAATTCCAGATCGATACTCACCACCTCTTTATCGATTTTAAAGTCGCCTATGACAGCGTGAACAGGTACGAGCTATACAGAGCCATGTCACTTCTTGGCATCCCTGCTAAACTCGTTCGATTGTGCAGGATGATTATGGAGAACTCGCGCTGCTCCGTCAAGGTTGGTAAGAACACCACCGACTCATTTAATATCGAGAAAGGCTTACGATAGGGTGACGCGCTGTCATGTAACCTCTTCAACATCATTCTTGAGGCAATCGTACGCAACTCGCATGTCTACACCAGCGGTAGGATTTTTATTAAATCCGTTCAATTACTTGGCTATGCTGATGATATTGACATTATTGGAAGAACGAAACGCGCTGTCAGTGGAGCATTCGCAAGTATTGAAGTGGAAGCGGCTCGAATGGGTCTGGCTGTAAATGAAGATAAAACAAAGTATATGCTGTCATCGGGTGAAGTAGAGCCTACGGTGATGGGCTCGGACAAAACGTCACAATGGACAGATATAACTTTGAGGTTGTCAAGGACTTTATCTATTTGGGTTCCACTATAACCTCTCAGAACAACATCAGTGAAGAGATCAGTCGAAGAATCACTCATGCCAATAGCTGTTTTTTCGGCCTAAGACTAGTAGTAAAGCCCTCTCTCAAAGGACCAAGGAGACACTATACAAGACAATTATCATCCCAGTCCTGCTATATGGGGCAGAAGCGTGGACACTGGCAAAATCGGATGAATACAGGCTGAGGTGCTTTGAGAGAAAGATTCTTCGGATGATATTCGGGCCTGTATGTATCAATAGAGTATGTAGGAGAAGGTTCAATGACGAACTGTATGGGCTATATAGCGACATTGACTTGGTTAAGAAGCTGAAAATTCAGTGGCTTAGATGGCTGGGCCATGTGGAGCGTATGGACGAAAACGCTCCTGCCCGACGAGTCTTCAATTCCAACCCGGAGGGCCGACGCAGTTCTGGAAGACCCATCTAATCCAACTTGATGTGCGCAACTGGAGGCCACTGGCTAGGGACCGGCCTAGCTGGCGAGGTTTGTTGGTTGAGGCCGTGGTCCACAATGGACTGTCTGCGCCACCTTAAGTAAGTAAGTAAGAAAGTAAGTCTTAAAAGCATTGAAAACGTTTTTTAGTAATAATGTTGGAAATATATATCTCAATTACAGATCAGACGGTGTATCGGACAAATGTTTGTGCTTGCTGAAGAAAATTTTCAAGACACCGAAATCTGCTCTTTTTCCAAATTTTCTTCTAAGGAATTTACCTAAAAAACTAAACTTTTTTTTTTTTCTCAGAATTCATAATGAATGTTGCAGGACGTCAACAGAGCCACCCCAGAAAACAAAGCGGACCAGGCTTAGAAGAAAAAAAGCAAACATATATGTGGCCTACCGCGGCTATTCTTACCGCCGCGGCAGAAAGCAAGCGACCCGGCATTTCATCCACCAACAAAAAAAAATTATTGGTGACGCATTTTGGTCAATTACTCTATTCCGGAATTAACCAGGTAAGTGAGTCTTGCTGGCTCCGTAACAGGCTCGGTGGAAGTTACTGAGTGGCCGTGAGGTCACTTACACCATAAAATTTACTTGATGCTAGGATATGAAGAACATTAAGAATAAAAAAAAGTTTGGAAAATCGATAGTGATACATTCATACATACATATAACTAAATAGGTACACTGAAAACAAACAATAGAGATAAATAAATAGTTTAGCACCTTAGAAATAAAATATATGTAAATAAATTTATATGCTATGCTTAAACTAAATAAAAAAATTAATAGAAATAAATAAATGACCTTAACTTTACTAAGTTAAAAATATCACAGATATATATCTATATATATAAAAATGAATTGGTGTCTGTTTGTACGCGCCTAACTCCGATGAATATCATCCAATTTGCATGGGGATTTTTTTGTTGGGTTTGTATTAAACCAGGTAAACGAATAGCGGAGCAGAATTTTTCAAATTTCGAACGGTATTTTTTAAAAATCGTTAAAACACAAAATTGCGGAACAAATATCAACAGATTATGAATTTGTTCTTTGTACAAGCATAACTTGGCTAAATACTATCCGATTTGCATGAGGATTTTTTTGTTGGATTTGTTTTCAACCAGGTAAACACACAACGGAGCCGGTTTTTTTTTTAATTTTTTTTTTTTCACTTGCAAAAGCAAACGAGTTTCTTCTCCACCTGTGCAAATGACCCGTTCGCCAGAGCTGCTCTACTCGGAAATGCCTCGCTATTATATTTGAAATGCGCCGTACAAAAAATTTCAACGTCGAAAACAAAGGCAAGCTGTTGCCGGATATGCGGATGTGTATTAAACTGATGCGCTTGGTCGTATCTATGCTGTTCATCCAGAAAATGACGACTGCTTCTGTCTGCGATTGCTTTTGGTCAATGTGCCTGGTCAAACTTCGTACGAGAACCTGCGGACTGTTGATGGTGTGCTGTGTGCCACATTTAGAGAAGCCTGTCAGCGGATGAATTTGTTTGCCAACGACAATCATTGGGACGCAACACTTTCTCACAAAACGTTTCTCCTTTCGTTGATTTTTACTTCAATTCGGTCAAGATCCGACATAGCGCTTGCGATTGCCTCTTCTCGAATAGCGGCCACGTTGTTGGAAGGTGGTTGCGCAGCACATTCAGCGTTAAAATTGACACTGAATCTGCAGTTGAATGACGAACCAACATGCAATATTCCAAGAAATTCTGCTATGGCACAAGTGTTGAAAACTTTCAAAATTATCATCTGGGATGAATGCACAATGGCACACAAGAGAACATTGGAGGCTCTTGATCGAACAATGAAAGATCTACGGAACAATATAAGACGCATTGGAGGAGCAATGATATTGCTAGCCGGTGATTTTCGTCAAATTTTACCAGTAATCCCGCGATCAACGCCTGCAGATGAACTCAACGCTTGCCTAAAATTATTGTTTTTCTGGCTATACGTAAAGAAGCTGCAGTTGACGACGAACATGCGAGTTGCGTTGCAGAACGATACATCAGCCGATGATTTTGCAAAAAAAACAATTGGCAATTATTGGAAATGGTCGAATTACCGTTGATGCTGCAACTGGCCTGATTTCGTTCCCGCTGAATTGTGAATTCACATCATAGAAGGAAGAACTCATCAGCAAAGTGTTCCCTAACATCGGTCACAATTATTTGAACCACGATTGGCTCAGTGAACGCGCGATATTAGGTGCGGAAAATAAGGACGTTGATGATTTGAATTTCATCATTCAAAATAAAATCGCAGCTCCACTGCATTCGTTCAAATCGGTGGATCGCATAACAAATGATGACGAAGCAACAAACTATCCAATTGAATTTTTGAATTCGTTGGATGTTCCCGGTCTATACCACCACACAATTTGCAACTGAAAGTCGGCTCTGTCATCATAATGCTGCGCAATCTGAACCAACCAAAACTATGCAATGGAACTAAGTTGACAGTGAAGAAACTCATGAACAACGTCATCCAAGCGACAATAATCAAAGGCAAGTTCAAAGGCGAAGAAGTTCTCATTCCAAGAATTCCTTTGTTACCAACCGACTTGCCATTCGAGTTTAAGCGGATTCAGTTTCCCGTTCGACCCGCATTCGTTTTAATCGGTGGATCGCATAATAAATGATGATGAAGCAACAAACTATCCAATTGAATTTTTGAGTTCGTTGGATGTTCCCGGTCTACCACCATACAATTTGCAACTCAAAGGCGGCTCTGTCATCATAATGCTGCGAAATCTGAACCAACCAAAATTATGCAATGGAACTAGGTTGACAGTGAAGAAACTCATGAACAACGTCATCCAAGCAACAATAATCAAAGGCAAGCTCAAAGGCGAAGAAGTTCTCATTCCAAGAATTCCTATGATACAGAACGACTTGCCGTTCTAGTTAAAGCGGATTCAGTTTCCCGTTCGAATCGCATTCGCCATGACAATTAACAAATCGCAAGGCCAATCGTTACAAGTGTGTGGCCTTAATCTTGAATTCCCTTGCTTTTCACATGGACAACTGTACGTGGCGTGTTCGCGTGTCGGAAAGCCATCTGCATTGTTTGTTTATGCACCGGACAACAAAACAAACAACGTTGTTATCACAAAGCGTTGCAGTGCCCTAATCATTTCTGTTTAAATAAAAGTAATTGTAATCAATTTAATATCAATTGTTTAATTCTTTCTTAAGAGAGGCTCGACTTTGGAAAGGGAAATTTAATCAATTTAAGGCGGAACAAAGTTCGCCGGGTCAGCTAGTAAGTAAATAAATAAACTATTCTTAAACTAAAGATAAATATCACAGATAAAAGAAATAAACTAAACTTAAACTAAATCAGGTACTTTTTACTCATCAAAAATATCACAGATTAAGATAAATAAATAAATATACTATATACATAAACTAAAGGTAAAAATATCACAGATAAATAAGTGTAAATAGATAAACTATACTTAAACTAAAGATAAAAATATCACAGATAAAAATAAGATAAAAGAAATAATAAAAGCTATTAAGCAAATTAACAAACTGACTACAAATAATACTTAGTATACACTATACTATACTAACATTTAATACACTAACCTAATATCACAGTTTGTCGAAAGCAACATCATCTGACTGCGTCGCATTTCAAAACAAAAATTAGACATATAGGTCTTTTACGTTACAGGTTTATACGTTTTCACAATTGAGGTTATCTACCACGTAGAGGGAATTATCAACCGGTGTCAAAATGATTGATTTTAGGAATTCGTTCCCTAGTTTTGCGTTATAGTTTTCCGCTTTGCTACTTTGTTTAAAGTTTCTGCGGAAAACTACCTGTCCAGTTTTATATTGCACATTGCTACTTCTGGTATTATATACCTTTTTACTTTTCTCATGTGCAATTTTTAAATTTTCAAATATTTTTGCTCGAATGAGTTCTAAATGATCTTCTTTATTGAGAATTTCTATTCTTGAATCTTTTACTAAATTCAACTTCCTCAACAGCTCATACGTTTTTGCGTGTTGGATCATGGGAGTCCCGAAAACTGCTTAAAAAGGTTCAGCACTTATTGCATCGTGCACAACACTTCGCAGTGAAAATGCAAAGTTGCTTACGTGTTGATCCCAATGTTTCTGATCACTACCAAGACAGGATAGATAGAACAGATTGATTCACCCTTTCGGAAGCGTTTACTTGTGGATCATGGGAGTCCCGAAAACTGCGTTTAAAGGCTCAGCACTTATTGCATCGTGCACAACACTTCGCAGTGAAAATACAACGTTTCTTACGTGTTGATCCCAATGTTTCTGATCACTTCCAAGATAGGATAGATAGAACAGATTGATTCACCCTTTCGGAAGCGTTTAATTGTGGTGAATAAAAAGCAGTGCGAATATGACTAACACCATAATCGCTTCAAGAAACTAGTAAGCAATTCTAATAAAAATTGTTTACCAATATCAGTGTTTAATATCTTAATCAAAATTACTTCCGATCGAAATAAAACACGTCACTTTTTTAAAGTTGGGAAAAATATTGTTAAGAAACCCAATCGTTATTAAATATTACTCGCATAAGCTCGCCCGTACCTTGCTCTCACAACTCAGATTACTAACTGTAAAACTAATTTTTAATTTCTTAGTACATAGGCGTATATAAAATAATAGAAGAGCTGCACTAGATATAGTGCAGAGTGGGACACTAATATGTCTACTAACTCGTATGCTCTGCATACAATACAGTCCCGACAAAAACAGCTGTTTTTCATCTAGGTCCTTGCTTTTATTCTTAGATCTGACTTCTACCTCTGGCGGGCAGGTGTTCTTGCGTCTTTGAGTATTGGTTCATTCGTTAACCTCTGCTGGTTTCTAGCACTATATGAAGTTTCCTTCTCATCAGTTTTGGAAGAGAAAGAGATTGATAAATATAGAAATAAATGTGTTTGATGTTTATCATATGTTCCAATTGCCTATAAGGAAAGTAAATTAAATTAAAAATAATCATGCGACTTGCTCTCATAAATGGCTGGCTCATCTTATATTTTTATTTGCTTGCGCATACCTTGCTTCCTTATTTGCTTAAACACTGCTTGTATCAACTGGCAATATGCATATCTCTTACACTATACGAGTTAATCTATCAGTTTTTTTTTGGAGTACCACGGAACGAACCAAACCATCCTTGCTCTTGATCAGCTCACATATTCTTCCCATTGCCCGTTGCGCTGGTGGCAAATTTTCGCTTTTTATTATCAAAAAATGTCCTATCTTTATGTTTTCTTTCTCTCTTCTCCATTTCTTCCTCTCTTGTCACGAGATATTCTTCTTGCCATCGTCTCCAGAAATGCTTAAACATTGTCTGCCTTTGTTTATACAGCTTGATGCCTTGTGCATTTGATTCCTCAGCCAGCGTTAATGGCGATGACAAAACTATTGGCTCACCAATCAAGAATTGACCTGGCGTAAAAATTTGCATATCCATGGGATCATCACTAAGAGGATGAATAGGTCAGGAATTCAAAATACCTTCAATTCCAATCCACAGAGTCAAGAATTGTTCAATATCCATTATGTGCTGGCTCACAATATTCTCTTCAGGTGAAACTTCATTGATTTCACACCTGCTTCATATACCCCCCCTTGGTGTGGGGCTGCTGGCGCCATAAAAATCCAATGCGTTCCTCTCTGGCTTAATTTGCCGGATAGCTCGCTCTCGTTCTATTCCTTCCATGCTCGCTTAATTTCCTTTGCTGCACCAACAAAGGATGTATAATTGTCGCTATATATCCGCTGACAATGTCCTCGCCAACTGACAGACCGATCATGACAGGCCAAAAAAAGGTACGGATGTCAAATCACCCACTTAATCGATATGAACTGCCCGCGTCTCCAGGCATACAAATATTGCAACCCATGATTTTCTAGTACCTATATGTTTACTTTGCCGACTTAGGACCTTTAGTATGAATGGTCCCGCAAAACCCACTCCAGTATGTAGGAAAGCCCTTCCCGTACGCACCCTTAATTGTTGCTCAAAACAATATCTGTAGCGGACACATACAACTTATTTATGTATGTTACTTCTCAATGCGTTTCGCAGCTTTGGAATTCAATAACGTTGTCATATAGTTTGCATCATTGCTTGCGCTGCACCATGTTTTGTCTGCAGATGCGTATTATCAATGATCAGCCATGCTAGCCTTGAATTATTTAAATGATTACCGGATGTCTCAACTCGTAATCACCAGAAGCTCTATCCAATCACCCTCCAACTCACAGTTTGCCCTCATCATCAAAGACTGGTTTGAGTGCTTCGATTTTGCTATGCTCCGTCAGCTTATTCTCCTTGCGTAGATGCCATATCTTTACCAAACGCCTCTGCTTTAGCTTCCTTTATGGGGAAGCGCATTGCTGCTGCCCTTTCTTCTATCGCCAACATGGTAGGCGTCACGCCACACCTTTTTGGTCTTGGTACTCTGATCTCTTGTTTGCGCTGCTTTACTCTAGTCAGCAACCTGGCCATATAATGAAATATGTATCTGAGTATACCGGCCCCTTTCTCCAGACTGCTTGCATATCATTCTATCGGAATAATAGCTTTTTCTGCTGGCATCCACATGCCTATATCCTTCTTCAACGTTACGGCAACAAACACATCCATCTCTTCATCTACCATGATTGCAACCACCCTTGCTTCCTTATTAGCTGGCCATTCTATCTCGGGATAGCATAACCAATCAGGTCCATGGATCCATAGCTTGCTTTTCACTTAATCAGCTGGCAGTACCCCGCGGCTCAACAAGTCGGCAGGATTCTCCTCTGTCCAAACGTGCCACCACCGATTTATGTTGGTATTGTTCTGTATGGACGACATGCGATTTGCTGCAAACGTCGCCAAATCACGTGAAAACTTCTGTAGCTAGTGGAGCACCACCACCGACTCTGTCCACATAACACATTCAAGCTCCGCCCTTTCTATTTGCTTTCCGTAGCTCTACCGTCAGCGTGCCCAATAACTTCGCTGCAGCTAACTCCAACCATGGTATCGTAATAGTTTTGAGTGGAGCCACTCTTGTTTTGGAGACCACTAGCCTGCTTTTCACCTTTGTAAAATGAAGCGAAGTTTTTTTAATTTTTTAAAACAGTGTTCTAGTTTTTCTTTGGGGTTCTACTGTAGATTGTAGTCTCCTTAACCCGAAACTTTGAAACTGAGTACCCTCAAGAACTAAATAAATAATAAAAAAAACCTAATGACGTCACTACGTGTACGGTGTACTTATCATCAAAGCTCTTATACGTCCCCCAGAATATAATTTTTGTGTTATTTGAGAGTGTAGCGAGATGATGTTAAATCATCTCAAATTTCGCTCTCTCATTTTACTCCTTTGAGTAGAAGATTGTAAAGCCAGATGGGCGATAAATTGGAAACATCACGAAGAATCCTAAGACCTCTAATCTACACTGCAATTATTTTTTTTTCTCCTCCCATCATGGATGACTTCCGGGATAGCTTTTCTCGAAAACTTTTAACTTGATATAAAATTTCATATTACATCTATTTTTAAAAAAATCTAAAAAAAATTTTAAGACCAAAATTTAAGATATCTAGTTTAAATTGAAGGAGTTATAGTTGTTGGTGTTTTCTGAGGGGTGACAGGGCGCTTGAGTTGTTCGGTTGGGAAATGGTCGAGTTGAAAAAGAGTTGTGTGTCGGCGTCGGGTGGTCTTAGTATCCCATGTGGGAAAATAATGTTTTTTTTTGCATTAGAGAGGAAAAAAAGTAATTCCAAATAATACTAAAACTTAAAATATATTAAGGAGGAAAATTTATAAGACATAACAAAACAAAAAAAGAGGAAAAAAATTTTACGAGTGCAGTGGAGAGGTTCTGTTATAAACCTTATTAAATATTAGTGTTCCGACGTAAAATCATAAAATGTTTGCATGCTTGCACAACTAAGTAAAGAATGGCATTCTAAACCTCGGCCTCTTTAAACTCCCTACTCCGCTCACCCATAGACACAAAAAAAAAGGAGAAAAAAAAAAACAAAATAAGAAAAAATACAACAAAAAAAACAAGAAAAAAAGATTTTAATTTGGTGAAATTATCAGTATTAACGCCCCCTTCAAACAATGTAATTCCTCTATAAGAACTAAATATCAAAAGCAAAACAAAAAAAAATAATAAATTAGATGATAAAGAAAACTAAATAAATCTGATCGTGCAATCTGCTAGTGACGTCATTATTTATTAGTGATCTAACCGATCGTAATTCCGTATGATGAAAATCGAGATATAAAATCGAGAAAGAAGTTCTTCAGTATCCCGTTGTTCCAGTCTCTTTTCGGATTTGAGTCATATTTTTTTTTAAAATATTCATAATGATAAGTTAAGTGGGGGTAATAAAAAAAAAATAAAAAAAAGAAAACGAAGGAGGAGATAGCAAAACAACATAGCATAAAGATAAATTGATTTATAATTAAAACAGTACCTACATGAGTACATTTCTGTAAAAAGTGGTTAAGAAAATATAAAGGTACATTTGGGTAATTTAAGGATATCTAATTTACAGGGTACACATACCTTCCTGCTCTCCCAGATGCTGTGCACAACAGCGGTGGAATTGCATGCAATTTTATTCGGGGTAAGTGGTTAAATTTGAACCTTACGGTTTTCTTACATTTGAAACTATATTTTCTACCATTTTCATGCTCATTTTAAAAAAAAAAGAGAGAAAAAAAAACCTTATGCTATCCTAAACTTAACTTGATTAATTTATTTTTTTTCCCTACTTCTGAATAATACAAATTAAATTAATTTTTTTTTTTAATTTTAATATTCATTATCATAATATTTTTTTATATCCATTCAACATATAACTGAAATTCCATTATACATGATAGTAGTTACCTAATTTATTACTCTTATGATAATATCATGTGTAAATTTTTTATTTGAAGAATGTATCATGGTATAATAAGGGTTATATATAGTTAAAAATTTAATAGGTAATAAAATTCACTACCTAAGTATATTCTTAATTTAAACTTTCTTTTTTTTTCTTGATCAATTTTCAATTGATCTTGTATTTGCAAGCTCGAAGTTCAGCTCATTTTGCTTTTCCTTTTTATCATGGGAAGGATGAATTCTTTTTTTGTGGTTTATTCTACTTTCAGGATAATGATGGCGTAAGATAAATTTCCGTGGGGGAGTCGATCAGATCTCAGCTCATGACATAGGGTGGGTGAGTTAAAAAAAAAAAAACAATTTAGGGGCTACTATCAACATGACGACATAATAGCCATGGTGTATCGTTCTGTATCCTTTGTGATCGGGGTATGCAAGGGGTGGGTAAACCCTCAAGGAGGAGAAGCCTACATCTGATTCTCTCCATACCATTAGCGCAAAGGAGGAACGAGGATTTACTATATGGAGTTTTGGGCTCCCAATATAAAATTTCAGACAACTACATCTTGTCTTAGGCATGGAAATTACGTAACAACGTCTGGGTGATGCAGCAAGAACCTCCCTAAACCGACGAGCTACAGCCAGGTGGAAGCAAACATGCCTGTGGCTACAGAAGCCCAGACACCCTCTCATTCTTGCTGCTCGGACTTGAGTCATATGAGTGGTATAGGAATGAGAGGCCTAGTGATGAAAAAAAAAAAACATTTTAACCTTGAGGTGTCAGGCCTCATCACAATACATTTTTATATATTCATCCCTAGGGTTACCGTTACAGGTGGTGCCCAACGTGGGGCCCAAAATGTGAATAGTGTTAGTATTCTTTTGGTTATAATTTTAAATTGAAAATCAAAAAAAAAAAAAAAAAAAAAATTGAAATATTCCATGGATTGCAGTCTTATTATTTTTCACTATTTTTTAAAATAAATTTTTCTATTTAGGTTCATTTTTAAAGAGATATAGCTTGGTTTGACTGATATGTGGCTACCTAGTCCACCTATGCTCGTTGCAAATTTGAGCAACTCTAAAAATCCTAAGTTATTAGGAAGTTTGAAGGAAGCTTGATTTTCCTTTTCGTTCCTTAGCTAGAAGATTCATGTGATCGTAGATCTATTATGTCAGTGTGGGGATGTAAAAAGAGGTTCATGTCTTTGAAGTTCTAAATGACTGTGTCCGTTAGTGAGAGAATTGTGGTACAACTATTCCGCTGCACTGTTATCGAGTGCTTCATATTTTTCTTCTTCTTTTTAAAATGGAAATCCTAGGATGCAAACTTGATCTTTATTATTATGGCCTGCAGTGTTTACCCATGAAACTTGCAGAGGCATATTTGAAACCAAAACATGGAAATGATTCGAAATTTTTAATATACCTATAACTTTGCCATTTTGGTATTCCAACTTTTCTTAACCTCACCCCTTGAGTCTTGTCTGGTCACTCCCCCGTATGTATTAATGAAGATTTATTACATTAACAAAAAAAAAAAAATTTAATATTTTAAAAATATACAATTATAAATTATAAAATTGCTTTGTCGTTTCTTATTTCATAGTTTCGGATGGTAAACTACATATTACCTTTTTATTTTTAATTTTTCTTTTCTTAATAGTCGATAATTAATTTTTGGAGTTTGTTTTTACTAGATTTACTACATATACCGTTAATTTTTTTTGAATTTTGCACCGTGGTGGGAAATCTACATATAAAAACAAAAAAATGTTTACTTATTCAGTTAATAGTTTCCGAACTAAACGTGCTATTAGAAGAAGATCCAATACTCTTCCAAGTAGTAGCACTAATCGAAATAGTTCCGATCAGTCACTTGACAAAGAACAATCAGTATCGAATATGAATTCAGAATCTCCACAAGGGCCATCAGGCTTACAAGCTACAGGTGGTAGTATAACTGATAAACCTAAATCTAATTGAGAAAATCAGAATCTCAAGGAAATTATCCAGCAAACAGTTATAGATACCTTAGATATATTCCGAGCAGAAGGTCAAAAATACATTAGTGCCGAATTGGAAAAAAGCAGAAACATATTGAGGGATGAAGTTCCTGCAATTATTCGTTCTTCTCTATCAACTGATACTCCTGAGCCTCGTTTAAGGAGCTCTCGCGCAAGGAGCCCTTTACCACATTCTTCTACGAATGCTCAACCCCTCAATTCCACTGCATCGCGTCAAGAACAGACAGCCAATCAGGAAGACACAGGCCAAAGTTCCAACATGAATACTTTCATTAGAGAAATAAATAACATGAACATAAATGACGTGTCGGAAAATACCCACGGGCCCCCTCAAACCTTTTCATTAGGCAGGTACAATCCACAAAATTATCATAAATGGGGTATAAAATTTGATAGTAAATCAATGACTGTGGACAACTTTCTCTTTAGATTAGAAAGACTTAGAATTTGTTATAATGTTACCTATGATGATATAGTGATGAACTTTCACCATTTTGTCAGCGGCCAAGTAAAAAGCTGGTATTGGGTCTTTTTAAAATCTAACCCGAATGTTTGTTGGTTGGCCCTCTGTTCTGCTCTCGTTGAGCAATTTAGAGGTTAAGAGACTGACTCGGAACTAGCTAGGAAGATGTTTGATAGAAAACAATAGTCAAACGAGAGTTTCGATGACTTTTATACCAGTATACTGCAGATGTATAGTCGTCTCCGTGTTCCTAAACCCGATGGGGAGCTAATAGAGCTTATTAAGCCAAATTTTAAGAAGAGGATGGGTGACTTTCTCCTTACGTTTGATACTAATAGTCTGTTCCATAACGACCATGAGTATCGAGGGCTTAGAAATAGTTTCGTTCCTCAAACAAAGAGAAATTATGTTTCCGAATTGGAATCAGGTGATTTGCCATATCAACAAAATAGCCCAGCTGATGCTACCATTGAGGAAATGAAGGATACCAGTTAAAATGATTGTTGGAAATGTAAAGTTGTTGGAAACCCATATTATGAATGTCTCGAACCACAAACATTCCCATTTTGTTATAAATGCGGAAAAGAAAACACCACGTATCGTTTTTAACCCAAATGCACGGGTAACGCTAACAGGAACAATCATGTGACCGGGGCGAATTGTTCTCAGGTGAAAAACCATAGAAGAGCGAGAAGAAACCCATTCAGGGATTAAATTCAAATTCATTGACAAACAAGCCCAATTTTACAAATATTCAGTTAATACGCCGTGAGCCAGAGCTACAGCTCTCTTACTCACATACCAATTTTAAAAAAGGTAACCCATATATCCAAAAACCAAACAAACCTCAACCGACATTGCACGACCGATTGTTAAATTATTATTCAGTTCGTGAAAAGATATTTGGTGGTTGGGGTATAAAGGGCATAAGAAAATTCGTAAGCTGCGGGAGAAATTTAAAGAAAAGAAACGAATGTATAAAGCAATCGAAGCAACTTCTCTCAGCACACTCTTTGACGATCCCCGACCGTATGCTTCTGTTTCAATTGAAGGGGAAACCATTTTAGGTTTACTGGATAGTGGGGAAAGTGTCACCTGTTTGGGAGAGGGGGGGAGTAGAATTCTTGAAAAAACACGACATTCAAATTTCGGTGACGTGAAATAAGGCCCAACGAAAAAAGGCCAAATTTTAAATTTGGCGTTATTTCGCTTTTAAAATGGAAATAAGGCCGAATTGGCTGTATTTCTATTTTCAAACCGAAATAAGGCCAGATTTACATTGGAAATAAGACCAAATTTCAAATTTGGATTTATTCCACTTTATTAGTGGAAATAAGGACAATATGAAACAAAAGAATTTCCACTCCATGGTCGGCGTGGATGGAAAAGGATTTGATATAAAATGATAATTGATAGAAGGAAAGGATATTTCGTTGTGGACAAAAATAATAGTTTCTTCAATTAACAAAACAACAAATCAAATATATTTTCTTCAATATATATGCAAGAAACAAATTAATGAAACTTATCTAAGCAAAAAAACAAATTTATCGAAACACTTGACAGAAAAACATAAAAGCTTAAAATTCGCCGCGAATTTTAAGCTTTTATGTTTTTCTGTCAAGTGTTTCGATAAATTTGTTTTTTTGCTTAGATAAGTTTCATTAATTTGTTTCTTGCATATATATTGAAGAAAATATATTTGATTTGTTGTTTTGTTAATTGAAGAAACTATTATTTTTGTCCACAACGAAATATCCTTTCCTTCTATCAATTATCATTTTATATCAAATCCTTTTCCATCCACGCCGACCATGGAGTGGAAATTCTAATGCTTCACATTAACACGTACTTCATAATATCTTTTCTACCTCAATTCCCTCCTGATGATAAACTTTGAAACCCCTAATTCGACAAAAGAAGTTTTAGTGTTTTCACTAATAAACGAAATAAAACCAAATTGGCTTTTTTTCGTTTTCTAAAACGAAATTAAGCCAAATCAAGATTTTGGCGTTATTTCCAGGTTTAAAACGAAATAAAGCCAAATTTTTGATTTTCGGCTTTATTTCGTTGGCCCTTATTTCACGTCACCTCAAATTTCTTCCATTTCATCGAAAACTAAAACGGCTGATGGAAAAAAGCAACCCATTGTAGGCAAAGCTTCGGTAGCTATTGATTATAAAGGGGATTCCAAAATCTTGACCGTTTTTTTTGTCCCGAGTCTATCCCAAAAATTTTAACTTGGTATAGATTTTTCGAAACACTTTGACATTATGAATAATTTCATTATGGAACTTTCAAACGTAGTTTCAGAAAAAGAACTCGATCCAAATGCACATGTTCTTTCAGTTGAAGATTCAAGGAAACTTAAAAATGCCATCAGCTTTTTTCCATCCTCAGCCACTTATGGCTTAGAAAAGACAAAGCTAGAGGAACATGCAATCGATACAGGTAATACAAAACCTATAAAGCAACGTTTTTACCCGGTATCGCCAGCGGTACAGAAACTTCTTTATGATGAACTGGATCGTATGTTGGAAATGGGTGTAATCGAGGGGAGTGATAGTCCTTGGAGCTCCCCCGTAGTTCCGGTTAGAACTCCAGGAAAGAACCGGTTGTGCTAAGACTATTGCAAAGTCAACGAGTGCACCGTCAAAGATGCGTATCCACTTCATCATATCGAAGGGTTGCTAGGTCATCTTCCAGAGGCACACTACATTTCTAGTGTGGATTTGAAAGATGCCTTTTGGCAGATCCCGCTGGATGAGGAATCCCAAAAAAACGGCGTTTACAGTCTTTGGTAGCCCTTATATCAGTTCAAGGTTATGCCATTCGGTCTTTGTAACGCGCCTCATCGTATGTGCATGTTGATAGACAGAGTGATTCCATCTGAATTGAGTAAATATATCTTCGTCTACCTTGATGATTTACTGATAGCTTAGAAATGAAAGACCGATCTACTATTACTCCCATAAATTGTACACAGCGCAAAGAAACTACAGCGTTACAGAACATGAATGTCTTGCAGCGGTGATGGGCATTAAAAAATTTCGTGCTTATATAGAAGGACACCCTTTCAAGGTTATTACGGACTACGCTAGCCTGAAGTGGTTGATGAGTCAGAGAGATTTGAGTGGACGTTTAGCTCGCTGAAGCCTAAAATTGCAGGGATTTGACTTCACCATTGAGCATCGTAAAGGAACACTTAATGTCGTGCCGGACGCTCTGTCCAGAGTTGACGAGGTGGATGAAGTTGTAATGAGTGACTTAAAGGAAGAGCATCTCTCTGATGCCCTGCACATTGATCTTACGGATCGTAGCTTCCAATCTAAAGACTACTGTAAAATCATAAGCACCATCGAAGAACAAAAAGACCAGCTACCTGACCTTCAAGTGTCGAACCAGTTCATTTAAAAGAAGGTCAATCATTGCAAAGGGAATCCACTCGAGGATGATCTCGTTTGGAAACTTTGGGTCCCAGTAGAGTTGACCGAATATCTAGTTTCTCTGGCACATCGGCCACCCAGAGCAGCGCATGGGGGTATAGCCAAAACCCTTTATAGACTAAGTGAGAAGTTTTTTTGGCCCAACATGACGGCACAAAATATTTGTGGCAAACTGTGGAACTTGCAAGATGTCAAAGGCACCAAATACAACCCTCCGACCACCTATGGGTAAGGCATTTGTGGTAGAAAGACCGTTTCAGTTAGTTTATATAGATTATTTAGGTCCCTATCCACGATCGAAAAACGGGAATACTTATATTCTCGTTGCCTTAGATCAGCTGAGTAAGTTTGTGATACTCCAACCCTTGAGAGCTGCAACCACGGCTGCTACTGTAAGATTTCTGACTGAGCAAATCTTTTGCGTTTTTGGTGTTCCCGAATCGATCTTATCGGACAATGGCAGTCGATTTACTAGTAAGGAATACGAAAAACTTTTGACATGTTATGGAGTTCGTCATATTAAGCCTCCTACTCTCCACAGGCAAATGCCAGTGAGAGAGTGAATAGATCGATCCTTGCCACCATTCGCTCCTATGTCGATCCAGACCAAAAGAATCGGGATTTTCATCTTCCATCCATTGCGTATGCTCTACGCACGTCAGTACATTCGGCCATTAAAATGTCACCATACGAAGCCTTATTCGGCCAGAGAATGGTCGAACATGGTTCGGATTATCACCTTCTACGGGCCTTGAATGGTCTGAATAATTCTAAAGGAGCCAAAATGAACATAGTTCATTCATATATAAAAGAATCCTTAGAAAATGCACACAAACAATATGAAAAGGTATATAATACACGTAGCAAAGTTGTGAAATTCGAGGAAGGAGATATTGTTTTTCGGCGGAATTTTATTTTGAGCGATGCAGCGAAAGGAAGAAGTGCTAAGTTAAGCCCAAAATTTTTGAAATTTAAAGTCCGTAAAGTAGAAGGCAACAACTTATATGAACTTGAGGATTTATCAGGGAAAAAGATAGGGGTTTACCATGGTAAGGATATTCGGAGGTGAGGAGGAGGTGTTTAATACTTATGGATAGAAACAAAAGATTTCTTAATTTAATCTTAATTCCTTTCCCTTTTCGTTTTATGCGTTGGGAACTTATAAAACGCAAGGGTTTGTAAAATGTAGCGAAGTTTTTTTAATTTTTTAAAACAGTGTTCTAGTTTTTCTTTGGGGTTCTACTGTAAATTGTATTCTCCTTAACCCGAAACTTTGAAATTGAGTACCCTCAAGAATTAAATAAATAATAATAAAAAAACCTAATGACGTCACTACGTGTACTGTGTACTTATCATCAAAGCTCTTATACGTCCCCCGGAATATAATTTTTGTGTTATTTGAGAGTGTAGCGAGATGAAGTTAAATCATCTCAAATTTCGCTCTCTCATTTTACTCTCCTTTGAATAGAAGATTGTAAAGCCAGATGGGCGATAAATTGGAATCATCACGAAGAATCCTAAAACCTCTAATCTACACCCATACATTGCAATTATTTTTTTTTCATCTCCCATCATGGATGACTTCCGGGATCGCTTTTCTCGAAAACTTTTAACTTGATATAAAATTTCATGTCGGCTTTTGAAATTAGTTTAAAAGATAAAAACCTTCTTCCGCGAGTTTGGCATCGCTATGTTGATGATGTGTTTTCCGTAGTGCATAAAGACCAAGTAGAAAAAACGTTGGAAATTTTAAATAACCAATTTAAAACAATAAAATTCACTTATGAAGTTGAAGTAGAAAGAAAAATCGCGTTTCTTGATTTAGAAGTGCAATATAAAAATGAAAAAGTTGAATTTGGTGTATTTCATAAACCAACAAGCACTATGAGAACCATTACTAGTGATTCTTTTTGCCCAAGACAACATAAATTAGCCGCATATCACTCAATGGTTCATAGATTATGCCGTTTACCCCTGTCAGTATCCAATTATAAAAAAGAATACGAGTATATAAAAACAACTGCGTGTGTAAATGGTTTCAGTGAACAAATGATTGATAAACTAATCTATAAACATACGCGGAAAGTAAAAAACTTCAACATGACAACCTTTTTCTCACAAGTAGAACCAAATAAAAATAAAAGAGTAGCATTGTCCTTTGAACCGTCTATAACAAATAAATTAAAACAAGTGTTTAAGAACCATGAAATGGATGTGGTTTATAAAAATGACAAAAAATTAATGAATTTACTTGGTTCTACAAAGGACAAAACAACAACTTTGAGTAAGTCAGGGATTTACATGGTTGAATGTTGTGATTGCAAACGTAAATACTATGGCCAAACAAAACGAAGCATAGAGACAAGATTCAAAGAACACATGAATAATTGTGTCCGTCTCAATCAGCCACAAAAATCTGCGATTGCGTCACACATTTTAAATGATGATCATAACAACATAAACATCGAAAATGTAACCCTACTAAAACAAGTAAATGACCATAGACGATTGGATGCATTTGAATCGTTTTACATACAAAAAGACACAAATGCACTAAATTTAGACAACGGTAATATTGAGTCTTGCCTGCTTAATATAATGTGCCAAAGACAAAATTAAAAGAAGAGAAAAGTACCGCTTTCAATGTTGATGCTACAACACAACTAAGCTTAGTCGCGATTGCTGATGAAATGCATTCAGGTTAGTTACGTGTTTGTTTATTTCGTTTTGCGTTAAATGTAGTGTTTTTTGTAAACTTAAATTTAACAAATGTGTATCGACTCAATGAAGTCAAAATAAGGTGTGATTAATATTATATAAATACAATTTATCGGACTTCATGCCGTTCAACGTTGAACTGTTATATTACATCTATTTTTAAAAAAATCTAAAAAAAATTTTAAGACTAAAATTTAAAATATCTAGTTAAAATTGAAGGAGTTATAGGAGGCAGCGGAAGGAGTTCGCCGGCCATGTCCGATGGCTTAGGAGGAAGCTTGGGTTGTTGGTGTTTTCTGAGGGTTGACAGGGCGTTTGAGTTGTTCAGTTGGGAAGTGGTCGAGTTGAAAAAGAGTTGTGTGTCGGCGGCGGCGTCGGGCGGTCTTAGTATCCCATGTGGGAAAATAATGTTTTTTTTTGCATAAGAGAGGAAAAAAAGTAATTCCAAGTAATACTAAAACACAAAAATAAAATGCACGACTGGGTCGCACGAACTTGCTCTTATGATAAGCAATTGCGTAGTGGCTGCATATATGGATATTAAAAACAAATTAAATAATTTCGAAAATTCTTTTATTTTTTAAATTAGTTTAAGAGTTTTCTCGGAAAAACTAAGTATGCAATTAAATTTCAAAGCTATACGGCAATTTAGAAAAAAAAATATTGAAAATCGTTGGACCAGTTTTTTTTTTAAAAGGTTATTTTTGAAAAACTTTTTCAAAAAATATTTTGAAATTTATTTGAGTATGCAAATATATGGCAATCTATAGTTAACATTTGAAAAATAATTTAAAAAAAAATTAATGTACCCGTTTCCAACATATTTCGAAAACCAAAAATTTTTTTGAAAAAATTATAAAAAATCAAAAAAAAAAGTTTTTTAAAACTTTGAAATGCCATATTAATAAAATTATGAATGACTTTCTGTGACCAAAATTTTATTGAAATCGAATGTATAGTTTACGAGAAAATTTGATTTGAAAATATTGGTGCTATGAGAGGTACCGTTATTAGACAAATTTTGAAAAAAAATTTTGAACCAAAAGATAGATTTTCTTGCAAAAATAGCATTCTGAAAGTCTTATCAAAATCGTTACAGCTGTTTTTGAGAAAATCAATTTTTGTCTTCAAGATTGTATGGCAGGTGCCGTTATTTTTGGACCTAGAGCAAAAATAAATAAAATGCACGACTGGGTCGCACGAACTTGCTCTAATGTGTGACAGTGGTCTTGGGGCTTGAGATTTTGGTAAAAATAAATTTTTCAAAATTCTTATATAAATACTTAAACTAATTTGAGCTGAAAAAAAAGTACGCCGTTTTATTTCTTTTATAAATTTGAATTTATGAGAATAAATTTATAAAAATCTGTGGAGCGGTTTTTGAGAAAAAAGTTTTTTTTGAAAAACTTTTTGAAAAAATTTTTCAAAAAGAATTCAAAAACGCCAGTTCATAGGTATTCAGCAAATACATTTATTTAAAATTTTAAGAAAAAAATTTAGTAAGCAGTTTTCAAAATATTAATTGATTAAATTTTTTTTAAAAAAATGCTTTTAAAAATACAAAAAAATATTTTGCAAAAATATTGGTATGCAATACAAATTGAGCTACCTACAGCTAAATGTGTGTGAAATTTCGAAAGAATCGGTTTAGTCGTTTTCGAGTTAGTCGAAAGCAAAAAAACGGTCCTATGGAAAGTACCGTTCTTAGCCATTTTTTAAAACTTTTTTTTCAGCCATATGATTGGTCGTACCTAAAAAACGACACTGATTTTTTTAAATAAAAATCGTTAGAGCCGTTTTTGAGAAAAATAAGCTTTAAAATAACGGTTGTATGGCAGGTACCGTTATTTTTTGAGCTAAAAAAAAAATTTCAATTTCGCCTCTGTACAATACCTAAAAAAGTCTATATACCAAGTTTGAAGCAATTCGGCCCACCCGTTTGGGCTGTAGGTCTACATACAGACAGACAGACAGACATACAGACGGACAGAATTTTTAGACCATCTTTTTCGTCTTCGCTATCATCGTAATGTCATGTTTGATTGTTATCTCAAAACTTTTTTTTTCGACGAATGCATAACTTGCCTTATAGTACCTATAATCGCAGGTAAAAAGAGGAAAAAAATTGTACGAGTGCAGTGGAGAGGTTCTGTTATAAACCTTATTAAATATTAGTGTTCCGACGTAAAATCATAAAATGTTTGCATGCTTGCACAACTAAGTAAAGAATGGAATTCTAAACCTCGACCTCTTTAAACTCCCTACTCCGCTCACCCATAGACACAATAAAAAAAATTAGGAGAAAAACCAAATAAGAAAAAATACAAAAAAAAACATGAAAAAAAGATTTTATTTAGTGAAATTGGCAGTATTAACGCCCCCTTCAAACCATGTAATTCCGCTATAAGAACAAAATATCAAAAGCAAACAAAAAAAATTAGATGATAAAGAAAACGAAATAAATCTGATCGTGCCATCTGCTAGTGACGTCATTATTTAAAACTTTTATTAGTGATCTAACCGATCGTAATTCCGTATGATGATCCCGTTCCCAAAGCTGTTGGATTAAAATCGAGAAAGAAGTTCTTCAGTATCCCGTTGTTCCAGTCTCTTTTCGGATTTGAGTCATATTTTTTTTATAAGTATTCATAATGATTAGTTAAGTGGGGGTAGTAAAAAAAAAAATAACAGAAAACGAAGGAGAAGATAGCAAAACAACATAGCATAAAGATAAATGGATTCATTGTTAAAACAGTACCTACATGAGTACATTTCTGTAAAAAGTGGTTAAGAAAATATAAAGGTACATTTGGGTAATTTCAGGATATCTAATTTATAGGGTACACATACCTTCCTGCGCTCCCAGATGCTGTGCACAACATCGGTGGAATTGCATGCAATTATATTCAGGGTAAGTGGTTAAATTTGAACCTTACGGTTTTTTTACATTTGAACCTATATTTTCTACCATTTTCATGCTCATTTAAAAAAAAAAAAAAAAAAAAAAGAAGAAAAAAAACCTTATGCTATCATAAACTTAACTTGATTATTTTATTTTTTTCCCTACTTCTGAATAATAAAAATTAAATTTAATTTTTTTTAATTTTAATATTCATTATCATAATATTTGTTTATATCCATTCAACATAAAACTGAAATATCATTATACATGATAGTAGTTACCTAATTTATTATTCTTATGATAATACCACGTGTAAATTTTTACTTGCGATTATAGTTACTATAAGGCAAGTTATGCATTCGTAAAAAACAAAATTTTTTTTGGACAATCAAACATAACATTACGATGATAGAGAAGTCGAAAAAAGTGGGTCCGACAATTCTGTCTATCTGTCTTTCTGTCTGTCTGTCTGTCTGTCTGTCTGTCCGTCTGTCTGTATCGGCATCTACAGCCTAAACGGCTATACCGATTTGCTTCAAACTTGGTAGATAGTAATTTTATGACGTCCTACAGAGGGGTTTTTGGAATTAGCATTCTAGCTTTTAAACTAACGGTACCTGCCATACGATTTTTAGTGAAAATTCAATTTTTCTCGAAAACGGCTCCTACGATTTTGATAAAACTTTCTGAATGATGTTTTCTGCACAAACTTAATGTTTTGGTTGGAATAGATTTTTCAGGAAAAGTCTTATGACGGTACCTCCCATAGGACCGGTTTTTTGAAATCCGATTTTCTCGTAAGCCACTGGACGAATTTCGATGAAATTTTTAATGTAGAAGCCCTATTATAAACGAAATAATAAAAATTCTTTAATTTTTCAAAAAAAAGTTTTTTTGAGTTTCTTAAAAAAGTTTTAAATTTTTTTTTTATTTTTTGTTTTTTCTAAAAACGGTTTAATCAATTTTTTTTTAATTTTATTTTTCTGATAAAAACTACAAAGTTCTAGAAATTGGCATACTCAAAAAAAATTTGGAATATGTTTTCGAAAAGTTTTTAAAAAAACCGTTTTTTGAAAAAACTGGTCGAACGATTTTGAAAAAAAATTTCCTTAAATTTTGAAAAAGCAAAAAAAATCTGATGGCTTACTTCATTTTCTCCAAAAAACGTTTTAAATTTCATATGATTTTTTCAATGCTTACGGCCATTTGAACACATTAGAGCAAGTTCGTACGAACCAGTCGTGCACTTTATTTATTTGAAGAATGTATCATTGTATAATAAGGGTTATATATTATAGTTAAAAATTTCACAGGAAATAAAATTCACTACCTTAGTATATTCTTAATTTAAACTTTCTTTTTTTTCTTGATCAATTTTCAATTGATCTTGTATTTGGAAGCTCGAAGTTCAGCTCATTTTGCTCTTCCTTTTTATCATGGGAAGAATGAATTCTTTTTTTGTGATTTATCCTACTTTCAGGATAATGATGGCGTAAGATAAATTTCCGTGCGGGAGTCGATCAGATCTCAGCTCATGACATAGGGTGGGTGAGTTAAAAAAAAAAAAAAAAAAACAATTTAGGGGCTACTATCAACATGAGGACATGATAGCCATGGTGTATCGTCCTGTATCCTTTTTGATCGGGGGGATGCAAGGGGTGGGTAAACCCTCAAGGAGGAGAAGCCTACATCTGATTCTCTCCATACCACTAGCGCAAAGGAGGAACGAGGATTTACTGTATTCAGGTTTGGGCTCCCAATATAAAATTTCAGACAACCACATCTTGTCTTAGGCATGGAAATTACGTAACAACGTCTGGGTGATGCAACAAGAACCTCCCTAAGCCGACGAGCTACAGCCAGTTGGAAGCAAGCATGCCTGTGGCTACAGAAACCCGGACACCCTCTCATTTTTGCTGCTCGGACTGGCTCAAGGAGTCCTGTGGTCTTGAGTCATATGAGTGGTATAGGAATGAGAGGCCTAGTGATGAAAAAAAAAAAAACATTTTAACCTTGAGGTGTCAGGCCTCATCGCAATACATTTTTATATGTTCATCCCTAGGGTTACCGTTACACCTTTCCATTCGCTGCTTCTATCCTGACAAATATAGCCACTCCATAAGGAAGCCGGGAAGCGTCTGAGAATCCATGGAGCTGCCTCCTTGCACCTTTGCCTGTTCCAAGCCATCTTTCTATCCAAAATCGTTCCAGATTAGAGAGTCGCTGACGAGTGAAGACGTGTTATGCGAAAGCTTAGGTAAAGTAGATAAGAAAAAGAAAAAAGTAAACAAAAATTAAATGCGTTGCAGAATCTGTTCATCGAAAATTGGAAGAGATATCTGTAAAATTAATTGCAGTGATTGTGGTCATTTATTTCACGCAAAATGTGCCACACTTAAACCTTCAGACGTAGAACACATATCCAAATCGAAAAAAACATGGAATTGTAAGGTTCAGCAAAAAAAACTGCCCGAGCCGATTATCGCTATCATCTTCTGTTGCCGCTACAAATGATAGTCTGACTGCAGATGACTTTACTTAAGAGGGAATTCACCTCAAAGTTACGGAAATAAAAACTACACTGCCTAATACTCTACATTCATTGGGTTTGATGCAAGCAATTTCTACTCTCTAGGAGACAACACGATTGCTTTCTGAAATACAAAAAGAAAACGCAATAATTAAAGCTGAACTCATATCAACAAGAGAGAGACGTGATAACGCTGAGTATTTGTACCACTCTTAACACATTGAACTGCGTGAGATTCCCTTTTTGAGAACGAAAACGTGCGTGCAACGGTGATTAAAATCCTAAACAAGGGAGTCCTTGTACCCATTATTTTTTTAAATATTTTCTTTTTGAATTTCTTGATTTTATACTTATTTGTTTTTAAATTCCCTGAATTTTTTTTATTTTTTTTACACATCCCATTTTTTTTGTTAGCTTTTTCTATAGAAACTCGAAAAAAAACAAATTTGTTGGTCTTGTAACCATACTTTTTTTGAGTTTATATAATTTTTTTTTCTCTTCAACTTATATTATAATTCTCAATTTTTTTTTAATTTTTTTTTGTGCAATCGCGTTGATTTTTACTTTCTTTCTTCCTCTTAAAACTTTTTTTAATTTTTGTTTTCTCTTATCAATTGACCATGTCAAAGAGACGAGGGGGCACGGTAGTGCAAAAGCCTGGGGGTAGTCGTCGGGGTCGTGTCTTGAGGTCACAATTGACCGACTCTTTTACGGATCTAGCTTCATCCCTTGTTCGACGCTCGGCAGCTACTAAAAACAAGGAGCTGCTTCTCTCTTTACTCAAGCCGAAGATGAAGTCTCACCCAAGGGGGCCCTAGCGTTCGTGATTTTTTTGGCGGAAACGAGGATTAATTGGAGGACTACATCCTTGACGTAGTTACTGCAGCTGTGGGAGCAAGTTGATCGTAGGATTTTCGGTTCTTTTCTGGGGAGATGGAAAGATTTAGAACGGCTCTACGAGACGACGCGACGTAGCAGGGATTGTTCGAGAGACCCTTTTAGCACCAACCCCCGAATTCAACCGTCCTGATCCTCCAATGACACCAAGCCAACAGAAGGACCTCCTCTGCCTTACGCCGCCTCATCGTTCTCCGGCTCGTAGGCGCTCCCCACCCAGGAACCGAACTTCTCCTCGACAATGTTCACCTCCACGTGGAAATACTGCGGAAGAAACCTCCAATTTGGAAGAGTTTTATCAGCAACTTGATAGGATGAATTTCAGTGATCCCAACAACAACACTTCGGCACCCAACACTCAGTCTCAGCCAGGCCTCGATACTCCGGGCTTACGGCCCTCCAGTTCCATTTCCATAAGTGGGGGTTGAAGTTTGACAATCGATCTATGTCTGCCGACGATTTCCTGTTCTGGTTGGAACGCCTGAGGACGAGCTACGGTGCCCCATGGGATTACGTGGTTCTTAACTTCCACCATTTTGTTGCTGGCCCGGTAGAGACCTGGTTCTGGATCTACCTGAAAGTGAACCCCGACATCACCTGGTTGGTACTCCAAGATGCCCTTATAGAGCAATTCAGGAGTCTAGAAACGGATTCGGAGCTATCGAGGAAATTATATGATTTCAGATTTCAAGGACCAACGGAGAAGTTCGATGATTTTTTCTCTGACATCCAAAACTCAACGGAAAGATGATGAATCCGAAACCAGATACAGAAATGATCGACCTTTTGCGGAGCAATGTTCGACGTCAGTTGGGGATGGTCCTTATTACATTCAAGGCAAATTCATTGGTCGATATGGTTCATGCCTGTCGGAAAGTAGAAAAAAATATCTCCTCGACCGCGAGGTCCCTAGAATGCGACCTGGACAAATACCACCTCCACGTACAAGTGCTATCTCAGAACTCATTGCTGAGGAGACTAAAAGAGGAGCTGCTTCAAGCCCCGAGATCGAGGCTTTTCACCATCAAAAGTAAAGAGATACGCGCAACTACACTTGCTGGAATTGCAAGGGTAAGGGCCATTCGTTTAATGAATGCCGTGAACCCCAAGAAGTATTTTTCTGTTTAAAATGTGGCGGGAAAAACACCACCTACCCGCACTGTCCTCGATTTCACGGAAACGAGTTGAAGATCAGTCTGAAACCCCGGGGAACTGCTCTCAGGAAAAAAACCCGGAGTCCAAGTAATATCACTGCCTCTCGCCCCTTTCAGCAATTCCGAACCTTTACAAGACCCTGAACAATCACTACACAACACACCGGTTCCTGTTATCCGAATCTGAGACCGGCCGCGTAAGTCCCCAGAAGCCGCAGCACCACTACCAACTGGCTCTCCGAGGAAACCACTAAAACCTCTCCATGAAAGACTCCAAAACTATCTGGACGTGCGAAAAAGAATTTTTGGAACCCAGCACACCATCATATCAGAGAAAGTGGCGAAGCTAAGAAAAAAATTTCGAGACAAGAAGGCGGCATACAAGGCTAAGCAACAACTTTGTGTAGCTCAGATGATCCCTGACCATATACTATACCATATACCGTTCACCACTTTGAAGAGCCTCTTCTAGGCTTGCTCGACAGTGGCGCAAGCATCAGCTGTCTGGGAGCTGATGGTTTGGGATTCCTCCAAAAACACGGAAAAACAGCTTCGAAACTTTCTTCTGAAGACTGCCGATGGGAAACATCAAGCCATAGTAGGCAAAGTATATGCTGACGTTTCCTACAAAGGGATGACGAAAAAACTTCCCCTCTACTTGGTTCCATCGTTACAGCAGAAACTATACTTAGGCATTGACTTCTGGAGAAAGTTCGATATCGCTCCTCAACTGATCTCCGAAATCTCTTCACATCCACGCCCGCAAGAGACAAACCCAAACGCCCACATACTTACCGATCAGGACTCCAAACGGTTAAAAGATGCCATTAGCCGGTTCCCTTCCTCCGCTGTAGAAGGCCTAGGAAAAACCACGTTAGAGGAACATATCATTGACACAGGAGATGCAGAGCCCATTAAGCAGCGTCATTACCCGATTTCTCCGGCGGTACAGAAACTGCTATATGAGGAACTGGAACGTATGCTCAAACTCGGAGTTATTGAGGAAAGTAATAGTGCGTGGAGTTCTCCGGTAGTGCTAGTGCGCAAGCCCGGCAAAAATCGCTTATGCCTCGATTACAGGAAGGTCAATGCCAAGACAAGGAAAGATGCGTATCCACTTCCTCAAATAGAAGGTTTGCTATCGCGTCTTCCAGGTATACATTTCATTTCGAGTGTGGACCTGAAAGACGCGTTGTGGATCTCAGATCCCGTTGGAGAAGTCCTCTCGGGAAAAGATGGCATTTACTGTGCCCGGCATGCCCCTGCTACAGTTAACGGTCATGCCATTTGGCCTCTGCAATGCGCCACAACGCATGGTCAGATTGATGGACAAAGTGGTACCCCACCAACTGAGAGAATAAATCTTTCCGTACCTGGACGACTTGTTGGTAGTATCGAGCACGTTCGAGGAGCATGTACACCTGTTGGAGATCTTGGCGGGCCGATTGTAGGAAGCGGGACTAACGATCAACGTCCAGAAGTCCAAATTCTGCTTCAAGGAGCTGAAGTACCTCGGGTACATCGTCGGCGACGGATGTCTCAAGACGGATCAGGAAAAGATGAGGGCCATTTCTGAGTTTCCAACACCTTACTCAGCGAAGCAGGTGAGACGGTTTCTGGGACTAGCAGGTTGGTACCGGCGGGCGTTTTGTGAAGGACTTCTCGACCTTGGCGGGTCCAGTTACCGACAC
>CAJZLR020000017.1:0-48029 GCA_916050605.2 Platycheirus albimanus | reverse complement strand
GATGTTGATGTTGATGTTGATGTTGATGTTGATGTTGATGTTGATGTTGATGTTGATGTTGATGTTGATGTTGATGTTGATGTTGATGTTGATGTTGATGTTGATGTTGATGTTGATGTTGATGTTGATGTTGATGTTGATGTTGATGTTGATGTTGATGTTGATGTTGATGTTGATGTTGATGTTGATGTTGATGTTGATGTTGATGTTGATGTTGATGTTGATGTTGATGTTGATGTTGATGTTGATGTTGATGTTGATGTTGATGTTGATGTTGATGTTGATGTTGATGTTGATGTTGATGTTGATGTTGATGTTGATGTTGATGTTGATGTTGATGTTGATGTTGATGTTGATGTTGATGTTGATGTTGATGTTGATGTTGATGTTGATGTTGATGTTGATGTTGATGTTGATGTTGATGTTGATGTTGATGTTGATGTTGATGTTGATGTTGATGTTGATGTTGATGTTGATGTTGATGTTGATGTTGATGTTGATGTTGATGTTGATGTTGATGTTGATGTTGATGTTGATGTTGATGTTGATGTTGATGTTGATGTTGATGTTGATGTTGATGTTGATGTTGATGTTGATGTTGATGTTGATGTTGATGTTGATGTTGATGTTGATGTTGATGTTGATGTTGATGTTGATGTTGATGTTGATGTTGATGTTGATGTTGATGTTGATGTTGATGTTGATGTTGATGTTGATGTTGATGTTGATGTTGATGTTGATGTTGATGTTGATGTTGATGTTGATGTTGATGTTGATGTTGATGTTGATGTTGATGTTGATGTTGATGTTGATGTTGATGTTGATGTTGATGTTGATGTTGATGTTGATGTTGATGTTGATGTTGATGTTGATGTTGATGTTGATGTTGATGTTGATGTTGATGTTGATGTTGATGTTGATGTTGATGTTGATGTTGATGTTGATGTTGATGTTGATGTTGATGTTGATGTTGATGTTGATGTTGATGTTGATGTTGATGTTGATGTTGATGTTGATGTTGATGTTGATGTTGATGTTGATGTTGATGTTGATGTTGATGTTGATGTTGATGTTGATGTTGATGTTGATGTTGATGTTGATGTTGATGTTGATGTTGATGTTGATGTTGATGTTGATGTTGATGTTGATGTTGATGTTGATGTTGATGTTGATGTTGATGTTGATGTTGATGTTGATGTTGATGTTGATGTTGATGTTGATGTTGATGTTGATGTTGATGTTGATGTTGATGTTGATGTTGATGTTGATGTTGATGTTGATGTTGATGTTGATGTTGATGTTGATGTTGATGTTGATGTTGATGTTGATGTTGATGTTGATGTTGATGTTGATGTTGATGTTGATGTTGATGTTGATGTTGATGTTGATGTTGATGT
Organism: Platycheirus albimanus; assembly: GCA_916050605.2. NCBI lineage: Eukaryota > Metazoa > Arthropoda > Insecta > Diptera > Syrphidae > Platycheirus > Platycheirus albimanus. The sequence continues at coordinate 46,632 of CAJZLR020000017.1, read as the reverse complement.
TGATGTTGATGTTGATGTTGATGTTGATGTTGATGTTGATGTTGATGTTGATGTTGATGTTGATGTTGATGTTGATGTTGATGTTGATGTTGATGTTGATGTTGATGTTGATGTTGATGTTGATGTTGATGTTGATGTTGATGTTGATGTTGATGTTGATGTTGATGTTGATGTTGATGTTGATGTTGATGTTGATGTTGATGTTGATGTTGATGTTGATGTTGATGTTGATGTTGATGTTGATGTTGATGTTGATGTTGATGTTGATGTTGATGTTGATGTTGATGTTGATGTTGATGTTGATGTTGATGTTGATGTTGATGTTGATGTTGATGTTGATGTTGATGTTGATGTTGATGTTGATGTTGATGTTGATGTTGATGTTGATGTTGATGTTGATGTTGATGTTGATGTTGATGTTGATGTTGATGTTGATGTTGATGTTGATGTTGATGTTGATGTTGATGTTGATGTTGATGTTGATGTTGATGTTGATGTTGATGTTGATGTTGATGTTGATGTTGATGTTGATGTTGATGTTGATGTTGATGTTGATGTTGATGTTGATGTTGATGTTGATGTTGATGTTGATGTTGATGTTGATGTTGATGTTGATGTTGATGTTGATGTTGATGTTGATGTTGATGTTGATGTTGATGTTGATGTTGATGTTGATGTTGATGTTGATGTTGATGTTGATGTTGATGTTGATGTTGATGTTGATGTTGATGTTGATGTTGATGTTGATGTTGATGTTGATGTTGATGTTGATGTTGATGTTGATGTTGATGTTGATGTTGATGTTGATGTTGATGTTGATGTTGATGTTGATGTTGATGTTGATGATGTTGATGTTGATGTTGATGTTGATGTTGATGTTGATGTTGATGTTGATGTTGATGTTGATGTTGATGTTGATGTTGATGTTGATGTTGATGTTGATGTTGATGTTGATGTTGATGTTGATGTTGATGTTGATGTTGATGTTGATGTTGATGTTGATGTTGATGTTGATGTTGATGTTGATGTTGATGTTGAAGTTGATGTTGATGTTGATGTTGATGTTGATGTTGATGTTGATGTTGATGTTGATGTTGATGTTGATGTTGATGTTGATGTTGATGTTGATGTTGATGTTGATGTTGATGTTGATGTTGATGTTGATGTTGATGTTGATGTTGATGTTGATGTTGATGTTGATGTTGATGTTGATGTTGATGTTGATGTTGATGTTGATGTTGATGTTGATGTTGATGTTGATGTTGATGTTGATGTTGATGTTGATGTTGATGTTGATGTTGATGTTGATGTTGATGTTGATGTTGATGTTGATGTTGATGTTGATGTTGATGTTGATGTTGATGTTGATGTTGATGTTGATGTTGATGTTGATGTTGATGTTGATGTTGATGTTGATGTTGATGTTGATGTTGATGTTGATGTTGATGTTGATGTTGATGTTGATGTTGATGTTGATGTTGATGTTGATGTTGATGTTGATGTTGATGTTGATGTTGATGTTGATGTTGATGTTGATGTTGATGTTGATGTTGATGTTGATGTTGATGTTGATGTTGATGTTGATGTTGATGTTGATGTTGATGTTGATGTTGATGTTGATGTTGATGTTGATGTTGATGTTGATGTTGATGTTGATGTTGATGTTGATGTTGATGTTGATGTTGATGTTGATGTTGATGTTGATGTTGATGTTGATGTTGATGTTGATGTTGATGTTGATGTTGATGTTGATGTTGATGTTGATGTTGATGTTGATGTTGATGTTGATGTTGATGTTGATGTTGATGTTGATGTTGATGTTGATGTTGATGTTGATGTTGATGTTGATGTTGAAGTTGATGTTGATGTTGATGTTGATGTTGATGTTGATGTTGATGTTGATGTTGATGTTGATGTTGATGTTGATGTTGATGTTGATGTTGATGTTGATGTTGATGTTGATGTTGATGTTGATGTTGATGTTGATGTTGATGTTGATGTTGATGTTGATGTTGATGTTGATGTTGATGTTGATGTTGATGTTGATGTTGATGTTGATGTTGATGTTGATGTTGATGTTGATGTTGATGTTGATGTTGATGTTGATGTTGATGTTGATGTTGATGTTGATGTTGATGTTGATGTTGATGTTGATGTTGATGTTGATGTTGATGTTGATGTTGATGTTGATGTTGATGTTGATGTTGATGTTGATGTTGATGTTGATGTTGATGTTGATGTTGATGTTGATGTTGATGTTGATGTTGATGTTGATGTTGATGTTGATGTTGATGTTGATGTTGATGTTGATGTTGATGTTGATGTTGATGTTGATGTTGATGTTGATGTTGATGTTGATGTTGATGTTGATGTTGATGTTGATGTTGATGTTGATGTTGATGTTGATGTTGATGTTGATGTTGATGTTGATGTTGATGTTGATGTTGATGTTGATGTTGATGTTGATGTTGATGTTGATGTTGATGTTGATGTTGATGTTGATGTTGATGTTGATGTTGATGATGTTGATGTTGATGTTGTTGATGTTGATGTTGATGTTGATGTTGATGTTGATGTTGATGTTGATGTTGATGTTGATGTTGATGTTGATGTTGATGTTGATGTTGATGTTGATGTTGATGTTGATGTTGATGTTGATGTTGATGTTGATGTTGATGTTGATGTTGATGTTGATGTTGATGTTGATGTTGATGTTGATGTTGATGTTGATGTTGATGTTGATGTTGATGTTGATGTTGATGTTGATGTTGATGTTGATGTTGATGTTGATGTTGATGTTGATGTTGATGTTGATGTTGATGTTGATGTTGATGTTGATGTTGATGTTGATGTTGATGTTGATGTTGATGTTGATGTTGATGTTGATGTTGATGTTGATGTTGATGTTGATGTTGATGTTGATGTTGATGTTGATGTTGATGTTGATGTTGATGTTGATGTTGATGTTGATGTTGATGTTGATGTTGATGTTGATGTTGATGTTGATGTTGATGTTGATGTTGATGTTGATGTTGATGTTGATGTTGATGTTGATGTTGATGTTGATGTTGATGTTGATGTTGATGTTGATGTTGATGTTGATGTTGATGTTGATGTTGATGTTGATGTTGATGTTGATGTTGATGTTGATGTTGATGTTGATGTTGATGTTGATGTTGATGTTGATGTTGATGTTGATGTTGATGTTGATGTTGATGTTGATGTTGATGTTGATGTTGATGTTGATGTTGATGTTGATGTTGATGTTGATGTTGATGTTGAAGTTGATGTTGATGTTGATGTTGATGTTGATGTTGATGTTGATGTTGATGTTGATGTTGATGTTGATGTTGATGTTGATGTTGATGTTGATGTTGATGTTGATGTTGATGTTGATGTTGATGTTGATGTTGATGTTGATGTTGATGTTGATGTTGATGTTGATGTTGATGTTGATGTTGATGTTGATGTTGATGTTGATGTTGATGTTGATGTTGATGTTGATGTTGATGTTGATGTTGATGTTGATGTTGATGTTGATGTTGATGTTGATGTTGATGTTGATGTTGATGTTGATGTTGATGTTGATGTTGATGTTGATGTTGATGTTGATGTTGATGTTGATGTTGATGTTGATGTTGATGTTGATGTTGATGTTGATGTTGATGTTGATGTTGATGTTGATGTTGATGTTGATGTTGATGTTGATGTTGATGTTGATGTTGATGTTGATGTTGATGTTGATGTTGATGTTGATGTTGATGTTGATGTTGATGTTGATGTTGATGTTGATGTTGATGTTGATGTTGATGTTGATGTTGATGTTGATGTTGATGTTGATGTTGATGTTGATGTTGATGTTGATGTTGATGTTGATGTTGATGTTGATGTTGATGTTGATGTTGATGTTGATGTTGATGTTGATGTTGATGTTGATGTTGATGTTGATGTTGATGTTGATGTTGATGTTGATGTTGATGTTGATGTTGATGTTGATGTTGATGTTGATGTTGATGTTGATGTTGATGTTGATGTTGATGTTGATGTTGATGTTGATGTTGATGTTGATGTTGATGTTGATGTTGATGTTGATGTTGATGTTGATGTTGATGTTGATGTTGATGTTGATGTTGATGTTGATGTTGATGTTGATGTTGATGTTGATGTTGATGTTGATGTTGATGTTGATGTTGATGTTGATGTTGATGTTGATGTTGATGTTGATGTTGATGTTGATGTTGATGTTGATGTTGATGTTGATGTTGATGTTGATGTTGATGTTGATGTTGATGTTGATGTTGATGTTGATGTTGATGTTGATGTTGATGTTGATGTTGATGTTGATGTTGATGTTGATGTTGATGTTGATGTTGATGTTGATGTTGATGTTGATGTTGATGTTGATGTTGATGTTGATGTTGATGTTGATGTTGATGTTGATGTTGATGTTGATGTTGATGTTGATGTTGATGTTGATGTTGATGTTGATGTTGATGTTGATGTTGATGTTGATGTTGATGTTGATGTTGATGTTGATGTTGATGTTGATGTTGATGTTGATGTTGATGTTGATGTTGATGTTGATGTTGATGTTGATGTTGATGTTGATGTTGATGTTGATGTTGATGTTGATGTTGATGTTGATGTTGATGTTGATGTTGATGTTGATGTTGATGTTGATGTTGATGTTGATGTTGATGTTGATGTTGATGTTGATGTTGATGTTGATGTTGATGTTGATGTTGATGTTGATGTTGATGTTGATGTTGATGTTGATGTTGATGTTGATGTTGATGTTGATGTTGATGTTGATGTTGATGTTGATGTTGATGTTGATGTTGATGTTGATGTTGATGTTGATGTTGATGTTGATGTTGATGTTGATGTTGATGTTGATGTTGATGTTGATGTTGATGTTGATGTTGATGTTGATGTTGATGTTGATGTTGATGTTGATGTTGATGTTGATGTTGATGTTGATGTTGATGTTGATGTTGATGTTGATGTTGATGTTGATGTTGATGTTGATGTTGATGTTGATGTTGATGTTGATGTTGATGTTGATGTTGATGTTGATGTTGATGTTGATGTTGATGTTGATGTTGATGTTGATGTTGATGTTGATGTTGATGTTGATGTTGATGTTGATGTTGATGTTGATGTTGATGTTGATGTTGATGTTGATGTTGATGTTGATGTTGATGTTGATGTTGATGTTGATGTTGATGTTGATGTTGATGTTGATGTTGATGTTGATGTTGATGTTGATGTTGATGTTGATGTTGATGTTGATGTTGATGTTGATGTTGATGTTGATGTTGATGTTGATGTTGATGTTGATGTTGATGTTGATGTTGATGTTGATGTTGATGTTGATGTTGATGTTGATGTTGATGTTGATGTTGATGTTGATGTTGATGTTGATGTTGATGTTGATGTTGATGTTGATGTTGATGTTGATGTTGATGTTGATGTTGATGTTGATGTTGATGTTGATGTTGATGTTGATGTTGATGTTGATGTTGATGTTGATGTTGATGTTGATGTTGATGTTGATGTTGATGTTGATGTTGATGTTGATGTTGATGTTGATGTTGATGTTGATGTTGATGTTGATGTTGATGTTGATGTTGATGTTGATGTTGATGTTGATGTTGATGTTGATGTTGATGTTGATGTTGATGTTGATGTTGATGTTGATGTTGATGTTGATGTTGATGTTGATGTTGATGTTGATGTTGATGTTGATGTTGATGTTGATGTTGATGTTGATGTTGATGTTGATGTTGATGTTGATGTTGATGTTGATGTTGATGTTGATGTTGATGTTGATGTTGATGTTGATGTTGATGTTGATGTTGATGTTGATGTTGATGTTGATGTTGATGTTGATGTTGATGTTGATGTTGATGTTGATGTTGATGTTGATGTTGATGTTGATGTTGATGTTGATGTTGATGTTGATGTTGATGTTGATGTTGATGTTGATGTTGATGTTGATGTTGATGTTGATGTTGATGTTGATGTTGATGTTGATGTTGATGTTGATGTTGATGTTGATGTTGATGTTGATGTTGATGTTGATGTTGATGTTGATGTTGATGTTGATGTTGATGTTGATGTTGATGTTGATGTTGATGTTGATGTTGATGTTGATGTTGATGTTGATGTTGATGTTGATGTTGATGTTGATGTTGATGTTGATGTTGATGTTGATGTTGATGTTGATGTTGATGTTGATGTTGATGTTGATGTTGATGTTGATGTTGATGTTGATGTTGATGTTGATGTTGATGTTGATGTTGATGTTGATGTTGATGTTGATGTTGATGTTGATGTTGATGTTGATGTTGATGTTGATGTTGATGTTGATGTTGATGTTGATGTTGATGTTGATGTTGATGTTGATGTTGATGTTGATGTTGATGTTGATGTTGATGTTGATGTTGATGTTGATGTTGATGTTGATGTTGATGTTGATGTTGATGTTGATGTTGATGTTGATGTTGATGTTGATGTTGATGTTGATGTTGATGTTGATGTTGATGTTGATGTTGATGTTGATGTTGATGTTGATGTTGATGTTGATGTTGATGTTGATGTTGATGTTGATGTTGATGTTGATGTTGATGTTGATGTTGATGTTGATGTTGATGTTGATGTTGATGTTGATGTTGATGTTGATGTTGATGTTGATGTTGATGTTGATGTTGATGTTGATGTTGATGTAGATGTTGATGTTGATGTTGATGTTGATGTTGATGTTGATGTTGATGTTGATGTTGATGTTGATGTTGATGTTGATGTTGATGTTGATGTTGATGTTGATGTTGATGTTGATGTTGATGTTGATGTTGATGTTGATGTTGATGTTGATGTTGATGTTGATGTTGATGTTGATGTTGATGTTGATGTTGATGTTGATGTTGATGTTGATGTTGATGTTGATGTTGATGTTGATGTTGATGTTGATGTTGATGTTGATGTTGATGTTGATGTTGATGTTGATGTTGATGTTGATGTTGATGTTGATGTTGATGTTGATGTTGATGTTGATGTTGATGTTGATGTTGATGTTGATGTTGATGTTGATGTTGATGTTGATGTTGATGTTGATGTTGATGTTGATGTTGATGTTGATGTTGATGTTGATGTTGATGTTGATGTTGATGTTGATGTTGATGTTGATGTTGATGTTGATGTTGATGTTGATGTTGATGTTGATGTTGATGTTGATGTTGATGTTGATGTTGATGTTGATGTTGATGTTGATGTTGATGTTGTTGATGTTGATGTTGATGTTGATGTTGATGTTGATGTTGATGTTGATGTTGATGTTGATGTTGATGTTGATGTTGATGTTGATGTTGATGTTGATGTTGATGTTGATGTTGATGTTGATGTTGATGTTGATGTTGATGTTGATGTTGATGTTGATGTTGATGTTGATGTTGATGTTGATGTTGATGTTGATGTTGATGTTGATGTTGATGTTGATGTTGATGTTGATGTTGATGTTGATGTTGATGTTGATGTTGATGTTGATGTTGATGTTGATGTTGATGTTGATGTTGATGTTGATGTTGATTTATTTATTGGAGACCGTTAAATACTAACGTTACATAATTATCATATATTAAATCTAATTATAATCTATTGCTCTAAAAAACAAGGTCTTGAATGTAACACATTTCAAATTGTCATTTACAGAATATAAAAGAAAATAAAATTTATTATATATAGTAATTAATTGATTTAAAGGACTATTAACACCATAGTTTGACCTACTAAAAATTTGACACAAAGGCTGCCGTAATCTTATGCTGGTTAGGCTAAAGTTAAAATTCAGCCTGCAAAGGACTGACGAAGATGAAATATTTCCATTTATTATACCAGTAATGAAACAGAACTGGATATATTTTCGATGGCTTTCAAGTGATGGAAGATTTATCAAAACCAACCTATGCGAATACAAGGGAAGTGGTGATTCCTGAGACCAAGGAAAGAAACGGAAACGGAAACGGAATCGCAAAAACCTTCGTTGGACTGCTTCAAGCCTCGATTTGTGTATAGAGTAGTGAGGTGCCCAGACTACACAGCCGTACTCAAGAATGGGTCTCACAAACGAAATGAAAAGAAGCTTGAGAACATAGGGATCTTTAAAGTCGCGTGAGAATCTTTTAATGAATCCTAGTGTTTTATTGGCTCTTTTGATTATATGATCTAAGTGATCAATAAAGGTCAATTTTGAATCTAAAATTATTCCTAGATCTGAGAACACTGAAACTTTAATCAAAGGATTCGAATCAATTGAATACATGTAAGTTATTCGACTTTTCTTGCGTGTAAAGCTCATAACCTTACACTTGTCAATGTTAAGTATAAGTCTATTAATATTGCACCACTCCCTGAATCTTAATAGATCGTCTTGTAAAAGTATACAGTCCGTTTCAGATTTTATTCTTTTGTAAAGTTTAATGTCATCAGCATAAATAAGAACACAAGAATTTTGGACAATTGAGACGATATCATTTATAAAAAGTATAAACAAAATAGGTCCAAGGTGGCTGCCCTGAGGTACACCGGAATTAACAGTAAAATGGTTAGAACATTCATTACGAAAAACTACACTATATTGTCTGTTACGTAAATACGATGAAATCCATTTAAGGAAATGATTGTTAAATCCAAAGCTATTTAATTTATTAATGAGAGTATTATGACACAGCTTATCAAATGCTTTACTAAAATCAGTAAAGACACAATCAACTTGAACACGGTCTTCAAAAGCATCTAAACAAAAAGAAGTAAAATTAAACAGGTTTGCCACAGTGGACTTTTTTTTTACAAAACCGTGTTGACTACTACATAAAATTGAACTACAATGAAAAGAGAGGACATTACATACAATTGATTCAAACAATTTTGGAATTACAGATAATTTAGCAATCGGACGATAGTTTTTGATTTCGGTTTTCAATCCCTTTTTATGTATCGGGGTTATATAAGCATTTTTCCACAGATTGGGAAAAATAGAGCTGCTTAGTGATTCATTAAAAAGAATAAATAGAGGATAAGACAAATGAGCGACACATTTCTTCAAGATAGAGGCTGGAACACCATCAGGACCAGGACTGTTGTTATCATCTAACTTTAAAATGCCTTGAGTTATTGTATCTTCATTAATGTGAAAGTTAATGGAACTAAGATGAGTAAATGGAACGGGGGAAGAGTTATTAGAATTAGTATTACGGTCATTAATATCCGCAAATGCATTTTTAAAAAAATCTGCAAACATATTTGCAATTTCCTCTGAAGTTTGACCTGTAGAGTTTAAATATGTCATAGAGCTTGGATAGCCACCGTTTTTTCTTCTTGCATCAACTAGTTGCCAAAATAATTTCGGGTTGCTTTTTAATTCAGTTTCTGTCTTCGCAATATAATTTTTATATAAAAGTTCGTGATAATCGACGAAAAGGTCTTTCAAATTTAGGAAAGTATTATAATCTTCCTCAGTTCTTGAGACATTGAACCTTAACCAAGCTTTGTTTCTTTTGTTTTTTAAGTTCTTAAGTTGATGATCAAACCATGGTGGATCATTTGATTCTTTATAAGATGACTTAATTGGAATAGTTTTATAAAATACTTCAAATAATTTACGATAAAATACATTACACATAACATTTATATCACAGTTAGTAAGCAATTGATTCCATTCAATATTTTGTAGGAGATTGGAGAGTTCAACAAAATTGCATTTTTTGAAGTTAAATTCGAGTTTGTTACTTAATTTGTTAAAAGAAGAATTCATGTTCAAGTTTAGGGATATGTCTAGTGCTGGATGGTGACGATCCTCTTTAGTTAATTCAGCAGCGGTGGCCAAAACAGCAACATCAGAGTTGACATTGGCGGAGAAAAAAACAAGATCCAAAGTTTTGCCTGATGAATTTGTTATACCATTAAACTGAGTCATTCCAAATGAAGACATTCCACCTATTACAGAATATTCGTTGATATTTGAGGCAGTTATTGGAATATAGCTATTATTGTCTTCGTTCCGTGTCCAAATCAAATTAGGTAGGTTAAAATCACCTACGAAAAGAATCTCATCTTCAGGTTCCAGTTCTAAAAACATACTGTCTAAACAGTTTATCAGTTCCTCATACAAATCATTAGAAGAGGCTGGTGGTATATAGGAGGAGGCAATATAGAGATGGCCCTTCTGCATTTTAACTTTTACACACAAAATTTCGATGATGGACTGTCGAAAGTCATTAACTAGGTTACAGGCAAGAGAGTTCTTAACAGCCACCAGTAGTCCACCTCCGACGGCGCTGGAGGAATCGGAGAGATGACGATCTCGTCTAAAGGTTTGGTAAGTCGAATCGAAGAGCTCAGTGTCAAGAATTGAATTGTTCAACCAGGTTTCCGTCAGTATTATGACATCGTGTGGTAGATTTATTGAGTTTAGGAAGACCGAATTGGTCTTAGTCCTCAGTCCGTTAACATTCTGGTAGTATATTAAAATCTTTTGAAGCTGCTTAGTCGAGGATTCTGCATTGTCACGTTCTGTTGAAAAGGGAATTGATTGAATTGTCTTTTGCTTAATTTATTTTCAAATTCATGAAATATGATTCCATTTGGCCAGAAAGAAGGAGAATTAAGCAAGTGGAAGTACGAGTCAGGAACACGAATTTTAAATGATGAGTACTTTGAGTAATTACGGTGGATCATTTTTTCAACAAGTGGTTTCAATTGAGGACCAATTTTTGCTGCTATATGATTTTTTATATCTAGAGCATTTGTTAAAGGATCAAGCTTAGATACAAACAAAATTTTCTGGCCTTCGACAGCTCTTAAGCCTAATGCAATGGGACATATGAATTCCATTCCTTGGTTAGAATTTTGACTATTTGAAGCTTCAGTTGTTAGAACTTGAATTGAAGATTGGAATGATACTGGAGAGTCCACATGGGTAGATATCGGTTTTAAAGCGGCTGATGACGAACGGGATGGTGGATTATTAGAAAAAATGGATGATGATGGTGATGATGATATTGATGACGAGGAAGTTGATGACGACGACGATGAAGATGATGGTAATGGTGGTGTTTTCTGCGTAGATAATTGTGGTAATGGCGGAAGAAGACTTGAAGGAGCTGATACACCATTGTTGAAGTTGAAATCAGAGATGCAACTACTCGGTACAAATGATTCAAATACTGATCTTGCCGCTTTTTTAGTTAATTGAATTTCACTTGGACTGTCATGATCTTCACATTTTCTTTTGGTCGATTGTTTGCTTAAATGAGGGATAGGATCTTTATTTTTTGTTCTGCTTCGCGTTTGTTTAATGTTGCTTTGTGGCTTGGTGTTTAAGCTATCAACTTTTGCGGAGAGCTCAATTAATTGGCTATATATATTTTGAACTATATTGGTGTAGACAAATGGGTCACAATCGTCGCAAAAAAAGTAGAAAGATTTTTTCTTTACAAAAAGTTTGATGGTACTGAAAGGTGCATCTATGCATTTAACATGGAAACTTCTACGACAGTTGCCGTGACATATAATAGAGTCAATCATGTAGTCAGAGATATCGTCACAAGATGCACATTTAGTCATGATTGCAATATCTCCTTTTTATAAATTATTAAACAAAATTTTAAATAATTTTTAAAATGAAAAAGAAACAAATTTTGATTCTTATTGTACTAGGAAATAAAAATTTCTACTTATCAAGTACATAAACCAATCCAGTAGAGTTGTCGGTAATGTAGTTTTTAGCTAAGATGATGATGATGATGACAGATGGTTGACAGATGTCAGTAATCATGACATGCAGAATTGCGAAAAGTTGTTTGTTTATAAGTCGCAGGGAAGAGGAAAGTGATGGCCCACAGTACAAGACAAGTTTGAAGAGTGAAATGCGGCAGCGTCAGCGGATGGGAGCAAACCAATTGCAATCTGTATGATGTTGTGTATTAATGTTTGGTGATGGTAGTGTATTAGTTGCACTCAGATTACAAAAGTTTTGCAGCACAAAAAGTTGTTTTTTTTTTTTTTTTTTTTGTATTAAATTAATGTGATTTATGTGAAATTTATGTCAAGTATCAAGAAAATGACAAATATCACTTCACAAAAGATAATAAAACACTTGAAAACTTTACAAGTTGGATTACAAGTATGGATAAAGACACAGCGAAGAAAAATCAAAAACACGTCCAACCGATTCAAGACTTTTCGGTCGATGTTGATGTTGATGTTGATGTTGATGTTGATGTTGATGTTGATGTTGATGTTGATGTTGATGTTGATGTTGATGTTGATGTTGATGTTGATGTTGATGTTGATGTTGATGTTGATGTTGATGTTGATGTTGATGTTGATGTTGATGTTGATGTTGATGTTGATGTTGATGTTGATGTTGATGTTGATGTTGATGTTGATGTTGATGTTGATGTTGATGTTGATGTTGATGTTGATGTTGATGTTGATGTTGATGTTGATGTTGATGTTGATGTTGATGTTGATGTTGATGTTGATGTTGATGTTGATGTTGATGTTGATGTTGATGTTGATGTTGATGTTGATGTTGATGTTGATGTTGATGTTGATGTTGATGTTGATGTTGATGTTGATGTTGATGTTGATGTTGATGTTGATGTTGATGTTGATGTTGATGTTGATGTTGATGTTGATGTTGATGTTGATGTTGATGTTGATGTTGATGTTGATGTTGATGTTGATGTTGATGTAGATGTTGATGTTGATGTTGATGTTGATGTTGATGTTGATGTTGATGTTGATGTTGATGTTGATGTTGATGTTGATGTTGATGTTGATGTTGATGTTGATGTTGATGTTGATGTTGATGTTGATGTTGATGTTGATGTAGATGTTGATGTTGATGTTGATGTTGATGTTGATGTTGATGTTGATGTTGATGTTGATGTTGATGTTGATGTTGATGTTGATGTTGATGTTGATGTTGATGTTGATGTTGATGTTGATGTTGATGTTGATGTTGATGTTGATGTTGATGTTGATGTTGATGTTGATGTTGATGTTGATGTTGATGTTGATGTTGATGTTGATGTTGATGGTGATGTTGATGTTGATGTTGATGTTGATGTTGATGTTGATGTTGATGTTGATGTTGATGTTGATGTTGATGTTGATGTTGATGTTGATGTTGATGTTGATGTTGATGTTGATGTTGATGTTGATGTTGATGTTGATGTTGATGTTGATGTTGATGTTGATGTTGATGTTGATGTTGATGTTGATGTTGATGTTGATGTTGATGTTGATGTTGATGTTGATGTTGATGTTGATGTTGATGTTGATGTTGATGTTGATGTTGATGTTGATGTTGATGTTGATGTTGATGTTGATGTTGATGTTGATGTTGATGTTGATGTTGATGTTGATGTTGATGTTGATGTTGATGTTGATGTTGATGTTGATGTTGATGTTGATGTTGATGTTGATGTTGATGTTGATGTTGATGTTGATGTTGATGTTGATGTTGATGTTGATGTTGATGTTGATGTTGATGTTGATGTTGATGTTGATGTTGATGTTGATGTTGATGTTGATGTTGATGTTGATGTTGATGTTGATGTTGATGTTGATGTTGATGTTGATGTTGATGTTGATGTTGATGTTGATGTTGATGTTGATGTTGATGTTGATGTTGATGTTGATGTTGATGTTGATGTTGATGTTGATGTTGATGTTGATGTTGATGTTGATGTTGATGTTGATGTTGATGTTGATGTTGATGTTGATGTTGATGTTGATGTTGATGTTGATGTTGATGTTGATGTTGATGTTGATGTTGATGTTGATGTTGATGTTGATGTTGATGTTGATGTTGATGTTGATGTTGATGTTGATGTTGATGTTGATGTTGATGTTGATGTTGATGTTGATGTTGATGTTGATGTTGATGTTGATGTTGATGTTGATGTTGATGTTGATGTTGATGTTGATGTTGATGTTGATGTTGATGTTGATGTTGATGTTGATGTTGATGTTGATGTTGATGTTGATGTTGATGTTGATGTTGATGTTGATGTTGATGTTGATGTTGATGTTGATGTTGATGTTGATGTTGATGTTGATGTTGATGTTGATGTTGATGTTGATGTTGATGTTGATGTTGATGTTGATGTTGATGTTGATGTTGATGTTGATGTTGATGTTGATGTTGATGTTGATGTTGATGTTGATGTTGATGTTGATGTTGATGTTGATGTTGATGTTGATGTTGATGTTGATGTTGATGTTGATGTTGATGTTGATGTTGATGTTGATGTTGATGTTGATGTTGATGTTGATGTTGATGTTGATGTTGATGTTGATGTTGATGTTGATGTTGATGTTGATGTTGATGTTGATGTTGATGTTGATGTTGATGTTGATGTTGATGTTGATGTTGATGTTGATGTTGATGTTGATGTTGATGTTGATGTTGATGTTGATGTTGATGTTGATGTTGATGTTGATGTTGATGTTGATGTTGATGTTGATGTTGATGTTGATGTTGATGTTGATGTTGATGTTGATGTTGATGTTGATGTTGATGTTGATGTTGATGTTGATGTTGATGTTGATGTTGATGTTGATGTTGATGTTGATGTTGATGTTGATGTTGATGTTGATGTTGATGTTGATGTTGATGTTGATGTTGATGTTGATGTTGATGTTGATGTTGATGTTGATGTTGATGTTGATGTTGATGTTGATGTTGATGTTGATGTTGATGTTGATGTTGATGTTGATGTTGATGTTGATGTTGATGTTGATGTTGATGTTGATGTTGATGTTGATGTTGATGTTGATGTTGATGTTGATGTTGATGTTGATGTTGATGTTGATGTTGATGTTGATGTTGATGTTGATGTTGATGTTGATGTTGATGTTGATGTTGATGTTGATGTTGATGTTGATGTTGATGTTGATGTTGATGTTGATGTTGATGTTGATGTTGATGTTGATGTTGATGTTGATGTTGATGTTGATGTTGATGTTGATGTTGATGTTGATGTTGATGTTGATGTTGATGTTGATGTTGATGTTGATGTTGATGTTGATGTTGATGTTGATGTTGATGTTGATGTTGATGTTGATGTTGATGTTGATGTTGATGTTGATGTTGATGTTGATGTTGATGTTGATGTTGATGTTGATGTTGATGTTGATGTTGATGTTGATGTTGATGTTGATGTTGATGTTGATGTTGATGTTGATGTTGATGTTGATGTTGATGTTGATGTTGATGTTGATGTTGATGTTGATGTTGATGTTGATGTTGATGTTGATGTTGATGTTGATGTTGATGTTGATGTTGATGTTGATGTTGATGTTGATGTTGATGTTGATGTTGATGTTGATGTTGATGTTGATGTTGATGTTGATGTTGATGTTGATGTTGATGTTGATGTTGATGTTGATGTTGATGTTGATGTTGATGTTGATGTTGATGTTGATGTTGATGTTGATGTTGATGTTGATGTTGACAATTTTGGAATTACAGATAATTTAGCAATCGGGCGATAGTTTTTGATTTCGGTTTTCAATCCCTTTTTATGTATCGGGGTTATATAAGCATTTTTCCACAGATTGGGAAAAATAGAGCTGCTTAGTGATTCATTAAAAAGAATAAATAGAGGATAAGACAAATGAGCGACACATTTCTTCAAGATAGAGGCTGGAACACCATCAGGACCAGGACTGTTGTTATCATCTAACTTTAAAATGCCTTGAGTTATTGTATCTTCATTAATGTGAAAGTTAATGGAACTAAGATGAGTAAATGGAACGGGGGAAGAGTTATTAGAATTAGTATTACGGTCATTAATATCCGCAAATGCATTTTTAAAAAAATCTGCAAACATATTTGCAATTTCCTCTGAAGTTTGACCTGTAGAGTTTAAATATGTCATAGAGCTTGGATAGCCACCGTTTTTTCTTCTTGCATCAACTAGTTGCCAAAATAATTTCGGGTTGCTTTTTAATTCAGTTTCTGTCTTCGCAATATAATTTTTATATAAAAGTTCGTGATAATCGACGAAAAGGTCTTTCAAATTTAGGAAAGTATTATAATCTTCCTCAGTTCTTGAGACATTGAACCTTAACCAAGCTTTGTTTCTTTTGTTTTTTAAGTTCTTAAGTTGATGATCAAACCATGGTGGATCATTTGATTCTTTATAAGATGACTTAATTGGAATAGTTTTATAAAATACTTCAAATAACTTACGATAAAATACATTACACATAACATTTATATCACAGTTAGTAAGCAATTGATTCCATTCAATATTTTGTAGGAGATTGGAGAGTTCAACAAAATTGCATTTTTTGAAGTTAAATTCGAGTTTGTTACTTAATTTGTTAAAAGAAGAATTCATGTTCAAGTTTAGGGATATGTCTAGTGCTGGATGGTGACGATCCTCTTTAGTTAATTCAGCAGCGGTGGCCAAAACAGCAACATCAGAGTTGACATTGGCGGAGAAAAAAACAAGATCCAAAGTTTTGCCTGATGAATTTGTTATACCATTAAACTGAGTCATTCCAAATGAAGACATTCCATCTATTACAGAATATTCGTTGATATTTGAGGCAGTTATTGGAATATAGCTATTATTGTCTTCGTTCCGTGTCCAAATCAAATTAGGTAGGTTAAAATCACCTACGAAAAGAATCTCATCTTCAGGTTCCAGTTCTAAAAACATACTGTCTAAACAGTTTATCAGTTCCTCATACAAATCATTAGAAGAGGCTGGTGGTATATAGGAGGAGGCAATTTAGAGATGGCCCTTCTGCATTTTAACTTTTACACACAAAATTTCGATGATGGACTGTCGAAAGTCATTAACTAGGTTACAGGCAAGAGAGTTCTTAACAGCCACCAGTAGTCCACCTCCGACGGCGCTGGAGGAATCGGAGAGATGACGATCTCGTCTAAAGGTTTGGTAAGTCGAATCGAAGAGCTCAGTGTCAAGAATTGAATTGTTCAACCAGGTTTCCGTCAGTATTATGACATCGTGTGGTAGATTTATTGAGTTTAGGAAGACCGAATTGGTCTTAGTCCTCAGTCCGTTAACATTCTGGTAGTATATTAAAATCTTTTGAAGCTGCTTAGTCGAGGATTCTGCATTGTCACGTTCTGTTGAAAAGGGAATTGATTGAATTGTCTTTTGCTTAATTTATTTTCAAATTCATGAAATATGATTCCATTTGGCCAAAAAGAAGGAGAATTAAGCAAGTGGAAGTACGAGTCAGGAACACGAATTTTAAATGATGAGTACTTTGAGTAATTACGGTGGATCATTTTTTCAACAAGTGGTTTCAATTGAGGACCAATTTTTGCTGCTATATGATTTTTTATATCTAGAGCATTTGTTAAAGGATCAAGCTTAGATACAAACAAAATTTTCTGGCCTTCGACAGCTCTTAAGCCTAATGCAATGGGACATATGAATTCCATTCCTTGGTTAGAATTTTGACTATTTGAAGCTTCAGTTGTTAGAACTTGAATTGAAGATTGGAATGATACTGGAGAGTCCACATGGGTAGATATCGGTTTTAAAGCGGCTGATGACGAACGGGATGGTGGATTATTAGAAAAAATGGATGATGATGGTGATGATGATATTGATGACGAGGAAGTTGATGACGACGACGATGAAGATGATGGTAATGGTGGTGTTTTCTGCGTAGATAATTGTGGTAATGGCGGAAGAAGACTTGAAGGAGCTGATACACCATTGTTGAAGTTGAAATCAGAGATGCAACTACTCGGTACAAATGATTCAAATACTGATCTTGCCGCTTTTTTAGTAATTGAATTTCACTTGGACTGTCATGATCTTCACATTTTCTTTTGGTCGATTGTTTGCTTAAATGAGGGATAGGATCTTTATTTTTTGTTCTGCTTCGCGTTTGTTTAATGTTGCTTTGTGGCTTGGTGTTTAAGCTATCAACTTTTGCGGAGAGCTCAATTAATTGGCTATATATATTTTGAACTATATTGGTGTAGACAAATGGGTCACAATCGTCGCAAAAAAAGTAGAAAGATTTTTTCTTTACAAAAAGTTTGATGGTACTGAAAGGTGCATCTATGCATTTAACATGGAAACTTCTACGACAGTTGCCGTGACATATAATAGAGTCAATCATGTAGTCAGAGATATCGTCACAAGATGCACATTTAGTCATGATTGCAATATCTCCTTTTTATAAATTATTAAACAAAATTTTAAATAATTTTTAAAATGAAAAAGAAACAAATTTTGATTCTTATTGTACTAGGAAATAAAAATTTCTACTTATCAAGTACATAAACCAATCCAGTAGAGTTGTCGGTAATGTAGTTTTTAGCGAAGATGATGATGATGATGACAGATGGTTGACAGATGTCAGTAATCATGACATGCAGAATTGCGAAAAGTTGTTTGTTTATAAGTCGCAGGGAAGAGGAAAGTGATGGCCCACAGTACAAGACAAGTTTGAAGAGTGAAATGCGGCAGCGTCAGCGGATGGGAGCAAACCAAATGCCCTCTGTATGATGTTGTGTATTAATGTTTGGTGATGGTAGTGTATTAGTTGCACTCAGATTACAAAAGTTTTGCAGCACAAAAAGTTGTTTTTTTTTTTTTTTTTTTGTATTAAATTAATGTGATTTATGTGAAATTTATGTCAAGTATCAAGAAAATGACAAATATCACTTCACAAAAGATAATAAAACACTTGAAAACTTTACAAGTTGGATTACAAGTATGGATAAAGACACAGCGAAGAAAAATCAAAAACACGTCCAACCGATTCAAGACTTTTCGGTCGATGTTGATGTTGATGTTGATGTTGATGTTGATGTTGATGTTGATGTTGATGTTGATGTTGATGTTGATGTTGATGTTGATGTTGATGTTGATGTTGATGTTGATGTTGATGTTGATGTTGATGTTGATGTTGATGTTGATGTTGATGTTGATGTTGATGTTGATGTTGATGTTGATGTTGATGTTGATGTTGATGTTGATGTTGATGTTGATGTTGATGTTGATGTTGATGTTGATGTTGATGTTGATGTTGATGTTGATGTTGATGTTGATGTTGATGTTGATGTTGATGTTGATGTTGATGTTGATGTTGATGTTGATGTTGATGTTGATGTTGATGTTGATGTTGATGTTGATGTTGATGTTGATGTTGATGTTGATGTTGATGTTGATGTTGATGTTGATGTTGATGTTGATGTTGATGTTGATGTTGATGTTGATGTTGATGTTGATGTTGATGTTGATGTTGATGTTGATGTTGATGTTGATGTTGATGTTGATGTTGATGTTGATGTTGATGTTGATGTTGATGTTGATGTTGATGTTGATGTTGATGTTGATGTTGATGTTGATGTTGATGTTGATGTTGATGTTGATGTTGATGTTGATGTTGATGTTGATGTTGATGTTGATGTTGATGTTGATGTTGATGTTGATGTTGATGTTGATGTTGATGTTGATGTTGATGTTGATGTTGATGTTGATGTTGATGTTGATGTTGATGTTGATGTTGATGTTGATGTTGATGTTGATGTTGATGTTGATGTTGATGTTGATGTTGATGTTGATGTTGATGTTGATGTTGATGTTGATGTTGATGTTGATGTTGATGTTGATGTTGAAGTTGATGTTGATGTTGATGTTGATGTTGATGTTGATGTTGATGTTGATGTTGATGTTGATGTTGATGTTGATGTTGATGTTGATGTTGATGTTGATGTTGATGTTGATGTTGATGTTGATGTTGATGTTGATGTTGATGTTGATGTTGATGTTGATGTTGATGTTGATGTTGATGTTGATGTTGATGTTGATGTTGATGTTGATGTTGATGTTGATGTTGATGTTGATGTTGATGTTGATGTTGATGTTGATGTTGATGTTGATGTTGATGTTGATGTTGATGTTGATGTTGATGTTGATGTTGATGTTGATGTTGATGTTGATGTTGATGTTGATGTTGATGTTGATGTTGATGTTGATGTTGATGTTGATGTTGATGTTGATGTTGATGTTGATGTTGATGTTGATGTTGATGTTGATGTTGATGTTGATGTTGATGTTGATGTTGATGTTGATGTTGATGTTGATGTTGATGTTGATGTTGATGTTGATGTTGTGATGTTGATGTTGATGTTGATGTTGATGTTGATGTTGATGTTGATGTTGATGTTGATGTTGATGTTGATGTTGATGTTGATGTTGATGTTGATGTTGATGTTGATGTTGATGTTGATGTTGATGTTGATGTTGATGTTGATGTTGATGTTGATGTTGATGTTGATGTTGATGTTGATGTTGATGTTGATGTTGATGTTGATGTTGATGTTGATGTTGATGTTGATGTTGATGTTGATGTTGATGTTGATGTTGATGTTGATGTTGATGTTGATGTTGATGTTGATGTTGATGTTGATGTTGATGTTGATGTTGATGTTGATGTTGATGTTGATGTTGATGTTGATGTTGATGTTGATGTTGATGTTGATGTTGATGTTGATGTTGATGTTGATGTTGATGTTGATGTTGATGTTGATGTTGATGTTGATGTTGATGTTGATGTTGATGTTGATGTTGATGTTGATGTTGATGTTGATGTTGATGTTGATGTTGATGTTGATGTTGATGTTGATGTTGATGTTGATGTTGATGTTGATGTTGATGTTGATGTTGATGTTGATGTTGATGTTGATGTTGATGTTGATGTTGATGTTGATGTTGATGTTGATGTTGATGTTGATGTTGATGTTGATGTTGATGTTGATGTTGATGTTGATGTTGATGTTGATGTTGATGTTGATGTTGATGTTGATGTTGATGTTGATGTTGATGTTGATGTTGATGTTGATGTTGGTTGATGTTGATGTTGATGTTGATGTTGATGTTGATGTTGATGTTGATGTTGATGTTGATGTTGATGTTGATGTTGATGTTGATGTTGATGTTGATGTTGATGTTGATGTTGATGTTGATGTTGATGTTGATGTTGATGTTGATGTTGATGTTGATGTTGATGTTGATGTTGATGTTGATGTTGATGTTGATGTTGATGTTGATGTTGATGTTGATGTTGATGTTGATGTTGATGTTGATGTTGATGTTGATGTTGATGTTGATGTTGATGTTGATGTTGATGTTGATGTTGATGTTGATGTTGATGTTGATGTTGATGTTGATGTTGATGTTGATGTTGATGTTGATGTTGATGTTGATGTTGATGTTGATGTTGATGTTGATGTTGATGTTGATGTTGATGTTGATGTTGATGTTGATGTTGATGTTGATGTTGATGTTGATGTTGATGTTGATGTTGATGTTGATGTTGATGTTGATGTTGATGTTGATGTTGATGTTGATGTTGATGTTGATGTTGATGTTGATGTTGATGTTGATGTTGATGTTGATGTTGATGTTGATGTTGATGTTGATGTTGATGTTGATGTTGATGTTGATGTTGATGTTGATGTTGATGTTGATGTTGATGTTGATGTTGATGTTGATGTTGATGTTGATGTTGATGTTGATGTTGATGTTGATGTTGATGTTGATGTTGATGTTGATGTTGATGTTGATGTTGATGTTGATGTTGATGTTGATGTTGATGTTGATGTTGATGTTGATGTTGATGTTGATGTTGATGTTGATGTTGATGTTGATGTTGATGTTGATGTTGATGTTGATGTTGATGTTGATGTTGATGTTGAAGTTGATGTTGATGTTGATGTTGATGTTGATGTTGATGTTGATGTTGATGTTGATGTTGATGTTGATGTTGATGTTGATGTTGATGTTGATGTTGATGTTGATGTTGATGTTGATGTTGATGTTGATGTTGATGTTGATGTTGATGTTGATGTTGATGTTGATGTTGATGTTGATGTTGATGTTGATGTTGATGTTGATGTTGATGTTGATGTTGATGTTGATGTTGATGTTGATGTTGATGTTGATGTTGATGTTGATGTTGATGTTGATGTTGATGTTGATGTTGATGTTGATGTTGATGTTGATGTTGATGTTGATGTTGATGTTGATGTTGATGTTGATGTTGATGTTGATGTTGATGTTGATGTTGATGTTGATGTTGATGTTGATGTTGATGTTGATGTTGATGTTGATGTTGATGTTGATGTTGATGTTGATGTTGATGTTGATGTTGATGTTGATGTTGATGTTGATGTTGATGTTGATGTTGATGTTGATGTTGATGTTGATGTTGATGTTGATGTTGATGTTGATGTTGATGTTGATGTTGATGTTGATGTTGATGTTGATGTTGATGTTGATGTTGATGTTGATGTTGATGTTGATGTTGATGTTGATGTTGATGTTGATGTTGATGTTGATGTTGATGTTGATGTTGATGTTGATGTTGATGTTGATGTTGATGTTGATGTTGATGTTGATGTTGATGTTGATGTTGATGTTGATGTTGATGTTGATGTTGATGTTGATGTTGATGTTGATGTTGATGTTGATGTTGATGTTGATGTTGATGTTGATGTTGATGTTGATGTTGATGTTGATGTTGATGTTGATGTTGATGTTGATGTTGATGTTGATGTTGATGTTGATGTTGATGTTGATGTTGATGTTGATGTTGATGTTGATGTTGATGTTGATGTTGATGTTGATGTTGATGTTGATGTTGATGTTGATGTTGATGTTGATGTTGATGTTGATGTTGATGTTGATGTTGATGTTGATGTTGATGTTGATGTTGATGTTGATGTTGATGTTGATGTTGATGTTGATGTTGATGTTGATGTTGATGTTGATGTTGATGTTGATGTTGATGTTGATGTTGATGTTGATGTTGATGTTGATGTTGATGTTGATGTTGATGTTGATGTTGATGTTGATGTTGATGTTGATGTTGATGTTGATGTTGATGTTGATGTTGATGTTGATGTTGATGTTGATGTTGATGTTGATGTTGATGTTGATGTTGATGTTGATGTTGATGTTGATGTTGATGTTGATGTTGATGTTGATGTTGATGTTGATGTTGATGTTGATGTTGATGTTGATGTTGATGTTGATGTTGATGTTGATGTTGATGTTGATGTTGATGTTGATGTTGATGTTGATGTTGATGTTGATGTTGATGTTGATGTTGATGTTGATGTTGATGTTGATGTTGATGTTGATGTTGATGTTGATGTTGATGTTGATGTTGATGTTGATGTTGATGTTGATGTTGATGTTGATGTTGATGTTGATGTTGATGTTGATGTTGATGTTGATGTTGATGTTGATGTTGATGTTGATGTTGATGTTGATGTTGATGTTGATGTTGATGTTGATGTTGATGTTGATGTTGATGTTGATGTTGATGTTGATGTTGATGTTGATGTTGATGTTGATGTTGATGTTGATGTTGATGTTGATGTTGATGTTGATGTTGATGTTGATGTTGATGTTGATGTTGATGTTGATGTTGATGTTGATGTTGATGTTGATGTTGATGTTGATGTTGATGTTGATGTTGATGTTGATGTTGATGTTGATGTTGATGTTGATGTTGATGTTGATGTTGATGTTGATGTTGATGTTGATGTTGATGTTGATGTTGATGTTGATGTTGATGTTGATGTTGATGTTGATGTTGATGTTGATGTTGATGTTGATGTTGATGTTGATGTTGATGTTGATGTTGATGTTGATGTTGATGTTGATGTTGATGTTGATGTTGATGTTGATGTTGATGTTGATGTTGATGTTGATGTTGATGTTGATGTTGATGTTGATGTTGATGTTGATGTTGATGTTGATGTTGATGTTGATGTTGATGTTGATGTTGATGTTGATGTTGATGTTGATGTTGATGTTGATGTTGATGTTGATGTTGATGTTGATGTTGATGTTGATGTTGATGTTGATGTTGATGTTGATGTTGATGTTGATGTTGATGTTGATGTTGATGTTGATGTTGATGTTGATGTTGATGTTGATGTTGATGTTGATGTTGATGTTGATGTTGATGTTGATGTTGATGTTGATGTTGATGTTGATGTTGATGTTGATGTTGATGTTGATGTTGATGTTGATGTTGATGTTGATGTTGATGTTGATGTTGATGTTGATGTTGATGTTGATGTTGATGTTGATGTTGATGTTGATGTTGATGTTGATGTTGATGTTGATGTTGATGTTGATGTTGATGTTGATGTTGATGTTGATGTTGATGTTGATGTTGATGTTGATGTTGATGTTGATGTTGATGTTGATGTTGATGTTGATGTTGATGTTGATGTTGATGTTGATGTTGATGTTGATGTTGATGTTGATGTTGATGTTGATGTTGATGTTGATGTTGATGTTGATGTTGATGTTGATGTTGATGTTGATGTTGATGTTGATGTTGATGTTGATGTTGATGTTGATGTTGATGTTGATGTTGATGTTGATGTTGATGTTGATGTTGATGTTGATGTTGATGTTGATGTTGATGTTGATGTTGATGTTGATGTTGATGTTGATGTTGATGTTGATGTTGATGTTGATGTTGATGTTGATGTTGATGTTGATGTTGATGTTGATGTTGATGTTGATGTTGATGTTGATGTTGATGTTGATGTTGATGTTGATGTTGATGTTGATGTTGATGTTGATGTTGATGTTGATGTTGATGTTGATGTTGATGTTGATGTTGATGTTGATGTTGATGTTGATGTTGATGTTGATGTTGATGTTGATGTTGATGTTGATGTTGATGTTGATGTTGATGTTGATGTTGATGTTGATGTTGATGTTGATGTTGATGTTGATGTTGATGTTGATGTTGATGTTGATGTTGATGTTGATGTTGATGTTGATGTTGATGTTGATGTTGATGTTGATGTTGATGTTGATGTTGATGTTGATGTTGATGTTGATGTTGATGTTGATGTTGATGTTGATGTTGATGTTGATGTTGATGTTGATGTTGATGTTGATGTTGATGTTGATGTTGATGTTGATGTTGATGTTGATGTTGATGTTGATGTTGATGTTGATGTTGATGTTGATGTTGATGTTGATGTTGATGTTGATGTTGATGTTGATGTTGATGTTGATGTTGATGTTGATGTTGATGTTGATGTTGATGTTGATGTTGATGTTGATGTTGATGTTGATGTTGATGTTGATGTTGATGTTGATGTTGATGTTGATGTTGATGTTGATGTTGATGTTGATGTTGATGTTGATGTTGATGTTGATGTTGATGTTGATGTTGATGTTGATGTTGATGTTGATGTTGATGTTGATGTTGATGTTGATGTTGATGTTGATGTTGATGTTGATGTTGATGTTGATGTTGATGTTGATGTTGATGTTGATGTTGATGTTGATGTTGATGTTGATGTTGATGTTGATGTTGATGTTGATGTTGATGTTGATGTTGATGTTGATGTTGATGTTGATGTTGATGTTGATGTTGATGTTGATGTTGATGTTGATGTTGATGTTGATGTTGATGTTGATGTTGATGTTGATGTTGATGTTGATGTTGATGTTGATGTTGATGTTGATGTTGATGTTGATGTTGATGTTGATGTTGATGTTGATGTTGATGTTGATGTTGATGTTGATGTTGATGTTGATGTTGATGTTGATGTTGATGTTGATGTTGATGTTGATGTTGATGTTGATGTTGATGTTGATGTTGATGTTGATGTTGATGTTGATGTTGATGTTGATGTTGATGTTGATGTTGATGTTGATGTTGATGTTGATGTTGATGTTGATGTTGATGTTGATGTTGATGTTGATGTTGATGTTGATGTTGATGTTGATGTTGATGTTGATGTTGATGTTGATGTTGATGTTGATGTTGATGTTGATGTTGATGTTGATGTTGATGTTGATGTTGATGTTGATGTTGATGTTGATGTTGATGTTGATGTTGATGTTGATGTTGATGTTGATGTTGATGTTGATGTTGATGTTGATGTTGATGTTGATGTTGATGTTGATGTTGATGTTGATGTTGATGTTGATGTTGATGTTGATGTTGATGTTGATGTTGATGTTGATGTTGATGTTGATGTTGATGTTGATGTTGATGTTGATGTTGATGTTGATGTTGATGTTGATGTTGATGTTGATGTTGATGTTGATGTTGATGTTGATGTTGATGTTGATGTTGATGTTGATGTTGATGTTGATGTTGATGTTGATGTTGATGTTGATGTTGATGTTGATGTTGATGTTGATGTTGATGTTGATGTTGATGTTGATGTTGATGTTGATGTTGATGTTGATGTTGATGTTGATGTTGATGTTGATGTTGATGTTGATGTTGATGTTGATGTTGATGTTGATGTTGATGTTGATGTTGATGTTGATGTTGATGTTGATGTTGATGTTGATGTTGATGTTGATGTTGATGTTGATGTTGATGTTGATGTTGATGTTGATGTTGATGTTGATGTTGATGTTGATGTTGATGTTGATGTTGATGTTGATGTTGATGTTGATGTTGATGTTGATGTTGATGTTGATGTTGATGTTGATGTTGATGTTGATGTTGATGTTGATGTTGATGTTGATGTTGATGTTGATGTTGATGTTGATGTTGATGTTGATGTTGATGTTGATGTTGATGTTGATGTTGATGTTGATGTTGATGTTGATGTTGATGTTGATGTTGATGTTGATGTTGATGTTGATGTTGATGTTGATGTTGATGTTGATGTTGATGTTGATGTTGATGTTGATGTTGATGTTGATGTTGATGTTGATGCTGATGTTGATGTTGATGTTGATGTTGATGTTGATGTTGATGTTGATGTTGATGTTGATGTTGATGTTGATGTTGATGTTGATGTTGATGTTGATGTTGATGTTGATGTTGATGTTGATGTTGATGTTGATGTTGATGTTGATGTTGATGTTGATGTTGATGTTGATGTTGATGTTGATGTTGATGTTGATGTTGATGTTGATGTTGATGTTGATGTTGATGTTGATGTTGATGTTGATGTTGATGTTGATGTTGATGTTGATGTGTTGATGTTGATGTTGATGTTGATGTTGATGTTGATGTTGATGTTGATGTTGATGTTGATGTTGATGTTGATGTTGATGTTGATGTTGATGTTGATGTTGATGTTGATGTTGATGTTGATGTTGATGTTGATGTTGATGTTGATGTTGATGTTGATGTTGATGTTGATGTTGATGTTGATGTTGATGTTGATGTTGATGTTGATGTTGATGTTGATGTTGATGTTGATGTTGATGTTGATGTTGATGTTGATGTTGATGTTGATGTTGATGTTGATGTTGATGTTGATGTTGATGTTGATGTTGATGTTGATGTTGATGTTGATGTTGATGTTGATGTTGATGTTGATGTTGATGTTGATGTTGATGTTGATGTTGATGTTGATGTTGATGTTGATGTTGATGTTGATGTTGATGTTGATGTTGATGTTGATGTTGATGTTGATGTTGATGTTGATGTTGATGTTGATGTTGATGTTGATGTTGATGTTGATGTTGATGTTGATGTTGATGTTGATGTTGATGTTGATGTTGATGTTGATGTTGATGTTGATGTTGATGTTGATGTTGATGTTGATGTTGATGTTGATGTTGATGTTGATGTTGATGTTGATGTTGATGTTGATGTTGATGTTGATGTTGATGTTGATGTTGATGTTGATGTTGATGTTGATGTTGATGTTGATGTTGATGTTGATGTTGATGTTGATGTTGATGTTGATGTTGATGTTGATGTTGATGTTGATGTTGATGTTGATGTTGATGTTGATGTTGATGTTGATGTTGATGTTGATGTTGATGTTGATGTTGATGTTGATGTTGATGTTGATGTTGATGTTGATGTTGATGTTGATGTTGATGTTGATGTTGATGTTGATGTTGATGTTGATGTTGATGTTGATGTTGATGTTGATGTTGATGTTGATGTTGATGTTGATGTTGATGTTGATGTTGATGTTGATGTTGATGTTGATGTTGATGTTGATGTTGATGTTGATGTTGATGTTGATGTTGATGTTGATGTTGATGTTGATGTTGATGTTGATGTTGATGTTGATGTTGATGTTGATGTTGATGTTGATGTTGATGTTGATGTTGATGTTGATGTTGATGTTGATGTTGATGTTGATGTTGATGTTGATGTTGATGTTGATGTTGATGTTGATGTTGATGTTGATGTTGATGTTGATGTTGATGTTGATGTTGATGTTGATGTTGATGTTGATGTTGATGTTGATGTTGATGTTGATGTTGATGTTGATGTTGATGTTGATGTTGATGTTGATGTTGATGTTGATGTTGATGTTGATGTTGATGTTGATGTTGATGTTGATGTTGATGTTGATGTTGATGTTGATGTTGATGTTGATGTTGATGTTGATGTTGATGTTGATGTTGATGTTGATGTTGATGTTGATGTTGATGTTGATGTTGATGTTGATGTTGATGTTGATGTTGATGTTGATGTTGATGTTGATGTTGATGTTGATGTTGATGTTGATGTTGATGTTGATGTTGATGTTGATGTTGATGTTGATGTTGATGTTGATGTTGATGTTGATGTTGATGTTGATGTTGATGTTGATGTTGATGTTGATGTTGATGTTGATGTTGATGTTGATGTTGATGTTGATGTTGATGTTGATGTTGATGTTGATGTTGATGTTGATGTTGATGTTGATGTTGATGTTGATGTTGATGTTGATGTTGATGTTGATGTTGATGTTGATGTTGATGTTGATGTTGATGTTGATGTTGATGTTGATGTTGATGTTGATGTTGATGTTGATGTTGATGTTGATGTTGATGTTGATGTTGATGTTGATGTTGATGTTGATGTTGATGTTGATGTTGATGTTGATGTTGATGTTGATGTTGATGTTGATGTTGATGTTGATGTTGATGTTGATGTTGATGTTGATGTTGATGTTGATGTTGATGTTGATGTTGATGTTGATGTTGATGTTGATGTTGATGTTGATGTTGATGTTGATGTTGATGTTGATGTTGATGTTGATGTTGATGTTGATGTTGATGTTGATGTTGATGTTGATGTTGATGTTGATGTTGATGTTGATGTTGATGTTGATGTTGATGTTGATGTTGATGTTGATGTTGATGTTGATGTTGATGTTGATGTTGATGTTGATGTTGATGTTGATGTTGATGTTGATGTTGATGTTGATGTTGATGTTGATGTTGATGTTGATGTTGATGTTGATGTTGATGTTGATGTTGATGTTGATGTTGATGTTGATGTTGATGTTGATGTTGATGTTGATGTTGATGTTGATGTTGATGTTGATGTTGATGTTGATGTTGATGTTGATGTTGATGTTGATGTTGATGTTGATGTTGATGTTGATGTTGATGTTGATGTTGATGTTGATGTTGATGTTGATGTTGATGTTGATGTTGATGTTGATGTTGATGTTGATGTTGATGTTGATGTTGATGTTGATGTTGATGTTGATGTTGATGTTGATGTTGATGTTGATGTTGATGTTGATGTTGATGTTGATGTTGATGTTGATGTTGATGTTGATGTTGATGTTGATGTTGATGTTGATGTTGATGTTGATGTTGATGTTGATGTTGATGTTGATGTTGATGTTGATGTTGATGTTGATGTTGATGTTGATGTTGATGTTGATGTTGATGTTGATGTTGATGTTGATGTTGATGTTGATGTTGATGTTGATGTTGATGTTGATGTTGATGTTGATGTTGATGTTGATGTTGATGTTGATGTTGATGTTGATGTTGATGTTGATGTTGATGTTGATGTTGATGTTGATGTTGATGTTGATGTTGATGTTGATGTTGATGTTGATGTTGATGTTGATGTTGATGTTGATGTTGATGTTGATGTTGATGTTGATGTTGATGTTGATGTTGATGTTGATGTTGATGTTGATGTTGATGTTGATGTTGATGTTGATGTTGATGTTGATGTTGATGTTGATGTTGATGTTGATGTTGATGTTGATGTTGATGTTGATGTTGATGTTGATGTTGATGTTGATGTTGATGTTGATGTTGATGTTGATGTTGATGTTGATGTTGATGTTGATGTTGATGTTGATGTTGATGTTGATGTTGATGTTGATGTTGATGTTGATGTTGATGTTGATGTTGATGTTGATGTTGATGTTGATGTTGATGTTGATGTTGATGTTGATGTTGATGTTGATGTTGATGTTGATGTTGATGTTGATGTTGATGTTGATGTTGATGTTGATGTTGATGTTGATGTTGATGTTGATGTTGATGTTGATGTTGATGTTGATGTTGATGTTGATGTTGATGTTGATGTTGATGTTGATGTTGATGTTGATGTTGATGTTGATGTTGATGTTGATGTTGATGTTGATGTTGATGTTGATGTTGATGTTGATGTTGATGTTGATGTTGATGTTGATGTTGATGTTGATGTTGATGTTGATGTTGATGTTGATGTTGATGTTGATGTTGATGTTGATGTTGATGTTGATGTTGATGTTGATGTTGATGTTGATGTTGATGTTGATGTTGATGTTGATGTTGATGTTGATGTTGATGTTGATGTTGATGTTGATGTTGATGTTGATGTTGATGTTGATGTTGATGTTGATGTTGATGTTGATGTTGATGTTGATGTTGATGTTGATGTTGATGTTGATGTTGATGTTGATGTTGATGTTGATGTTGATGTTGATGTTGATGTTGATGTTGATGTTGATGTTGATGTTGATGTTGATGTTGATGTTGATGTTGATGTTGATGTTGATGTTGATGTTGATGTTGATGTTGATGTTGATGTTGATGTTGATGTTGATGTTGATGTTGATGTTGATGTTGATGTTGATGTTGATGTTGATGTTGATGTTGATGTTGATGTTGATGTTGATGTTGATGTTGATGTTGATGTTGATGTTGATGTTGATGTTGATGTTGATGTTGATGTTGATGTTGATGTTGATGTTGATGTTGATGTTGATGTTGATGTTGATGTTGATGTTGATGTTGATGTTGATGTTGATGTTGATGTTGATGTTGATGTTGATGTTGATGTTGATGTTGATGTTGATGTTGATGTTGATGTTGATGTTGATGTTGATGTTGATGTTGATGTTGATGTTGATGTTGATGTTGATGTTGATGTTGATGTTGATGTTGATGTTGATGTTGATGTTGATGTTGATGTTGATGTTGATGTTGATGTTGATGTTGATGTTGATGTTGATGTTGATGTTGATGTTGATGTTGATGTTGATGTTGATGTTGATGTTGATGTTGATGTTGATGTTGATGTTGATGTTGATGTTGATGTTGATGTTGATGTTGATGTTGATGTTGATGTTGATGTTGATGTTGATGTTGATGTTGATGTTGATGTTGATGTTGATGTTGATGTTGATGTTGATGTTGATGTTGATGTTGATGTTGATGTTGATGTTGATGTTGATGTTGATGTTGATGTTGATGTTGATGTTGATGTTGATGTTGATGTTGATGTTGATGTTGATGTTGATGTTGATGTTGATGTTGATGTTGATGTTGATGTTGATGTTGATGTTGATGTTGATGTTGATGTTGATGTTGATGTTGATGTTGATGTTGATGTTGATGTTGATGTTGATGTTGATGTTGATGTTGATGTTGATGTTGATGTTGATGTTGATGTTGATGTTGATGTTGATGTTGATGTTGATGTTGATGTTGATGTTGATGTTGATGTTGATGTTGATGTTGATGTTGATGTTGATGTTGATGTTGATGTTGATGTTGATGTTGATGTTGATGTTGATGTTGATGTTGATGTTGATGTTGATGTTGATGTTGATGTTGATGTTGATGTTGATGTTGATGTTGATGTTGATGTTGATGTTGATGTTGATGTTGATGTTGATGTTGATGTTGATGTTGATGTTGATGTTGATGTTGATGTTGATGTTGATGTTGATGTTGATGTTGATGTTGATGTTGATGTTGATGTTGATGTTGATGTTGATGTTGATGTTGATGTTGATGTTGATGTTGATGTTGATGTTGATGTTGATGTTGATGTTGATGTTGATGTTGATGTTGATGTTGATGTTGATGTTGATGTTGATGTTGATGTTGATGTTGATGTTGATGTTGATGTTGATGTTGATGTTGATGTTGATGTTGATGTTGATGTTGATGTTGATGTTGATGTTGATGTTGATGTTGATGTTGATGTTGATGTTGATGTTGATGTTGATGTTGATGTTGATGTTGATGTTGATGTTGATGTTGATGTTGATGTTGATGTTGATGTTGATGTTGATGTTGATGTTGATGTTGATGTTGATGTTGATGTTGATGTTGATGTTGATGTTGATGTTGATGTTGATGTTGATGTTGATGTTGATGTTGTTGATGTTGATGTTGATGTTGTGTTGATGTTGATGTTGATGTTGATGTTGATGTTGATGTTGATGTTGATGTTGATGTTGATGTTGATGTTGATGTTGATGTTGATGTTGATGTTGATGTTGATGTTGATGTTGATGTTGATGTTGATGTTGATGTTGATGTTGATGTTGATGTTGATGTTGATGTTGATGTTGATGTTGATGTTGATGTTGATGTTGATGTTGATGTTGATGTTGATGTTGATGTTGATGTTGATGTTGATGTTGATGTTGATGTTGATGTTGATGTTGATGTTGATGTTGATGTTGATGTTGATGTTGATGTTGATGTTGATGTTGATGTTGATGTTGATGTTGATGTTGATGTTGATGTTGATGTTGATGTTGATGTTGATGTTGATGTTGATGTTGATGTTGATGTTGATGTTGATGTTGATGTTGATGTTGATGTTGATGTTGATGTTGATGTTGATGTTGATGTTGATGTTGATGTTGATGTTGATGTTGATGTTGATGTTGATGTTGATGTTGATGTTGATGTTGATGTTGATGTTGATGTTGATGTTGATGTTGATGTTGATGTTGATGTTGATGTTGATGTTGATGTTGATGTTGATGTTGATGTTGATGTTGATGTTGATGTTGATGTTGATGTTGATGTTGATGTTTGTGTTGATGTTGATGTTGATGTTGATGTTGATGTTGATGTTGATGTTGATGTTGATGTTGATGTTGATGTTGATGTTGATGTTGATGTTGATGTTGATGTGATGTTGATGTTGATGTTGATGTTGATGTGATGTTGATGTTGATGTTGAGTTGATGTTGATGTTGATGTTGATGTTGATGTTGATGTTGATGTTGATGTTGATGTTGATGTTGATGTTGATGTTGATGTTGATGTTGATGTTGATGTTGATGTTGATGTTGATGTTGATGTTGATGTTGATGTTGATGTTGATGTTGATGTTGATGTTGATGTTGATGTTGATGTTGATGTTGATGTTGATGTTGATGTTGTTGATGTTGATGTTGATGTTGATGTTGATGTTGAGTTGATGTTGATGTTGATGTTGATGTTGATGTTGATGTTGATGTTGATGTTGATGTTGATGTTGATGTTGATGTTGATGTTGATGTTGATGTTGATGTTGATGTTGATGTTGATGTTGATGTTGATGTTGATGTTGATGTTGTTGATGTTGATGTTGATGTTGATGTTGATGTTGATGTTGTTGTGATGTGATGTTGATGTTGATGTTGATGTTGATGTTGATGTGATGTTGATGTTGATGTTGATGTTGATGTTGATGTTGATGTTGATGTTGATGTTGATGTTGATGTGATGTTGATGTTGATGTTGATGTTGATGTTGATGTTGATGTTGATGTTGATGTTGTTGTTGATGTTGATGTTGATGTTGATGTTGATGTTGATGTTGATGTTGATGTTGATGTTGATGTTGATGTTGATGTTGATGTTGTTGTTGATGTTGATGTTGATGTGATGTTGATGTTGATGTTGATGTTGATGTTGATGTTGATGTTGATGTTGATGTTGATGTTGATGTTGATGTTGATGTTGATGTTGATGTTGATGTTGATGTTGATGTTGATGTTGATGTTGATGTTGATGTTGATGTTGATGTTGATGTTGATGTTGATGTTGATGTTGATGTTGATGTTGATGTTGATTGATGTTGATGTTGATGTTGATGTTGATGTTGATGTTGATGTTGATGTTGATGTTGATGTTGATGTTGATGTTGATGTTGATGTTGATGTTGATGTTGATGTTGATGTTGATGTTGATGTTGATGTTGATGTTGATGTTGATGTTGATGTTGATGTTGATGTTGATGTTGATGTTGATGTTGATGTGATGTTGATGTTGATGTTGATGTTGATGTTGATGTTGATGTTGATGTTGATGTTGATGTTGATGTTGATGTTGATGTTGATGTTGATGTTGATGTTGATGTTGATGTTGATGTTGATGTTGATGTTGATGTTGATGTGATGTTGATGTTGATGTTGATGTTGATGTTGATGTTGATGTTGATGTTGATGTTGATGTTGATGTTGATTGATGTTGATGTTGATGTTGATGTTGATGTTGATGTTGATGTTGATGTTGATGTTGATGTTGATGTTGATGTTGATGTTGATGTTGATGTTGATGTTGATGTTGATGTTGATGTTGATGTTGATGTTGATGTTGATGTTGTTGATGTTGATGTTGATGTTGATGTTGATGTTGATGTTGATGTTGATGTTGATGTTGATGTTGATGTTGATGTTGATGTTGATGTTGATGTTGATGTTGATGTTGATGTGATGTTGATGTTGATGTTGATGTTGATGTTGATGTTGATGTTGATGTTGATGTTGATGTTGATGTTGATGTTGATGTTGATGTTGATGTTGATGTTGATGTTGATGTTGATGTTGATGTTGATGTTGATGTTGATGTTGATGTTGATGTTGATGTTGATGTTGATGTTGATGTTGATGTTGATGTTGATGTTGATGTTGATGTTGATGTTGATGTTGATGTTGATGTTGATGTTGATGTTGATGTTGATGTGTTGATGTTGATGTTGATGTTGATGTTGATGTTGATGTTGATGTTGATGTTGATGTTGATGTTGATGTTGATGTTGATGTTGATGTTGATGTTTGATGTTGATGTTGATGTTGATGTTGATGTTGATGTTGATGTTGATGTTGATGTTGATGTTGATGTTGATGTTGATGTTGATGTTGATGTTGATGTTGATGTTGATGTGTTTGATGTTGATGTTGATGTTGATGTTGATGTTGATGTTGATGTTGATGTGATGTTGATGTTGATGTTGTGATGTTGATGTTGATGTTGATGTTGATGTTGATGTTGATGTTGATGTTGATGTTGATGTTGATGTTGATGTTGATGTTGATGTTGATGTTGATGTTGATGTTGATGTTGATGTTGATGTTGATGTTGATGTTGATGTTGATGTTGATGTTGATGTTGATGTTGATGTTGATGTTGATGTTGATGTTGATGTTGATGTTGATGTTGATGTGATGTTGATGTTGATGTTGATGTTGATGTTGATGTTGATGTTGATGTTGATGTGATGTTGATGTTGATGTTGATGTTGATGTTGATGTTGATGTTGATGTTGATGTTGATGTTGATGTTGATGTTGATGTTGATGTTGATGTTGATGTTGATGTTGATGTTGATGTTGATGTTGATGTGATGTTGATGTTGATGTTGATGTTGTTGATGTTGATGTTGATGTTGATGTTGATGTTGATGTTGATGTTGATGTTGATGTTGATGTTGATGTTGATGTTGATGTTGATGTTGATGTTGATGTTGATGTTGATGTTGATGTTGATGTTGATGTTGATGTTGATGTTGATGTTGATGTTGATGTTGATTGATGTTGATGTTGATGTTGATGTTGATGTTGATGTGATGTTGATGTTGATGTTGATGTTGATGTTTGATGTTGATGTTGATGTTGATGTTGATGTTGATGTTGATGTTGATGTTGATGTTGATGTTGATGTTGATGTTGATGTTGATGTTGATGTTGATGTTGATGTTGATGTTGATGTTGATGTTGATGTTGATGTTGATGTTGATGTTGATGTTGATGTTGATGTTGATGTTGATGTTGATGTTGATGTTGATGTTGTTGATGTTGATGTTGATGTTGATGTTGATGTTGATGTTGATGTTGATGTTGATGTTGATGTTGTGTTGATGTTGATGTTGATGTTGATGTTGATGTTGATGTTGATGTTGATGTGATGTTGATGTTGATGTTGATGTTGATGTTGATGTTGATGTTGATGTTGATGTTGATGTTGATGTTGATGTTGATGTTGATGTTGATGTTGATGTTGATGTTGATGTTGATGTTGATGTTGATGTTGATGTTGATGTTGATGTGATGTTGATGTTGATGTTGATGTTGATGTTGATGTTGATGTTGATGTTGATGTTGATGTTGATGTTGATGTTGATGTTGTGTTGATGTTGATGTTGATGTTATGTTGATGTTGATGTTGATGTTGATGTTGATGTTGATGTGATGTTGATGTTGATGTTGATGTGATGTTGATGTTGATGTTGATGTTGATGTTGATGTTGATGTTGATGTTGATGTTGATGTTGATGTTGATGTTGATGTTGATGTTGATGTTGATGTTGATGTTGATGTTGATGTTGATGTTGATGTTGATGTTGATGTTGATGTTGATGTTGATGTTGATGTTGATGTTGTTGTTGATGTTGATGTTGATGTTGATGTTGATGTTGATGTTGATGTTGATGTTGATGTTGATGTGATGTTGATGTTGATGTTGATGTTGATGTTGATGTTGATGTTGATGTTGATGTTGATGTTGATGTTGATGTTGATGTGATGTTGATGTTGATGTTGATGTTGATGTTGATGTTGATGTTGATGTTGATGTTGATGTTGATGTTGATGTTGTTTGATGTGATGTTGATGTTGATGTTGATGTTGATGTTGATGTTGATGTTGATGTTGAGTTGATGTTGATGTTGATGTTGATGTTGATGTTGATGTTGATGTTGATGTTGATGTTGATGTTGATGTTGATGTTGATGTTGATGTTGATGTTGATGTTGATGTTGATGTTGATGTGATGTTGTTGATGTTGATGTTGATGTTGATGTTGATGTTGATGTTGATGTTGATGTTGATGTTGATGTTGATGTTGATGTGATGTTGATGTTGATGTTGATGTTGATGTTGATGTTGATGTTGATGTTGATGTTGATGTTGATGTTGATGTTGATGTTGATGTTGATGTTGATGTTGATGTTGATGTTGATGTTGATGTTGATGTTGATGTTGATGTTGATGTTGATGTTGATGTTGATGTTGATGTTGATGTTGATGTTGATGTGATGTTGATGTTGATGTTGATGTTGTTGTTGATGTTGATGTTGATGTTGATGTTGATGTTGATGTTGATGTTGATGTTGATGTTGTTGATGTTGATGTTGATGTTGATGTTGATGTTGATGTTGATGTTGATGTTGATGTTGATGTTGATGTTGATGTTGATGTTGATGTTGATGTTGATGTTGATGTTGATGTTGATGTTGATGTTGATGTTGATGTTGATGTTGATGTTGATGTTGATGTTGATGTTGATTGATGTTGATGTTGATGTTGATGTTGATGTTGATGTTGATGTTGATGTTGATGTTGATGTTGATGTTGATGTTGATGTTGATGTTGATGTTGATGTTGATGTTGATGTTGATGTTGATGTGATGTTGATGTTGATGTTGATGTTGATGTTGATGTTGATGTTGATGTTGATGTTGATGTTGATGTTGATGTTGATGTTGATGTTGATGTTGATGTTGATGTTGATGTTGATGTTGATGTTGATGTTGATGTTGATGTTGATGTTGATGTTGATGTTGATGTTGATGTTGATGTTGATGTTGATGTTGATGTTGATGTTGATGTTGATGTTGATGTTGATGTTGATGTTGATGTTGATGTTGATGTTGATGTTGATGTTGATGTTGTGTTGATGTTGATGTTGATGTTGATGTTGATGTTGATGTTGATGTTGATGTTGATGTTGATGTTGATGTTGATGTTGATGTTGATGTTGATGTTGATGTTGATGTTGATGTTGATGTTGATGTTGATGTTGATGTTGATGTTGATGTTGATGTTGATGTTGATGTTGATGTTGATGTTGATGTTGATGTTGATGTTGATGTTGATGTTGATGTTGATGTTGATGTTGATGTTGATGTTGATGTTGATGTTGATGTTGATGTTGATGTTGATGTTGATGTTGATGTTGATGTTGATGTTGATGTTGATGTTGATGTTGATGTTGATGTTGATGTTGATGTTGATGTTGATGTTGATGTTGATGTTGATGTTGATGTTGATGTTGATGTTGATGTTGATGTTGTTGTTGATGTTGATGTTGATGTTGATGTTGATGTTGATGTTGATGTTGATGTTGATGTTGATGTTGATGTTGATGTTGATGTTGATGTTGATGTTGATGTTGATGTTGATGTTGATGTTGATGTTGATGTTGATGTTGATGTTGATGTTGATGTTGATGTTGATGTTGATGTTGATGTTGATGTTGATGTTGATGTTGATGTTGATGTTGATGTTGATGTTGATGTTGATGTTGATGTTGATGTTGATGTTGATGTTGATGTTGATGTTGATGTTGATGTTGATGTTGATGTTGATGTTGATGTTGATGTTGATGTTGATGTTGATGTTGATGTTGATGTTGATGTTGATGTTGATGTTGATGTTGATGTTGATGTTGATGTTGATGTTGATGTTGATGTTGATGTTGATGTTGATGTTGATGTTGATGTTGATGTTGATGTTGATGTTGATGTTGATGTTGATGTTGATGTGTTGATGTTGATGTTGATGTTGATGTTGATGTTGATGTTGATGTTGATGTTGATGTTGATGTTGATGTTGATGTTGATGTTGATGTTGATGTTGATGTTGATGTTGATGTTGATGTTGATGTTGATGTTGATTTGATGTTGATGTTGATGTTGATGTTGATGTTGATGTTGATGTTGATGTTGATGTTGATGTTGATGTTGATGTTGATGTTGATGTTGATGTTGATGTTGATGTTGATGTTGATGTTGATGTTGATGTTGATGTTGATGTTGATGTTGATGTTGATGTTGATGTTGATGTTGATGTTGATGTTGATGTTGATGTGATGTTGATGTTGATGTTGATGTTGATGTTGATGTTGATGTTGATGTTGATGTTGATGTTGATGTTGATGTTGATGTTGATGTTGATGTTGTTGATGTTGATGTTGATGTTGATGTTGATGTTGATGTTGATGTTGATGTTGATGTTGATGTTGATGTTGATGTTGATGTTGATGTTGATGTTGTTGTTGTTGATGTTGAGTTGATGTTGATGTTGATGTTGATGTTGATGTTGATGTTGATGTTGATGTTGATGTTGATGTTGATGTTGATGTTGATGTTGATGTTGATGTTGATGTTGATGTTGATGTTGATGTTGATGTTGATGTTGATGTTGATGTTGATGTTGATGTTGATGTTGATGTTGATGTTGATGTTGATGTTGATGTTGATGTTGATGTGATGTTGATGTTGATGTTGATGTTGATGTTGATGTTGATGTTGATGTTGATGTTGATGTTGATGTTGATGTTGATGTTGATGTTGATTGTTGATGTTGATGTTGATGTTGATGTTGATGTTGATGTTGATGTTGATGTTGATGTTGATGTTGATGTTGATGTTGATGTTGATGTTGATGTTGATGTTGATGTTGATGTTGATGTTGATGTTGATGTTGATGTTGATGTTGATGTTGATGTTGATGTTGATGTTGATGTTGATGTTGATGTTGATGTTGATGTTGATGTTGATGTTGATGTTGATGTTGATGTTGATGTTGATGTTGATGTTGATGTTGATGTTGATGTTGATGTTGATGTTGATGTTGATGTTGATGTTGATGTTGATGTTGATGTTGATGTTGATGTTGATGTTGATGTTGATGTTGATGTTGATGTTGATGTTGTTGATGTTGATGTTGATGTTGATGTTGATGTTGATGTTGATGTTGATGTTGATGTTGATGTTGATGTTGATGTTGATGTTGATGTTGATGTTGATGTTGATGTTGATGTTGATGTTGATGTTGATGTTGATGTTGATGTTGATGTTGATGTTGATGTTGATGTTGATGTTGATGTTGATGTTGATGTTGATGTTGATGTTGATGTTGATGTTGATGTTGATGTTGATGTTGATGTTGATGTTGATGTTGATGTTGATGTTGATGTTGATGTTGATGTTGATGTTGTTGTTGATGTTGATGTTGATGTTGATGTTGATGTTGATGTTGATGTTGATGTTGATGTTGATGTTGATGTTGATGTTGATGTTGATGTTGATGTTGATGTTGATGTTGATGTTGATGTTGATGTTGATGTTGATGTTGATGTTGATGTTGATGTTGATGTTGATGTTGATGTTGATGTTGATGTTGATGTTGATGTTGATGTTGATGTTGATGTTGATGTGATGTTGATGTTGATGTTGATGTTGATGTTGATGTTGATGTTGATGTTGATGTTGATTATGATGTTGATGTTGATGTTGATGTTGATGTTGATGTTGATGTTGATGTTGATGTTGATGTTGATGTTGATGTGATGTTGATGTTGATGTTGATGTTGATGTTGATGTTGATGTTGATGTTGATGTTGATGTTGATGTGTTGATGTTGATGTTGATGTTGATGTTGATGTTGATGTTGATGTTGATGTTGTTGTGGTGTGATGTTGATGTTGATGTTGATGTTGATGTGATGTTGATGTTGATGTTGATGTTGATGTTGATGTTGATGTTGATGTTGATGTTGATGTTGATGTTGATGTTGATGTTGATGTTGATGTTGATGTTGATGTTGATGTTGATGTTGATGTTGATGTTGATGTTGATGTTGATGTTGATGTTGATGTTGATGTTGATGTTGATGTTGATGTTGATGTTGTTGATGTTGATGTTGATGTTGATGTTGATGTTGATGTTGATGTTGATGTTGATGTTGATGTTGATGTTGATGTTGATGTTGATGTTGATGTTGATGTTGATGTTGATGTTGATGTTGATGTTGATGTTGATGTTGATGTTGATGTTGATGTTGATGTTGATGTTGATGTTGATTGATGTTGATGTTGATGTTGATTATGATGTTGATGTTGATGTTGATGTTGATGTTGATGTTGATGTTGATGTTGATGTTGTTGATGTTGATGTTGATGTTGATGTTGATGTTGATGTTGATGTTGATGTTGATGTTGATGTTGATGTTGATGTTGATGTTGATGTTGATGTTGATGTTGATGTTGATGTTGATGTTGATGTTGATGTTATGTTGATGTTGATGTTGATGTTGATGTTGATGTT
Source organism: Platycheirus albimanus (assembly GCA_916050605.2). Classification (NCBI taxonomy): domain Eukaryota; kingdom Metazoa; phylum Arthropoda; class Insecta; order Diptera; family Syrphidae; genus Platycheirus; species Platycheirus albimanus. The sequence continues at coordinate 5,183 of CAJZLR020000017.1, read as the reverse complement.
GATGTTGATGTTGATGTTGATGTTGATGTTGATGTTGATGTTGATGTTGATGTTGATGTTGATGTTGATGTTGATGTTGATGTTGATGTTGATGTTGATGTTGATGTTGATGTTGATGTTGATGTTGATGTTGATGTTGATGTTGATGTTGATGTTGATGTTGATGTTGATGTTGATGTTTTGATGTTGATGTTGATGTTGATGTTGATGTTGATGTTGATGTTGATGTTGATGTTGATGTTGATGTTGATGTTGATGTTGATGTTGATGTTGATGTTGATGTTGATGTTGATGTTGATGTTGATGTTGATGTTGATGTTGATGTTGATGTTGATGTTGATGTTGATGTTGATGTTGATGTTGATGTTGATGTTGATGTTGATGTTGATGTTGATGTTGATGTTGATGTTGATGTTGATGTTGATGTTGATGTTGATGTTGATGTTGATGTTGATGTTGATGTTGATGTTGATGTTGATGTTGATGTTGATGTTGATGTTGATGTTGATGTTGATGTTGATGTTGATGTTGATGTTGATGTTGATGTTGATGTTGATGTTGATGTTGATGTTGATGTTGATGTTGATGTTGATGTTGATGTTGATGTTGATGTTGATGTTGATGTTGATGTTGATGTTGATGTTGATGTTGATGTTGATGTTGATGTTGATGTTGATGTTGATGTTGATGTTGATGTTGATGTTGATGTTGATGTTGATGTTGATGTTGATGTTGATGTTGATGTTGATGTTGATGTTGATGTTGATGTTGATGTTGATGTTGATGTTGATGTTGATGTTGATGTTGATGTTGATGTTGATGTTGATGTTGATGTTGATGTTGATGTTGATGTTGATGTTGATGTTGATGTTGATGTTGATGTTGATGTTGATGTTGATGTTGATGTTGATGTTGATGTTGATGTTGATGTTGATGTTGATGTTGATGTTGATGTTGATGTTGATGTTGATGTTGATGTTGATGTTGATGTTGATGTTGATGTTGATGTTGATGTTGATGTTGATGTTGATGTTGATGTTGATGTTGATGTTGATGTTATGTTGATGTTGATGTTGATGTTGATGTTGATGTTGATGTTGATGTTGATGTTGATGTTGATGTTGATGTTGATGTTGATGTTGATGTTGATGTTGATGTTGATGTTGATGTTGATGTTGATGTTGATGTTGATGTTGATGTTGATGTTGATGTTGATGTTGATGTTGATGTTGATGTTGATGTTGATGTTGATGTTGATGTTGATGTTGATGTTGATGTTGATGTTGATGTTGATGTTGATGTTGATGTTGATGTTGATGTTGATGTTGATGTTGATGTTGATGTTGATGTTGATGTTGATGTTGATGTTGATGTTGATGTTGATGTTGATGATGTTGTTGATGTTGATGTTGATGTTGATGTTGATGTTGATGTTGATGTTGATGTTGATGTTGATGTTGATGTTGATGTTGATGTTGATGTTGATGTTGATGTTGATGTTGATGTTGATGTTGATGTTGATGTTGATGTTGATGTTGATGTTGATGTTGATGTTGATGTTGATGTTGATGTTGATGTTGATGTTGATGTTGATGTTGATGTTGATGTTGATGTTGATGTTGATGTTGATGTTGATGTTGATGTTGATGTTGATGTTGATGTTGATGTTGATGTTGATGTTGATGTTGATGTTGATGTTGATGTTGATGTTGATGTTGATGTTGATGTTGATGTTGATGTTGATGTTGATGTTGATGTTGATGTTGATGTTGATGTTGATGTTGATGTTGATGTTGATGTTGATGTTGATGTTGATGTTGTGATGTTGATGTTGATGTTGATGTTGATGTTGATGTTGATGTTGATGTTGATGTTGATGTTGATGTTGATGTTGATGTTGATGTTGATGTTGATGTTGATGTTGATGTTGATGTTGATGTTGATGTTGATGTTGATGTTGATGTTGATGTTGATGTTGATGTTGATGTTGATGTTGATGTTGATGTTGATGTTGATGTTGATGTTGATGTTGATGTTGATGTTGATGTTGATGTTGATGTTGATGTTGATGTTGATGTTGATGTTGATGTTGATGTTGATGTTGATGTTGATGTTGATGTTGATGTTGATGTTGATGTTGATGTTGATGTTGATGTTGATGTTGATGTTGATGTTGATGTTGATGTTGATGTTGATGTTGATGTTGATGTTGATGTTGATGTTGATGTTGATGTTGATGTTGATGTTGATGTTGATGTTGATGTTGATGTTGATGTTGATGTTGATGTTGATGTTGATGTTGATGTTGATGTTGATGTTGATGTTGATGTTGATGTTGATGTTGATGTTGATGTTGATGTTGATGTTGATGTTGATGTTGATGTTGATGTTGATGTTGATGTTGATGTTGATGTTGATGTTGATGTTGATGTTGATGTTGATGTTGATGTTGATGTTGATGTTGATGTTGATGTTGATGTTGATGTTGATGTTGATGTTGATGTTGATGTTGATGTTGATGTTGATGTTGATGTTGATGTTGATGTTGATGTTGATGTTGATGTTGATGTTGATGTTGATGTTGATGTTGATGTTGATGTTGATGTTGATGTTGATGTTGATGTTGATGTTGATGTTGATGTTGATGTTGATGTTGATGTTGATGTTGATGTTGATGTTGATGTTGATGTTGATGTTGATGTTGATGTTGATGTTGATGTTGATGTTGATGTTGATGTTGATGTTGATGTTGATGTTGATGTTGATGTTGATGTTGATGTTGATGTTGATGTTGATGTTGATGTTGATGTTGATGTTGATGTTGATGTTGATGTTGATGTTGATGTTGATGTTGATGTTGATGTTGATGTTGATGTTGATGTTGATGTTGATGTTGATGTTGATGTTGATGTTGATGTTGATGTTGATGTTGATGTTGATGTTGATGTTGATGTTGATGTTGATGTTGATGTTGATGTTGATGTTGATGTTGATGTTGATGTTGATGTTGATGTTGATGTTGATGTTGATGTTGATGTTGATGTTGATGTTGATGTTGATGTTGATGTTGATGTTGATGTTGATGTTGATGTTGATGTTGATGTTGATGTTGATGTTGATGTTGATGTTGATGTTGATGTTGATGTTGATGTTGATGTTGATGTTGATGTTGATGTTGATGTTGATGTTGATGTTGATGTTGATGTTGATGTTGATGTTGATGTTGATGTTGATGTTGATGTTGATGTTGATGTTGATGTTGATGTTGATGTTGATGTTGATGTTGATGTTGATGTTGATGTTGATGTTGATGTTGATGTTGATGTTGATGTTGATGTTGATGTTGATGTTGATGTTGATGTTGATGTTGATGTTGATGTTGATGTTGATGTTGATGTTGATGTTGATGTTGATGTTGATGTTGATGTTGATGTTGATGTTGATGTTGATGTTGATGTTGATGTTGATGTTGATGTTGATGTTGATGTTGATGTTGATGTTGATGTTGATGTTGATGTTGATGTTGATGTTGATGTTGATGTTGATGTTGATGTTGATGTTGATGTTGATGTTGATGTTGATGTTGATGTTGATGTTGATGTTGATGTTGATGTTGATGTTGATGATGTTGATGTTGATGTTGATGTTGATGTTGATGTTGATGTTGATGTTGATGTTGATGTTGATGTTGATGTTGATGTTGATGTTGATGTTGATGTTGATGTTGATGTTGATGTTGATGTTGATGTTGATGTTGATGTTGATGTTGATGTTGATGTTGATGTTGATGTTGATGTTGATGTTGATGTTGATGTTGATGTTGATGTTGATGTTGATGTTGATGTTGATGTTGATGTTGATGTTGATGTTGATGTTGATGTTGATGTTGATGTTGATGTTGATGTTGATGTTGATGTTGATGTTGATGTTGATGTTGATGTTGATGTTGATGTTGATGTTGATGTTGATGTTGATGTTGATGTTGATGTTGATGTTGATGTTGATGTTGATGTTGATGTTGATGTTGATGTTGATGTTGATGTTGATGTTGATGTTGATGTTGATGTTGATGTTGATGTTGATGTTGATGTTGATGTTGATGTTGATGTTGATGTTGATGTTGATGTTGATGTTGATGTTGATGTTGATGTTGATGTTGATGTTGATGTTGATGTTGATGTTGATGTTGATGTTGATGTTGATGTTGATGTTGATGTTGATGTTGATGTTAGTTGATGTTGATGTTGATGTTGATGTTGATGTTGATGTTGATGTTGATGTTGATGTTGATGTTGATGTTGATGTTGATGTTGATGTTGATGTTGATGTTGATGTTGATGTTGATGTTGATGTTGATGTTGATGTTGATGTTGATGTTGATGTTGATGTTGATGTTGATGTTGATGTTGATGTTGATGTTGATGTTGATGTTGATGTTGGTTGATGTTGATGTTGATGTTGATGTTGATGTTGATGTTGATGTTGATGTTGATGTTGATGTTGATGTTGATGTTGATGTTGATGTTGATGTTGATGTTGATGTTGATGTTGATGTTGATGTTGATGTTGATGTTGATGTTGATGTTGATGTTGATGTTGATGTTGATGTTGATGTTGATGTTGATGTTGATGTTGATGTTGATGTTGATGTTGATGTTGATGTTGATGTTGATGTTGATGTTGATGTTGATGTTGATGTTGATGTTGATGTTGATGTTGATGTTGATGTTGATGTTGATGTTGATGTTGATGTTGATGTTGATGTTGATGTTGATGTTGATGTTGATGTTGATGTTGATGTTGATGTTGATGTTGATGTTGATGTTGATGTTGATGTTGATGTTGATGTTGATGTTGATGTTGATGTTGATGTTGATGTTGATGTTGATGTTGATGTTGATGTTGATGTTGATGTTGATGTTGATGTTGATGTTGATGTTGATGTTGATGTTGATGTTGATGTTGATGTTGATGTTGATGTTGATGTTGATGTTGATGTTGATGTTGATGTTGATGTTGATGTTGATGTTGATGTTGATGTTGATGTTGATGTTGATGTTGATGTTGATGTTGATGTTGATGTTGAAGTTGATGTTGATGTTGATGTTGATGTTGATGTTGATGTTGATGTTGATGTTGATGTTGATGTTGATGTTGATGTTGATGTTGATGTTGATGTTGAT